>MU226278.1:2870124-2909369 GCA_018584345.1 Thuja plicata | reverse complement strand
TTTACCTTTATTTTTCCTCGCTTGGGGGTATCTCATTGTGGAAACATAATCAGTGGAGTTGTTTATGTTTTTGTTAAAGTCACTGCTCTTGTTAAAGTGTTAGAAATGACTTTAACATGGGGGCATACACTTTTCTCACTTTTTGCACACACGCACTTCCAAAATATTTTCAAACTTAATTTTTTTTCCCCTTTATTTATTAGAGACTAATCCTTAAAGCATGAATTTTTACCTTATAGGATCTCTTAATCCCTTTAGTTTCAATTTACAAAGTTTTTATTGCTTAAGGTCAGAAGATGTCCTTAAGACTGGATCTCTCTAGTTTTGGCTTTTCTCTTTTGGAATAGAATACTCCTGAGGGGGAATCCTTGATGTGTTGAATAGTGAGTAGCCACATTCACTAGATGGTTCAACTCCATCTTTCTTGTTCCATTGTTTCCTTATGTGATTCACAATGGGACATAAGTTCTCATTGGGTGAGGTAATCACAACCTCTTTCTCTTTTTCTTTGACTCGTGATGTCTCTCTTTTTGTAATATTGGGGTTGAAAAATACTTGAGTCCCTAGGGCCTTGAGGATTTCTTTCTCCCTTTGATTTCAATAATATTATCTTTACTTTGTGATCTCCTTTACCAAGATTTTGCATCGAGTCCATATTCTTGCAAAAGTGGGGGCTAAATGTATCGTCAGAAAATGGAAGAACTTCCATTTAGTACTAGTTTTGCCCTCATAGTAAGTGGTTTGGGGTCATGTGAAATGCCTTGAATGGGTCTTTTACTTGGATCTAGTTTTTCCCCCATCCTTCCCTATTTTTCACTTCTCTCCTACCTATTTTTGCTATCTTTCTATGAGATTTTGAGGTTCTTGACCTCAGGGTCAGGGTCGACCTTCTAGGTCAATGTTGACCTCGATCCTCACCTAGGTCATGGTTGTCCTCGACCCTAACCTAGGGTCTAAATTTCAAATATTTCAAGATTTCAGGGTTTGGAAAGAATTATTTCTCGCTTTCAGGTCGGTTGTTTCGGGCTCCAAAGTGGCGACTCTTAAAAAGATATTTAATATAGGTCCACTTCTAGGGGTATGCACCTAATTGGAATTTAATTCTCATATGTCAACCTCTCTAGAAGTTTGTTCCCTAGAATCGTATATAAGGAAGCCTTCTACTCTCATTTTAAATGAATGACAAGAATACGCAAATTAAGGATAATCTATGCATAATCTATCAAAGCGATCATATAATTTCAAGAATTCCAGCATTCAAGAATTTAACATTCAATTCATTAAGGAGATCCATTAGTATCCAACGAAGGATTCAATCTCTATAGAGAACTCTTGTTGAAGATTTCTCCATCCATATCCAATCAAAATTTTTCCTATTCCAAGATCCATTCAAGATTGGTGTTGAAGATATAAAGGAAATTAATTTGAGGCATCCTACATACTATATCCTATATTATACATCTCTTTCGTGGTTCCATACTGGTGGATCCAAGTATTTGAATCCTCCATAAGGGTTTCAACATAAGCAAGCTTAATTATTCTATTTACTTTGTTTATTACTGCAATTTCAATTCAATTTTAAGGTTAATTCAAAAACTGGGGTTTTACCAAGGAAAACCCCTCCCCCAAAAAACAAAAACCCTTTTTATTGTAGGTATAGGTATGGAATAGATAATTACATATCAGATTCGGATACCCGTTTCAACAAAATTTTGGGATCCGCGAATAGATTTTCCAACAGACAGTGCAAGTCAAGGTTGAAATAAAGGGGTACAATTTTTCCCTGACATTTGGGTCAAGGTCGACATGGCTCAAAAAATAAAAATCATTCTAGGTTTTCTCCATCTCTGTGTTTCCATTTGATATGCGGTTGTAGAATTTCTAGAAAATCAGTACAGACACCAGAAAATAGAAATTTCCAAATCTACTATACTTTGAGGTTGGTATTTTTCTTTAATTCATTTAAATTAAGGTTTTAGTCATCTCAAATATATTACACACTCTCCTCCAAAATGGAATGTAAGGTTTTACTCTTTCTTCTTATTTCTAATCGATTGATTCATTTATGCATTGACCATTTTCTTGTGGTTAATCAATTTGGATCTTTCCTTTATGAAATTAGAGCTAAGAGGAGAACCATACCTTCCCCAAATTTTCAAATGTAAAGGGTATTATTTAGAGGTGTGAGTCTCTTGTTCCCATTACCTCTTTACATTCTCCCCTTTACAACTTGTTCAGTTCCAATAAAATATTACAATCACAAACTTTGCTCTTCATCTAGCAGCCAAAAGGGCCTCATAGCTTCCACACTTCTCAGTCTTTAGAATTACCTTCTCACCATAATTCTACCTTTTTAAAAGAAAATATATCTCATATGTACCTTATTACAATAATTGATTAGGCTAGATTATTAAACTTTCCCAATATAAATAATTAATTAGGTCAGCCACATAAGGCTTTCCAATATTCAAATAATTATTTAACCCCTTTCTAAGATACAAACAGTACCTAAAACAAGTAAACATCAATTACAATACATCAGATATACTCCAAGATCTGTGATTCACACTCACAATCCATAATACATGCTACACATCTGAAGTTGGCCACCAAATAGGTCACCTTAAGAATACACACCATAGCTGATGTCATGAGCATGTTCATAACTATCGATCAATATAAAACATTATTTAATGTGTCCTCTGTCACCCCATAATTCCGCATACCCTAAAACATATTTGCCTATAAGATATACCCAAAACTGAAAGACCTGCTCTGTCAAGTATCACTATTAGAGTCCAGAAACCATTCTTTACTAAAACATCTATAACATTGTCAATAGGAAATATTAGGAAAAGTTACCATAGAATAAGTTCATGACACATCCTTCAACATATCCTTATCTTTGATCATTTTGATTCATCCCTACAATTTCTGTACACTTCTGTCAGTTATTATAACCAGTTTGTTCTCTCCACAGAAACATATGTTGACACAAGCGACAAAACATGAATATAAACAACATAAATAGTACCCAAATATAATATCATCCAAAAATCTCCCCCTTTTTCCTTCATGGAAACATATGGGAAAATCCATCAACCCAAAAAGTACTCTCTCTCTCTCTCTCTCTCGCTCTCTCTCTCTCTCTCTCTCTCTCTCTCAATACAATCTTCTCAATATCCTCAACAAAATTATTTGAAAAACTGTAGGGATTTTCACATAGAATCTTTCCCCCTTTCGAAGTAATGGAAAAGGGTGCCATAACTATTTTGTAAAATTCTGTAAGGTTTGGATTTTTCATATCTTCATGTCTAACAACCAGGTGCAAAATCAGCCAAATGTGCTCCATAGTGTTCCAACAATGACTCCTCCTGAGGAGTAGATCCATACATCAAGTTTAGAAGATTATATAGCTCTAAAAGGCATTGGAAAAATGCATGTGTGCATCAATTAATTACCAATGGGAGGGGCTCTCACCCTAAGCATGCTTGTGAGATATTCAAAAGCATCTTTTGGCAAAGTTTTTGTAAATATATTTTGTATATGGTCGTTTGTGCAAATATACTCTATTCTAATCTCTTTCTCTACTACCTTCTCCCTCGGGAAAAAAAACTTAATATAAATATGTTTATTCTTTTAATACATTACAGGATTCTTTGACATATTCACTATTCTAGTTTTATCATAGTGGATAACCACTGGCTCTTCAAAAATTATTCCAATGTCTTTCAGCATTTGTTTCATCTAGATAACTTACATACAATTTATTGCAGCAACAACATACTTTGATTCAACAGTAGACTAAGTAATAAAGTCTCGCTTCTTACTTAACAAAGAAACTAACCTTTTCCAAATGAAAAATGCTCGAATACTTGTCCTCTTTCTATCATCCATATTACCTACCCAATCATCATCAGTGTAAGCCTATAAAATAAAGTCATGTGATTTTTCATACCACAATCCATATTATATTGTTCCTTTCAAGTATCTTAAAAATATTTTCACAGCAACAAGGTGTGTCTGTTTAGGATCTTGTTGATATCTATCCATAATTCCAACTGCATTTGAAATATCTTGTCTAGTGTGAGTTAGATATTGTAGACCACCAATCATCAACTTCTACTTTGTCTGAAAAAACACTTTGAGTCTCATCATTACTAGTCAGTTTTTATCTAGTCACCATGGGTGTGCCAAAAGGTTTGCAATCTTCCATTCCAAAATTCTTCAACATTCCCTTAAGATACTTGGTTTGAGATATAAAAATACCATTCTTAATTTAATTAATTTGCAAACCAAGAAAAATTTTCATCTCACTAGTCATTGACATTTCAAATTCATTTTCCATTTTTTTAGAGAATTCTTCCTCATCTTATCATTGCCTCCAAAAATGATATCATCAAAAAAAACTTCAATGATTAAGATTCCATCTTCACCAGTTCTTAAATATAAATTACTATATGCATTACCTTTTCTGAAACCAAGATGAAGTAAATACTTGTCTAGTCTTGCATACCATGCTCTTTGTGCTTGTTTAGTTCCATACAATGCTTTCTTCAACTTACAAACCATGTCTTCATTTTATGTGAAAGGAAATCCATCAGGTTTCTCTATGTATAATTATTCTTCTGAATCTCCATTCAAGATTGTTGATATGACATCCATCTGATATACTTTAAATTCTTTATGTTAAACATAAGCAAGAAATTGTCTCACAGCTTATATCCTAGCAACACGATCAAATGTTTCTTCAAATTCTATGCCTTCTTATTATGAGTAGCCTTTAAAAACTAGTCTAGCCTTATTTATTACCACTATTCCTTCCTCATTCATCTTGTTTCTAAAAACCCATTTAGTTCCTATTATATTTTTGCTCTTACGTCTTGGAACCAATTCTAATTATTATTTTTCTTTATCGTTTCAAGTTCTTCTTGCATAGCTTTAGTCCAAGATTTATCTCTACATGCTTCATCAATAGTTTACAGTTCAACTTTATAAATAAAAAAAATTGCATATCTAACTTTAGATCTAGTCATCACACCTTTACTTGCATCACCAATGATTTGATCTTCACGATGGTTGGTCTTAACATACCTTAGAGTTTGAGGAGTTTTAGTAAGCTCAATTAATTCATCTTTAATATCATTATTAACCATCAGAGGTTCAACAGTGACATCTTTTATCTCTGAAATTTTACCAAAGTCATACTTTCGTTCTTGAATCTGAAACTTTTCATCTATACTCTCATTAGCGCTTTCAATCAAATTTCTCAATCTCAGATTGAAACATTTATATGATTTTCTCTTAGTAGAATAAACAAGGAAAATTACCTTCATCACTTCTAGCATCAAACTTCCCTATCTCATCATCTCTTTTGATATAACATTTACTTACAAAGAAATATTTTATAGAAGGTGTATGAACAAACCATAATTCATAAGGAGTCTTACTTGTACCTTATCTGATCTAAATTATGTTCAAGGTGTAAACAATAGTACCAACAGCTTCTCTGCAATGAACATGTGATAAATTTCCTTCTAGTAGCATAGTTCTTGCAACATCTAATATTGTTCTATTTCTTCACTCTCATATCCCATTCTATTGTGGTGTCTTGGGTGCAGATGTATGTCTCAATATTCCATGCTCTTCACAGTAGGAATTAAATAATCTGATCTAAAATCACCACCTCTATCTGATCTCAAAAATTTTATCCTCAAACCAATTTCATTCTCAACTTTTTCTTTGAATAACTTGAATTTTCCAAATGCTTATGATTTCTCTCCCAAATATGTAACCCACATCATTCTATAAAATTCATCAACAAAAATTATAAAGTACCTTTCACTATAATAATATCTTTCTCTTGTATGACCACACAGATCTATATGTACTAGATCCAACTTCCCTTTTGGTGAATAAGACCTTCTTTCAAAATTGCTTCTAGTCTTCTTCCCCATAACACACTCTCTACACATAGTCTTAGATCGATTCACAATATTAAGTAGATATCTTAAAAAAAAATTCATACATGCCTTCACAATGTTCTCAAAGTTAACATGACAAAATATTCTATGCCATAACCAACTGCCATCAACCTTCACAAGAAAATGAGAAGCTTCAGATGTATTCAATTCAAATACATTACCTCTAGATTTAGTACCAGATGCAATCAAGTCTCCTGATTTACTTATGATTAGACATTTCCCATCAATTAATTTCAATTGATAACCTATGTCCACTAACTACCCAATATTCAACAGATTATGTTTAAGTCCATCAACAAGCAGTACATTTTTAGTATTAGACTTTCCATCTAGAGAAATAGATCCAACCCCAATGATAATCTTAGGAGTATTGTCACCAAATCTAACAACACCCCCATCATATCTTTTCAAACTAACACACTTGTTTTTTTCTTCAATCGTACGATGTGAAAAAGAACTATTTATAACCCATTCAAATTTATTTTCAACACGAGATACTAAGGCTTTTTCTTTATGTATACGTTCATCATCCTTAATATTAGTATCTTTGCAATCACTTCTTCCTCATTGTAAGTACTTCTAGAGTTTATGATGCCAATAAAAACTTTTCGAATTGTTTATGCATCTGCCCTAATGTTCTCATCATCTCTCATCTTCATTGATTCAATCTTTGCCTTCAATTTTTGTAGCTTTTCCTATTTAGTAAACTTATCTCCTATATATAGTGCTTCCAGTCTTTTCTAAATCTCATCTGCAGAATCCAAGTCTTTTACTTCTATGAATTCACCTTCAGAAAGTGTGTTGACCAATGATTCCCTTGTGACCATATTAAAAGAAAATAGATTCTTATCATCTTTAGTAGCCTTCTCCATTTCATCTTCATTTTCTATCTTTTCCTTCTTTTTTGTAATCATCCAGTAGTCAATTCCCAAACATAGAAAATGTGTTCTCATCTTGTTCTTCCAACTGACAAAGTTTTTAGGATCAAATTTTGGACTAGCCTTCCTATATTAAGTCATCTTCAGGATCACCTCAAGATATTAATATTTCTCTCTAAGGAACAGTAGCTCTGATACCAATTGGAAGGAATAACACTCCACAAGCACAACTAAGAGGGGGGTGAATTAGTTGTGATATAGAATATTAAACTTTAATCTTTGTAAACCAAAACTTTAATGCAAATGATAACACAGTAAATTCCAACACAATAACATAATACTTGTTTTGAAGTAAACCCTATTAAGGGTAAAACCCCGGTGGGAATTAGCACCCAAAAATGATGTACTGAGAGTATAGTACCCCTGTTAAAAGATTTAGTCTTGTTAGGAGATTATTAAAACATTATAGTACATAGTCCCTGTTAAATGGCGGGCTCTGTTAGGAGTCAAGAGTAATAGTGGGCTCACTTCCTAGGAACACTTCCAAAAGAAGTTTAAGGAAACCATCAAGGATTAACAATCCAAACAAGTGTATATAGATAAATATACACTCCATTGAACTATTTGATAGCAACTCTCATTGCTTGGTCAGTTCCAATGAAGTATTACAACCACAAAATCTGATCTACATCCAGCAGCCAAACAGACCTCACAACTTCAACACTTCTCACTCTTCCCAATTAACTTATCAACCTACTTCTATCTTTTCAAAATAAAATATCTCTCATATATACCTTATTACAATAATTGATTAGGTCTGCCAATTAAGCTTTCCCAATATAAATAATTAATTAGGTCAGCCGCTTAAGGATTTACAATATAGAAATAATTATTTAACCCATTGATAAGATACACACGGTACCTAAAACAAGTAAATATAAATTAAAATACATCAAATATACTCCAAGATCCATATTTCACACTCACAATCCATAATACATGCTACATCTTTGAAGTCAGTCACCAAATAACTCTCCTCCAGAATACATGCCACAACTGATATCACCAACATGATCACGACTATTGATCAATATCCAACATTCCTCAATGTGTCATTTTTCAACCCATAAGCTCTTAATACCCTAAAACATCTTTTCCTGTAAGATATACCCAAAACATAGAGACCTGCTTTGTCAAGCATCACTATCACAGTCCGAAAACTAGTATTTACTAAAACATCTGTAACATATCCAATATGAAATATTAAGCCAATAGACCTTAGGAATAAGTTCATCACACATCCTTCTCCATATCCTAATATTTTATCATTCTAATGCATTCATACATTTTCTGTACACTTCTTTCATTTATCATAACCAGATTGTTCTCTCCATAGAAACATATATTGACATCAGTGACAAAATATGAATAGAAAAAACATAAATAGTACCCAAATATGATATCATCCAATAGGTGTTTCTTCACTCTAAAGGGGTGTGAAAACCATTCATCCACATAAATATGTGGTGTAAAATGTAAACTAATAGGGAGAACAATAATATACAATATTTTAAAGATTGGGTAGTTGGATCAACAACTTGTAACATAAACATTGATCTACAATTTTTTTTTAAAATTAATAAAGACAAGTGCTTTTTCTTTCATCTATTGGAATTGATTAAATTTTATTTTTTATTAGTCCCTTGGATAAAATATTTTAATTTTCTTCAAAGTGATAGTTAGATGTTGCATACTTTTGATTAAATTTACATTTTTACTATCAATTGGTCTTTTTTATTTTGCACGGTTAACTTGAATTGATTTGTGGCCATAATCAATTGATTTGTAATATAAAATTTTCAATTAATTTGAAATATTTTTTGATTTATCTTGAGATACATGCTAATTTGAACACTTTTGAACTGATATGTTTCTAGCAAATAGTCTGTGAGGTTGTACGTAGGGTTGGGATGATTCTAACTCTATTGTATGTGATACAATAAGGCACTGATCTACCAATTAATGGATTATGGTTATTTAGTTTATTGTTTAAGGTTTTTTGACATCCTATCCATCAGTTATTTTCCATTTACATACATATTTTCTAAATGTTCTTTCAATTACTCAAAGTATTTCAGTTTTGCAATTTATGATATATTGCTTCCAGTTAGATTTATTTCAAGTGCCTTGGTCATACTTGAGAGAGAGGATTTGAGGTGTTTTTTATCTACTATAAAAATCCTTAGGAATTGAAGTACAATTTTAAGGTACAAGCTTACCAACCTTGGTTTTGTAGAGCCATAATTGAAGAAGGTTCAACCTTGCCTTGGTTGAATCTTGTTAGTTGGCCAAATCATTTGGGTTTCCCAACATTGGATTGGAATGTCCAGAGGAAATCCAATCTATTGATTTGAGCACCAACACATTGACATATTGGAAGATGAGGAAGTCACCAAAGATAGAACTAAGGAATAATAAGTGTTAGTCAATAGCTTCTTTGAAGATAATGCTTTCAGTAAATTCTACGCTATTGGGTTAGGCACTTATGTAATGTTTGATGAAAATAAGTTGATGCCTAAAGTCACTAATGAAGAGGAAATTAGAGGTATTAACCTCAAGGAATCAGAGCTTTGGAAAATTTACTTTGATAGATCTATATTTTGAATGGGTTCAGGCACTTGTATCCGTTTGAATTATCTCATAGGAGAAGAGGTAAAGAAGGCCTTCTTTAAATTTAGTTCAACAAAAATGAAGCAGAGTATGAAAGAATACACTGGGATTTAGAATTGGTTGAAAGAATAGGAATCAAATAGCCTAAATTATTTGGTGATTCTGAACTAACAGTGAAGAAAGCCTATAATACTTTTGCAACCAAAAATTTCCGAGTGAGATCATACCCCATTAGATTGTAGGACCTGATTGAGAGTTTTGATGCTTTCATGATCATAGTCATCCCAATGAAGCAAAACTTGTAAGCTAGTAAATTAGTGACAATTGGTTCTTATTTTTAATTTATCATTTCTCTATTTACAAATGAGAATTCAGTCTATGTGATAGTAAGACCACCTATACTAGATAATGATAAGTACTAGATTTTTTTTTAAAAATGATGACTAAATTACTCTATTTATGAAGAAAGTGGGAGAATTTTGTTGGCAAGTGACATTTTTGGTATTCTATGAAACACTTATGGGTTTTCATTTATGGAAACACATCTCGTATATTGATTTCTTTCAATGAAGTTTAGTTTTGGAGATATAGTCTTAAAAATAACTAACTATAGAATAAGAAATACAGAGTATATCAGTATTGTTTTTGATAGCAAAGATCAAGTATGATGTTTTATGACTCACGAGCTTAGATGAAGATACTATAGAGTATGTATGACCTCCACCTAAGATCTATATGGTTTTGATGATGATTACAATGAGTTAGTGATATTTGAAGACATGCATAGAGAATAGAACAATGTAACAAAGTAGTTGAACTAGTAGCGATGATTTCAGGAGTATATCATGGACTCTTGGAAAGATAAGGTGGATTATGATTTTAGATAACTTATATTTTTGTAATGTAAGAGTGTTGAATTTGTACTTACTCTTTAAATTGTTAATTCTATTTTGTATTGAGAGATGACTATGTGATAATAATTAGAAGAGCCAACTTGATGATTATATATATATATATATATATATATATATATATATATGAAGACTTTTTGTAAATCAAAGAGACATGATGAAGAAAGGCAGGATATATATGTATGCAAATGGAAGATGCGAGAGAAGAGGTTGGAAGAGATCATTAAAGAGATATGACTGGAACTATATAAGCATTGAAGATGCTTGTTTTATTCATTATTGAGAACACTTTGTAATAGAATATATTGTTGTAAGAGTTGTAGGCTCAGTTGGCCTCTAACACGGTTTTGTATACATTTAACAATGTTTTTATTTCTTTAACAAGGAAATGTACTATGTAAAATTCATCTCCTAAGGTGTCTAGGTATCCTAAGAGGGACAATATACTTTAGTGCATGCTTGTAAGTACCATTCCCACCAGAGTTTTCCCTTGGCAAGGGTTTCCTTGATAATAAATAATCATGTTATGAGTTCTATGTTATTTACTTATGTTCTTTTCATTTATGTAAGCTCGTGGTTTATTTGGAATTGGTTTAAGTTTAATTTAAAGTGTCTTAATGTTGATCCACCCCCCCTGGTATTACTCAATCCTAACAATTGGTATCAGAGGTATTGGCCCTTAGAGAGAAAGTATAACAACTTAAGGAAGATCATAATGGATTCAAAAAAATTGCAAGAAAATTTTGAAGCAACACTTGAAGACCTTGATAAAGAAAAAGCAAAAAATGGTGACTTAAGAATCAATTTAATAAAAGATGAGGGATTAATCAAGAAACTAAAGGATCCACTTGAAATTTCCAAAAATCAGAGACAAGATCTTATGGTTAATATAAAAGAAGATTTAGACAATGATAATTCAGATAAGATAAATCAACTTGAACAAGAGAATGATACTTTGAAGCTTGATAATAAGAAAATGGCTAAAGAGATTAAAAAAGAAAAGATTGCTAAAAAAAAGACTAAAGAAGCTTTGAAAGATGCTAATACTCTAATGGGACAAATGAAGATTTACCTTGACCATTACAAGAACAAGTATCTAGAATTGTATAAATATAATCAAATCATAAAAGGTGAACTTGTTGAGACAAAGACACATATTGAGAGACTTCACATGATAATTTATTTGATAGATTAATAGAGAGATAGAAATAAACCTAAAGGTGATATGACTTGTATTCGATTCAACAAAGCTTAATGTTCTAATAATCTAGAAGAAAAATCTGATGCGAAGATTGATGGAGGAAAATCTAATCTTTAAGAAACTAAAGAACATATCAGAACTTTTGGATGTAGATGTTTGGGATGTCAGATGTTTCAACAAATGAAGAGATATTGTAAAGGTAATACCCCTTTTAGTACCTTTTATGGTTATTGTTTTAATTGGAATGCATATGAATACAAGAAAGTAGAATGTGGAAAACCTAATCAATCTAGATACAAACAAGATTACACTAGAGAAGAATCAGTAGCTAAGATCATATGTTACAAATGTAACAACCTTGGACACATTGCAAGGAATTGTAAGTTGCAAATTAACCAGAATAAAAGACCTCCTATATGCTACAAATGTAACAATCCAGCTCATGTAGAAAATTTTTTCAGGTATAATAGAGTACAAAAGAGAAGAGTACTACCTGCTATGGATACAAAGAAGAATGACAGTGATACTGGTAAGTCTTGAAGAATACAAGAGTGATTTTGACAATTGTTCCAAGAAAGTTGAAGATAACATCAGTGGTTAGGTATGGAGAGTCAAAGAGTCTAATGATGTATTGGTTCAGGGAGAGACAATAGATGCTACTACTTCTTTTCTTGATGCTAAAAAAGTAGAATCAACCTAAATAGGTGAGTATGGCCTTGTTGGAAAGTGCCAATGCAAGAAATTGTTATTTTGTCATTGATGTCAAACCTTAACTAGTGAGACTATTGTTATCTATTTGAATACCACATCTATTGTTGATGAAGAATATTGAATAAGAATACCAAGTGAATGGTTGAGTTAAGGAAAATAAAAGGGTACTTGATCAGTTGGCACTCTAGCAGAGTAATTAGTTGTTTATCTTTCAAAGACAATTTTTCTGGCTATTCTGTGTCGCACAAAGTTTCTTGTGCCGAGCAAAGTTACTTTTGCTGAGAAAAGTTGCTTGTGCCAAGAAAAGTTGTTCATGATGAGAAAATTTTTTCAATGATGAACACCATTGAGATTTTTGAGTGGAAATAGAGATGTTGGATGACTAACAGTAATTGGATTAATGATGAGATTTGAGATCTCTAGCCGACTTAGCTAATTTTTGGGATATGTAATGTTAATTAAAGATTGATCCACATCATTTAATGTATGGGTAACCATAATTAATGCATGGTTTCAAGATTTAGTTAGAGACTACTTTGGAGAAGTAAATGCAATGCAAAGATGGAACTATTGGTTGTATTCTAGGCTTTGGATTCTTTCCCTTAGCCTTGTGGTCTTCCCTCTCCAATTCTGTGTTTAATTCAAAAGTCCCTCAGTCTTCATGCCTTTCCCTGTCAAAGTTTTCAGGTTTTCAAGTCTACACCTGTGAGAATATCCTAAAATCTTGAAACCCTAGCTCATATTCAGTGTTCAAATTTGAAAAGAAACCCTAAGGATTTGTTCACTTATGTTTCTCAGTTACCTTTTTGCTTCACTTAAGTCATGTGTTGCATTCTAATCACTTAGTCGCATAATTTAAATGACATATTCCTTTTTTCTCTCAGACTTAGTGATTGGCCTTTGTCACGTAGTCTTGTGCAACATTAGAATATTCCTTTATCATTCCCAGACTTCACAATTTACTTTGTATCACATGGTCACGGGATCATTAAACAGGCCTGCAATATATGAAGGGGCCCACAGACAGGTCGGGAGGTCATAAGAAATTTTTAGCAATCAAGGGTTTATCATGAGACATTGCAATTTCTTTGTGTTGTGTAATCGCTAAGTAGGTTTGAGGTTAAGTATGATATGAAAGATTTAGTCGTGCAGTCTCTAGAAAAGATGCCAGTTAAGTTAAAACTTTTGAGACCTTGCGACTAACCTTTATGGTTTGGAATAAAGCACAGTCAGGGTGTCACCAGATAACTCACTTTTCAAATAATGATAAGACATGTGTTAAGAGGTAAATGGACTTCAAATAATGATCACTTGATTTCTTAAAGGTAAAAGTTTATTCAGCGACTATGAGACTAACTAAGGGTTTCTATTTGTCGCAAAGTCTCAGAAGATTTTAAAGGTATAAGTGATTTCTTGGCGATTAAGCAACAACTGTCAGATGAAGTCATTAAAATATCCTACGGTAGTCACCAAGTTTGAGAATAAAATAGCCTAAGGAGAAAATTCCTCGTGACTCAGCGGCTAAGGGTATGTCATAAGTTTGTCAGATAAATTAAATGGCAAGATGCCTTGTCACATTGTGTCAAGAAGTTTTGGCACTTAGCATTTGTATTTCTGGATCAAGCGACTAAGGGTAGTTGCGCAATCTAGGAAAGGAAAGATGACATTTGGCGACTAAGAGATAACCACAAAAGTTAACAGTAGTAGTTAGTTGCATAGTCTCAGAAAAGAATGTGGGTTAGTGATAACCATTAGCGACTTTGATTTCCTCATTGTCGCGTGATTGCCAAATGATGACTGTGGTTAACAAAAGTAAGGAAAGTTGTGTAGTCGCTATGTCTCCAGAGAAATCACGGGTTAAGGATTTGGGTCAGCGATAGAGAAATTATATGCAGTCGAAAGGTTGCTTGATACCAAATTTTATGAAAAGGCAGCAGTATCAAATATGTTAGTATGAATCATTCATCGACCAATTAGAGGCTTAGATTTTTATTACTGTGTAGAAAAGGGTAGCAGAGATGTATGACGATTGGCCAATCCTAGGAAGACATGTCAGCTCATTTGAATTTTGTAAGGTTTTGCTAAGGATTCAGTTTTATGAATTTGATTTTCCTGTCACACTCAGGAAACTACAGCTAGGTTTTCAATCATGTCCATAGTATGTTGAATTAAAGACAGAATTGATGTTCTAAAAATCATGAGCTATGTACTTCAAATGGTTACTATAAGGAGTTGATGGTCCATTCATTTGCATTCACTCTGCTTTCAGAATTCCAAAATTTGAAGAGCTAAGTTTTCTGATAGAGTGAAAATTTAGAGAATTGTAGGGTTTTCTATTGTTTAAAGCTCATTGTTTCCAGAGAATTGTGTATAGGACAGTTTGTGAATCTCAGGGATAGATTTGTTTCAATATAGATAAAGAAAAGGAGATTCAAGCATTGTAAACATGAGCAGAGCGGTCAGTGTAGCTTTGACTAGTGGTGAAAGTGAGAAGGTGGAAGACGAGGCCAAGGGAAAAGTAAATTATTCAGATGAATTCCTTAGACTGCTCCCTAGTTTGACTCAGAACAAAAGAGAAAATGCAAATGTGCTCATTGATGATTATTGAGATGTCTAAGATGTTGTTACTCCAAGAACAACATGTTTTTCTCTTTTCAATTATTTTTATAAGAATTCTAATAAGGCTATTCCATTGTCAAACCCTTGGACCTATGGTTTAGCCAAATTAGTTGTTCGTAATGTCTTCGTAGATGTAAACTTGTTCCTAGACCTGGCCAGTCATTATGATGTTTTGTCCAAGACAATCAAAAGGAATGATGGCACTGCCCTATTGATATTGAACAAAAATTTGTTCATGCAAGCCTTCGGCTTATACAACACCGTGTCTACCAGAATTGACATGAAAAAGCAACAACAGAGATATAGTTTGAAGCCTGGTATTGCTAGAGGCCAATTGCTGAAACATATGCTCAAAGAAGCGAGAAAGTATTTAGATCCTATGTCTGGGACCAGCCCATATTATTACAAGGATTTACACTTCTACATCAAGTATGTTGTCTATGCCCTATGTAGAGTGCTAGGGATAGATGGTGATGCTGAGAAGATTGGTGTAGGCATTTTGATGATGGTGTAGGACCTACAAAAGGTCCACTCCAATACTAGTTATGATTACATTCAGCATATCATTGTTGAAATGCATGAGGGTTTCATTGCAACTCAGAAGAAGATGAAAAACTCAAAGGAGAAGGAGCCCAAGTTCTTACACTACTCCATTCTTATGCATCTCCTTTTGCATTTGAATTTTGTAATCATGGATGTTGATAATTTGGCCCCTCAGAGGTTCTACCAAGCAGGACCAAATCCTATCCAATTTTTGGGGAGGGTTTGGAATTACATGTCAAGGGACTGTGATTATTGTGCTTTTAGAATTGGATTGTGTATCCAATAGTACAAAGTTTGGGGATCAGCAGAACGAGAATGCCACTAAAGATTATGCAACTGCTTAGGCCATGTGACTACACAGATAGGTGGGATGCAAAGCATCATTGGGGTGATTTCTTCTTGGAAGAAAATTATATAATCATCAGGGTATATGGGTGTATTCACCCACCTCATCTATTACCATATTATGTACCAGCAAGAGTGGCTTCAATGGAGTTTATATGGTAGCTATTATTGACAGACAATGAGCATTTTGCGCCATATAAGAAGGGGACTTTGACCCCTAGGCAATTCAGAATTTTTAACTTCACAATTGGCAAAGGTGCTAATGATATAGTGGGTCAATGGTTGGAAGGATACAGAATGGGGGTGGCCCCTTAGAGATATATTGACCTAGAAGGTTTTATGGTAGGGGTAAGAAAATTGTATACTCCTAAAATCCCCAATACTAATATTCACTGTGAATGCATAGAGGAAGATGCAACAAGGAACATCTTGGATGAAGATGATATTCAGACAAGAAGACTGAGGATTCAAGAGTTGCTAAATCTTGAGAGGCAAATAAAGAGAAATGGGATGGCTTTTGGGGGTTTTTACCTTGATCTCCCATATTTTGATAGGATTAAATCCATGATAGACAACTATTATGTGCTCATAGAACAACTTGATACTGTTCTTGATAAAAAAGGTGCCCAAGGACCTGACCATTCAAAGTCTAAATATAACAGTATTAGTGATAGTGATTATGCACCTCCTACTAGGTATGCTCCACCACAATAAGATATTGCTGAAGTGCCATAGCTACAAGGACCAGAGGGCCACATTGTGGATTTGACAATAGTGACACAACCAGATGATGTAGAAGAACCTACTGCAAAGAGGCAAAAATTAGAGTTAGGTCAACCTTCAACTGAAGGGAAAAATGAGAAGAAAGATAAGGATAAGGCCTTAGTACCTGGCAATAGGTTATATTATCATAACCTAAGAAAATAAATTAGGGAGGGCAAGAAACAACAGCCTGATTTAGATGATGAGGTTGAGTTGCCTCTTAAGGCCTGTGTTGATGAAAGACTAATTCATCAACAAGAATTTTTGAATGATGACAACTTTGTGAAAACTAAGGAGTTTAATGACTTCCTGAGATGGTATAAGAAAGATAAAATAAGAGCTCAACTGACAATTGATGGTAAGGAGACCATAACTAATGAGGCATTAGTGGCTCTACATACTTATGATCCTAAAAGTGAGGACATCTCACTAGAGGATGCCTTGAAATTGGTGCTAGGAAGTGGAATTCTATTGGCGGAGGGCTGGGATTTAGCATCCACCTTTATAATTGACCAATTAAGAAAATAGCCAGACCTCAAGATGGCTAGTGAAGTTAAGATGGGTGATGTAATAAAAGGATTTGGGTATAGCCCAAAGTCTCAGGCCTTCGCAATGTGGAGCTTGTGCCCAAAAGATCAAAAGCCCTAAGTGGTGAATACCTAGGAGAATATGGTGGGAAGTCAAATGGTGTGGACAATGCAAAATACAGGGGATTTGGAGATATCCCAAATCATGACACACTGGGCTCACTTGAATAAAAAAAAAACTAAACAATTATCTAATAAATGTAGCACATTGGTAGAAGAGACCAGTGTATTGGAAAAAGATAGAGAATTATGTCGAATACAAGTACACCAACAAGATCAGGTGATAAAGAAATTGATGAAAGAATTGGAAGAGAAACCTGAGGTGATGTATGTACCTATGCAACCATAGCCTCTGCAAATTGAAGACAAAGCAAAGTCTGAAGAGGTGGTTGAGGAAAAAGCTGAGGAAGAGAAAGGAAATGCAATTTCTTTAAGAGCATTGAAAGGTGTGTTACAACATAGAATTGAAATTCTAAAAGATAAAATTGATGTTGTACTCAATGCCTACAACAAATTGCCAGCTTTGCATACAGAGGTGATGGGGTATTTGGCTATCCTAAACCCCTATTTTACTAAGTGGTCTACTAGGGTGCAATTATTTGAGAAGCTAGCATCTTTGCAAGCCCTGAGATTAGATTTGCCAAAAATAGTGACAGAAGTTGAAGATGAGATTAAAAGAGTTAATATTTCTATCTCATTCTTTAAAGGAAAATTGAACCAAATTGAGGTAAAATTAGGCCTCTTTTCTAATGGTTTTAAAAGATTTATTCCTTCTTTAAGGGGAGATGATGATCAAGTAAAGGCCTTAGATGCCTGGAGGGGTGAATATGATAGCAAAATGCCTAGTGATGAGGCATTTATTTCAGGAATAGATGTGAATGTAGAAGGGTTCAATATGATATTGTATGAAGCTTTCAAGGTAGAAACTAACATCAACAAGCTTCTAGTAGATTGCAAGAATATCACTGATGCAAGATGGGATAGGCAATAGGTCCAAACACAGAGTACTCAGGACTTCAAGTGGCCATCAGATGATGAAGTGAAAGCATGGGAGTTGATGACTACACCCAAGAGAAAGAAGCCAGCAGTTGAAGAAGAAATCTTGGATGATGAGTAAGGGTGACTACTTGGCGCCTCAAAATTCAAGATAAAGAGGATAGTTATTGCAAAAGGATAATGTAGGTGAATCTAAAACCACGGTCAGACAGACTCGACATAACTACTATCATATACTATGTATACTATCATATTCAAGTCACTAGATCAGGAAAAGAACAAAGAATATGTATTTTTATCTTTTTGACTTGGTCATTCCACTGCTTCTTCTCTCTCTTTCTTTTTGTCTCTTTTATAGTTTTAGGGTTAGGTTTTCTAAGACCATCTAAAGCCTATAGCATCCTTTTAAAAGGATTCCAAGATGGTTGAAAACCTATATATATAGAAAAGAGTTGTTTTTTTCAAAAAAAGGATGAAATATATTGTAAAAATCAGTCTTTCTAAATCTGTGTCTATGTTCTTTCAAGCTTCAAAGGTTTTTCATTTATGAAAGAAGGATTACACCAATAAAATACGGTGCAATTTTACTCTTCTCTATTTTTGTCTCTTTATTTCCTATGTATGCTTTTTCATGCTTAAGATTGTAAGGCACTCTAAAGCATTTTGGTTACAAGGTGACTATTTAATTACTTGCAAGTTTCTTTCATACAAAGAACTAAGTTTTGTGAGTGGTTTTAGGAAGCATATCAGTATTTAAGGATTTGATATAGTATTTTAGAGGTAAGCAGATAATTTTTAAGGCAACTTATCCTAATTGCATGTAGGTTGTAAGGTAGCTTACAGTGTTTTTTTTCTGTGAGACTTCAAGCTTTTGACTCTGTAACCCAAAGGATAGGCACTGATCTAGGTCTGGGTCTTATAATCTATCATCACCTAAGTTTTCAAAACATTCAAAATTATTTCAAATATACTTGTTACTAAAATATATGAGCTGAACTCATTAAGGACTTATGTCAGCAGGACAGTGTCCACTTTGTTGATTCTTTAGAGAGTGAGTCATCAGGTTATCCCTCCTAAAGACAAAAGGAAGAAGGATGCAAATCCTTGTCTCATTGGTTTATGTTCTCAAAACCATAGCCTGGCTTATAATACTCTATTTTCAAACTAATCATTGCAACCTCTAAAGTGTTTTATAAGTTGTTACAGTGAGGTTTCTGGTTCATAAGCAGTGAATGAAACAATCCACCAAATACATAGATTGAGATATCAGTAATCTTTAAAAGGTAAAACCTACCTGAGTCTATGGAACTCAAAAATAGAGAAGGATATTATCCAATCCTTAGAAATTAGCCTTTCACTTTCCTAAAAGAGGTTGCATCCGAGTATACAAGGTATACTGTCATCATTAGGTAAGTATTGCAAGAAAAAGTGCTAACAAATTGGCGACTCTGCTGGAGAAAAAGAGATTGTAAAGTCTTGTTGAAGTATTTATAAATATCTGGTGTTCTACAGTTTAAAAATTTTCATTGCAGTTGAGTTGGCCCATCCGAGTCACCTTAAAAATTGGTGACTCTGCTGGGGACTTTAGAGATTTTTAAAGTTTTGTTAAGAATCTGCAGAATATCTCTTGCCCAGGTAATCAGAATCTCTGGAACTTAAAAGTTTAACTTGTTTACAAAGTATATTTGTGGTTATTGGTAAGGTACCCTCTTGATAAGTATTCATCCCAAGTTTTTGGGTGGCGACTCTAAAAGGAACATCTCGGAGATTAGTGTAAAAGAAATAAATGTCTTACATAATGAATACTAGGTCAAGGGTGAGAACTGATCCAGAGAGGGTATTACATGAAGGAATCCCATCATCCTAAAGGATTGGAGTCTCTTGGAGGAAAAAGAGAAATCAATTTGATATGGATGAAACTGCTTTAAAAGGTGAAGAGGTTAATATTAGGAATGATATGAATACTATTCAGCACTCTCATGATGGAAATACTTCAGATTATGAGGAGGCTATTGAAAGAGTATTAGACACACCCATAGTCACTTCTACTTCAAATGAGAGAGAAGAGATTAACACACCTAGTTTAGATTCATAAGATGCCCCTTCTGATATGTTAGCCAATGAAGAGAAGTTTATTTTGAAGCAGCTTGCCCTAGTTCAACAAATGAAAAAGGAAAGAGAAATGAGAAAGAAAAGGAATGATCATAAGGATCTTGATAACAATAGAAAAGGATTTCCAAAACACCAAACTATGAAAGAAACATAGAGGTCTCACAAGGACCAAGAAATACTGTTCACTCATAAAGCTTCTATTTTACAAATAAATAAGGGTAAACAAAAGATGGGTGAACATAGAGATCAAGAACCTAAATTTCAGAAGCCTATAGTTGAACAAATGTCTAAGTTAGAAATTGATTTAGAAAAATTGAGAATTGAAAAGGAAACCATGGAAAAAATGTTGGAAAAGGCACAAATGGAAGCTACCACAATTGAAATGAAGAAAAAGATAGATTTTTTACAATCTTCAAAATATTCTCATACTAGACCAGAGAATAATACAAGTTTTAGAGGAAAAGCTACTACTTCCTAAGAGGATGATGGTTTTCAAAGGAAACCACTGCATAATGAGAGGTACAAACAATTTGAATTTGTTGGTATCCTTGGATACCCTAATGCTTTTCCTAAAGATGTGGGTGATATAGGAGAAAAGCTCCCAAAGTTTGCTGGTAATAATGTGATTTCTTGTGAGACACATTTAAGAAAATTCATTGACTTTGTTTATGACTTGAATATCACCCATGAAGATGTATTAATGAAGTTATCTATTTAGTCCCTTGTTGAGGATGCAAGAGAATGGTTTAGAAGCCTTGCTAATGGCTCTGTTGTTTCTATGGATGAGTTGGTTGAATTATTTAAAGATCAATATGGAGACAAAACAAATAAAGGCTTTTTATTGAATGAGTTCAATAATATCAAGAAAAATTACAATGAAGAGGTTACTGAGTTTAACACAAGGTTTCAAAGAGCTATGCACAAACTATTCTAGAAGATAAAGCTAGATGAAGAGGTATGTATAGCAACTTATTTAAATGCCTTTGATTCCAAGATGGGATATGCTCTGAGAGATAAAAACCCCAGAAATCTTACTGATGCTTATAAAATAGTAGTCAATATTGAAATGAGTTGAAGAGTGTCTGGTAAATGAAATAGAAGGGATGATGCAAGGTTTAGTAAGAGCAATATGAAAGAGCTGGAATATAAAGAATATAGGAATCCTAAGAATAATAGACCTTCTTACAATACTACTTATAATCCTTAGAATAGAATGCAAAATCATCCATATGGAACTCAGTTCAAAGATGGAAAGCCTGTTATTGCACCTAAAAGAGAAAAAATAGACAATAAAACTCCAGACCCCCTACATAGAAATTTTGTCCATTTCTGCAATGAGGAGACTTGGTGTGAGGTTGTGCTCCTCATAATCCTGATTTTTGTGTTGTCTCCTTGGATTTAAGGGCAAGTGAGGAACATGAAAAGGATGAGGGGGAACAATGTGATCATAGTATGACCAATACCTTTTCATGCCATGATATTGATTCAAACAGTGAGGAGGAGAATCATGATTCTTATTTCTCACAAAAAAGGATTGAGAATCATCACCAACAAATCTTATCTGATAGTGAAACTGATGAAACTAATGATAGTATATGATGTTATGCTCAAGATGGTCAGGATGTTCCACTCATAAGGAAAGCTTTAGATGAAGAGAAGGCTAGAATTACTGCTGAGTTAGTGAATAAAGCTAGAAGCAATTACCACTTAAGGAATAGGGTAGTAGGTGGAACTGGTAGCCAACCTTTAGGTGTCTTTATAAAGGAAAACAAGGTAGACACTAAGTATGTTCAGAAAAAAGAAGGACCTAGTGAAAGTGTAAATAAACACAAGATCAAGATTGTCACAAAAGCCATAGAGCCAAATATTGTTCATGAGTCAGTTCAAAAGGAACATAATGAGGAAAATGATGTTATTATTGATAAATCAAAGTGTTCATATGTGAGGCATACTCCAGTAGACATGGGTCAGTGCCTATCCCAGATGAGAGTTAAGGTTCCATTTCTAGAAATGATGAGGATCAAAGAACATAAAGAGAAAGTAATGTCATTATTAAATAGTGTACCCACAATAAAGGTTTAGAGTCCAATGGAGGTTTATAAAAATCCAACTACCAAGGGAAATGAATTAGAGGTGTTGACATCTAAAATTCCTCAAATTTTCCTAAATGAAACTTCTTCTCCAAAAGTTGTTGACCCTTTTTTTCTCTCATTGATAATTAATGATAAAATGCTCAAGAATTGCAAGATTGATTCAGGAGCCTCAAATATAGTTATGCCAGTTAAAATCATGAAGGCAATGGGGCTACAAGTTGATAAACCTCATGGAAGAGGTAGAGCTATGGATTCTAGAGAGGTCCCTATAATTGGAACTATTGAGGCTATGCCGTATAGACTAGCATTTTTCCCTGATGTAGTGATGACAATGAATGTTCTTGTGGTTGACATACCACCTCATAATGGCATGTTGTTATCAAGGAAATGGAGTGCCTCAATGGGTGGTAGTATTCAAAATTATTTATCATATGCCACTTTCAACATTGCTGGAGAAAATGTCAATGTCTTGAGGGAGAGCCAAACTCCCCACATGATAGAAAAATATGAGGATACTCATGTGAACTGTTACATTGACATAGACATGGAAAATTTCAGAATGAAAAAAGATGAACATAAAAATAAAGAATTTGACCCTTTGAATAGAGAATTAATCTTGCAGGAAAATGGACTATGGAAAATGTACTTTGATGGTGCTTGCTCTAAAGAAGGATCAGGGGAAGGAGTATTGTTGATATCTCCATCAGGTACAAATTTTAAATATTCATTCCTGTTGGACTTCAAATGTACAAACAATACTATAGAGTATGAGGCTTTATTCTTAGGACTTGAGATTGACACCAAACATGGTATAAAATGTTTAAGGGTTTATGGTGACTCTGAGTTGGTGGTAGCATAAGTCAGATCTAAATATGCTGTGAAGAATGATAGATTGAAAATGTACAAACATGCTATTTGGGATCAAATTGAGATGTTTGATGCTTTTAATATAAATTGGATAGAGAGGTCAAAAAATATTATGGATGATTTTATAGAAAATGTGGCTGTGAAAAATGATGATTTGACCTCACATGGAGTATCAATACTTGAAGTTAAAACATGACCAGTTGTTCCAGACAACATATACAACTGGTGTGTGTTCTAGGATGATCAAGATATTTTAAGGTTCATGCAATGTTTAGATCACTATGAGAACCAAAGTATAGATTGTGGTTCCTTACTGGAACATAATGATGGAAAGGATTATATCTTTGGAAATGAATTTGTCCAATTAAGTTCTAATCAGATTCCTAGGGGTTTGGTTGAACTTGAGGCATTGTTTATAACTTGGCAAAATGATAAATCCAAGTTAAGCAATGCCAATGTTGAGGATTTAGAAGAAATAAAATTAGGATCTGAAAATAATCCTCAAATAGTTTATATTGGAAAAGGTTTGGATTCTCATGTAAAAACAAATCTCATCAAGCTACTGAGAAGATACAAAAATGTCTTTGCTTGGTCGTATGATGACTTGAATGCATATAGAGAAGACCTTTTTCAGCATGAAATTCCATTGAAGTCAGATGTCAAGCCATTCAGGTAGAAGCAAAGACCTATTAACCCCTTGTTGGATCCCAAGATGTAGCAAGAGTTGATGAAACTCAAGGATGCAGGGATAATCCAGCCCATTAGACATTCAACATGGGTATCAAATCTAGTGCCAGTTAGGAAGAAAAATGGTGACATCAGACTATGTGCTGATTTCAGGAACCTCAATATTGCTTCATTGAATGATAACTATTCACTGCCAAATATGGAAGCAATGTTGCATAATGTGACTGGTTGTGAATTGTTGTCCATGATGGATGGTTTCTTAGGTTACAACTAGGTTTTAGTTAAAGAAATAGAGCAGTATAAAACTGCATTTACTACTCCTTGGGGAACATATGTGTATATCAAAATGCCTTTTGGATTAATAAATGCAGGAGCAAATTTTCAAAGAGCCGTGGATGTTGCTTTCAAGGAGTTTATAGATCTATTCATGGTCATTTATTAGGATGACTTGACTACATATTCCAAGAAGGCTATTGATCATTGTGACCACCTGGGTAAGATCTTTAACAAAGCATTGGAATATGGTGTTTCATTGAATCCTAAGAAGTGTCACTTTGCAATCAAAGAGGGGAAGTTGATGGGACATATAGTGTCCAGAGAAGGGGTAAGGATAGACACTGAGAGAGTGGAAGCAATTAAAAGGGTAATTGCTCCAAAAAATTTAAAAAGTGTTCAGTCCTTCTTAGGGAAGATAAATTTTGTTAGAAGGTTTATAGTCAATTTTGCAGAAATTGTTAAGCCCATTGTAAAATTGCTGAAGAAAGATGCTAAGTTTGTTTGGAATGAGGAAGCTTAGCAATCATTTGAAAGAATTAAAGAGGTACTGAAAGAGGCTCTAGTTTTGAAATCTCTAGATTACACTAAGCCTTTCTCATTGATTTCATTTGCCTCATTTCATAGTATTGCTACCATATTGCTTCAAAAGGATGAACAGGGATTTGAACATCGCATAGCTTTTTACAGTAGATCCTTGCAGGCTGCAGAGCTTAACTATGAAATAATGGAAAAGTGGGCTTATGCATTGGTAAAGGCTATAAAATCTTTTAGACCTTACTTGGTTTGTGCTAAGGTGTAGGCCTATGTTCCTCATTCAGTAGTAAAAGATATCCTTACACAGTCAGAGGTTACTTGTAAGAGATGTAAATGGATTACAAGAATCCAAGAGTTCAATCTTGAAATCAATATCACCAAACTAATAAGAGGACAGGGCCTAGAAAAACTTATGACAGAAGAGAATCTAGATTTAGTATAGCTGAACCAGACAGAAATACATGATCAAGCTGTTACTAGTATAGAAAGGCAACCCTATTATGCTGATATTGTTTTCTTTCTCAAGTACTAAGTGTCTTGATCATTTATCTGAAAATCAAAAGAGAAGTCTGAAGTTACAAACTCAAAGGTATATTCTGATCTAGGGAGATTTGTTTTGGAAAGATATGAATGGTATACTATTTTTATGCCTTGACAAATACCAAGCTGAGAGCATTTTGGCTGAGATGCATGAAGGGGAATGTGGAGGTCACTTTTTTGCTAAGACCACCGCCCATAAGATTTTGAGGTCAGGATATTATTGGCCTACCTTGTTCAAGGACACATATATTCATGTCAGGAAATGTCAACCATGTCAAAGGTTTTCCAACAAATTAAAATTTTTAGGTGCTCTATTACTGAGTCTAGTGAGCACTGAGGCTTCTTTTTCTATGTGGGGGATTGATTTTATTAGAGAATTTCAAGAGAAATCTAGTGTAGGACATAGCTGGATATTGGTGGCCACTAATTACTTTACTAAATGGATTGAGGCTATCCCTACTAGGAGAGTGACAAGAAAAGTGGTTACTGAGTTTCTCATGGATAACATTTTAACCAAGTTTGGTGTGCCTAGTAAATTAGTGATGGATAATGCTATGAGTTTCAGATCAGAAGAAATGACAAGTTTCTATGAAAGCTATGGGATTACAATATCATACTCATCCCCATATCACCCATAGGCTAATGGACAAGCTGAGTCTAGCAACAAAAGCATATTGAAGATACTAAAAAGGACTCTAGAACAAAATAAGAAAACATGGCATACAAAGTTGACACTAGCCCTTTGGGCTGATAGAATAAAACTCAAAAAGGCAACTGGTAAATCCCCTTTTGAATTGGTATATGGTTTACCAGCAAGGTTTCCAATGAATAATTTATTACCTATTTACCAGTTCATACAAGAAGGACATTTAGATATCTCTGACCCAATGCAAGATAGAATGTTACAGTTGATAGATTTAGATGAAACAAGGAGAGATAGTCAGAGGGAGAACATAAGGTTACAGTAGAAAATGAAGTATTTGTTTGACAAAAGGGCTACTAACAGAAAGTTTCAGGCTGGTGATTTGGTTCTCCAATGGAATGCAAGGGAAGAAGACAAAGGTAAGCATAATAAATTTGAGTCTTTATGGTTAGGGCCTTATATAATCTTAGAACATTTTGGCAAAGACTTATATTTGTTAAAAAATATGGAGGGACAAGGTTTTGAGTTGCATCTACATGGGATATTTTTGAAACCTTTCTTCAAGTGAGAATCGTTGCAGTGCACAAGTAAATATGTATCATATGTATAGTCTTTCCTTTCCCTGTTTGTGAGTTTTGCAAATATTTCCCTCCTATTTTTGGTGTTCTACTCCATTTTTGTGGTGGTCTGCAACCAGAGATTCTATGGTTCTTTGTCATAAACCATGTTTAGCCAATCCTCATCAGAGCCACTATTGTTTGTATTCCAGGTTTTGGCTTCTTTCTCTCAGCCTTGTGGTCTTCCCTCTCTAATTCTTTGTTTAATTCAGAATTCCCTCAGTCTTCATGCCTTTCCTTGTCAAAGTTTTCAGGTTTTCAAGTCTAAACCTGTGAGAATATCCTAAAAGCTTGAAACCCTAGCTCTTATTCAGTGTTCAAATTTGAAAAGAAACCCTAAGGATTTGTTTTCTTATGTTTCTCAGTTACCTTTTTGCTTCACTTAAGTCATGTGTTGCATTCTAATCACTTAGTCACATAATTTAAATGACATATTCCTTTTTTCTCTAAGACTTAGCGATTAGCCTTTGTCGCGTAGTCTCGTGCAACATTAGAATATTCCTTTATCATTCCTAGACTTTGCGATTTAATTTGTATCACATGGTGGTAGGATCATTAAATACGCCTGTAATATATGAAGGGGCCCATAGACAGGTTGGGAGGTTGCAAGAAATTTTTAGCAGTCAAGGGTTTATCATGAGACATTGCAATTTCTTTGTGTCACATAATCGCTAAGTAGCTTTGAGGTTAAGTATGATATGAAAGCTTTAGTTGCGCAGTCTCAAAAAAATATTCCAGTTAAGTTAAAACTTCTGAGACCTTGCGACTAACCTTTTATGGTTTGGAATAAAGCACAGTCGGGTTGTCGCTAGATAACTCAGTTTTCAAATCACGATAAGACATGTGTCAAGAGGTAAATGGACTTCAAAGAATGATTGCTTGATCACTTAAAGGTAAAAGTTTATTTAGTGACTACGAGACTGACTAAGAGTTTCTATTTGTCACAAAGTCTTAGAAGATTTTAAAGGTATAAGTGATTTCTTGGCGATTAAGCGACAACTGTCAGATGAAGTCATTGAAAGATACTACGGTAGTCGCCAAGTGGAGAATAAAAGAGCCTAAGGAGAAAAGTCCTCGTGACTCAGTGACTAAGGGTATGTCATGATCTCTTCAGATAAATTAAAGGGCAAGATGTGTTGTTGCGTTGTCTCAAGAAGTTTTGGCACTTAGCATTTGTATTTTGTGATTGGGTGACTAAGGGTAGTTGCACAGTCTAGAAAAGGAAAGATGACATTTGGCAACTAAGTGATTACTGCAAAATTTAATAGTAGCATTTAGTTGCATAGTCTTAGAAAAGAATGTGGGTTAGTGATAACCATTGGCGACTTTGATTTCCTCATTTTCATGTGATTGCCAAATGATGACTTTGGTTAACAAAAGTAAGGAAAGTTGTGTAGTTGCTATGTCTCCAAAGAAATCATGGGTTAAGGATTGGGGTCAGCGATAGAGAAATTATATGCAGTCACGTGATCACTTGATACCAAATTTTATGAAAAGGCAGCAGTATCAAATATGTCAGTATGAATCATTCATCAACCAATTAGAGGCTTAGATTTTGATTACAGTGCAGAAAAGGGTAGCTGAGATGTATGACAGTTGGCCAATCCCAGGAAGACATGTTAGCACATTTGAATTTTGTGAGGTTTTGCTAAGAATTCAGTTTTATGAATTTGATTTTCCTGTCATGCTCAGGAAACTACAGCTAGGTTTTCAATCATGTTCGCAGCTTGTTGAATTAAAGATAGAATTGATGTTCTGAAAATCATGAGCTATGTACTTCGAACGGTTACTATAAGGAGTTGATGGTCCATTCATTTGCATTCACTCTGCTTTTAGAATTCCAAAATGTGAAGAGCAAAGTTGTCTGTCAGAGTGAAAATTCAGAGAATTGTAGGCTTTTTTGTTGTTTAAAGCTCATTGTTTCCAGAGAATTGTGCATAGGGGAGTCTGTGAATCTCAGTGATAGATTTGTTTCAATATCGGTAAAGAAAATTAGATTCAAGCATTGTAAACATGAGCAGATCGGTCAGTGTAGCCTTGACCAGTGGTGAAAGTGAGAAGGTGGAAGACGAGGACAAGTAAAAAGTAAATTATTCAGATGAATTCCTTAGACTGCTCCCTAGTTTGACTCAGAATAAATGAGAAAATGCAAATGTGCTCATTGATGATTATCGAGATGTCGAAGATGTTGTTACTCAAGGAACAACAGGTTTTTCTCTTTTCAATTATTTTTATAAGAATTATGATAAGTCTATTCCAGTGTCAAACCCTTGGACCTATGGTTTAGCCAGATTAATTATTCTTGATGTCTTCATAGATGTAGACTTGTTCCTAGACCTGGCATGTCATTATGATGTTTTTTCCATGACAATCAAAAGGAATGATGGCACTATCTTATTAATATTGAATAGAAATTTGTTCATGCAAGCCTTTGGCTTATACAACACCATGTCTACCAGAATTGACATGACAAAGTAGCAATAGAGATATACTTTGAAGCTTGGTATTACTAGAGGCCAGTTGATGAAACATATTCTCAAGGAAGTGAGAAAGTATTTAGATCCTATGTCTAGTTCTAGCCCATATTATTACAAGGATTTACACTTCTACATCAAGTATATTGCCTATGCCCTATGTACAGTGCTAGGGATAGATGGTGATTTAGAGAAGATTGGTGTAGACATTTTGATTATGGTGTTGGACCTACAAGAGGTCCACTCCAATACTAGTTATGATTACATTCAGCATATCATTCATGAAATGCATGAGGGTTTCATTGCAACTCAGAAGAAGATGAAAAACCCAAAAGAGAAGGAGCCCAAGTTCTTACACTACTCCAGTCTTATGCATCTCCTTTTGCATTTCAATTTTGTAATCATGGATGCTGATAATTTGTCCCCTCAGAGGTTCTACGAAGCAGGACTAAATCCTATCCAATTTTGGGTGAGGGTTTGGAATTACACGTCAAGGGGCTGTGATTACTGTGCTTTTTAGAATTGGATTGTGTATCCAATAGTACAAAGTTTGGTGTTCAGTAGAAAAAGAATCCCACTAAAGATTATGCAACTGCTTAGGCCATGTGACTACATAGATAGCTGGGATGGAAAGAATAATTGGGGTGATTTCTTCTTGGAAGAAAATTATACAATCATCAAGGTATATGGGTGTATTCACCCACCTCATCTATTACCATATTATGTACCAGCAAGAGTGGCTGCAATGGAGTTTATATGGCAGCTATTGTTGACAGACAATGAACATTTTGTGCCACATAAGAAGGGGACTTTGACCCCTAGGCAATTCAGAATTTTTAACTTCACAATTGGAAAAGGTGCTATTGATATAGTGGGTCAATGGTTGGAAGGATATAGAATGGGGGTAGCCACTTATAGATATATTGACCCAGAAGCTTTTATGGCAAGGGTAAGAAAATTGTACACTCCTACAATCCCCAATACTAATGTTCACTGTGAATGCATAGAGGAAGATGCAACAAGCAACATCTTGGATGAAGATGATATTAAGACAAGACTGAGGATTCAAGAGTTGTTAAATCTTGAGAAGCAAATAAAGAGAAATGGAATGGCTTTTTGGGGTTTTTACCTTGATCTCCCATATTTTGACAGGATTAAAGCCATGATAGACAACTATTATGTGCTCATAGAACAACTTGATACTGTTCCTGATAAAAGAAGGTGCCCAAGGACCTTATCATTCAGAGTCTGAATATAACAGTAGTAGTGACAGTAATTATGCATGTCCTACTAGGTATGCTCCACCATATCAAGATATTGTTGAAGTGCCATAGGTGCATGGAGCAGAGGGTAGCATTGTGGATTTTACAATAGTGACACAACCAAATGATGTAGAAGAACCTACTGCAAAGAGGCAAAAATTAGAATTAGGTCAACCTTCAAATGAAGGGAAAAATAAGAAGAAAGATAAGGCTAACTCCTTAGTACCTAGCAATATGTTATATGATCATAACCTGAGAAAAGCAATTAGGGAGGGTAAGAAACAACAGTTTGATTTAGATGATGAGGTTGAGTTTCCTCTTAAGGTCTGTGTTGATGAAAGAATAATTAATCAATAAGAATTTTTGAATGATGACAACTTTGTGAAAACTAAGGAGTTTAAAGACTTCCTGAGATGGTATAAGAAAGAGAAAATAAGAGCTCAACTGACAGTTGATGGTAAGGAGACCATAACTAATGAGGCATTGCTGGCTCTACAAACTTATGATCCTAAAAGTGGTGACATCTCACTAGAGGATGCCAGGAAATTGGTGCTAGGATGTGGAATAATATTGGCTAAGGGTTGGGATTTAGCATCTGCCTTTATAATTGACCAAAGAATAAAATAGCCAAACCTCAAGATGGCTAGTGAAGTTAAGATGGGTGATGTACATAATAAAAGGATTTGGGTATAGCCCAAAGTCTCTGACCTTTGTAATGTGGAGCTTGTGCCCAAAAGATCAAAAGACCCAAGTGGTGAATATCTAGGAGAATATGGTGGGTAGTCAAATGGTGTGGACAATGCAAAATTCAATGGATTTGTAGATATCCCAAATCATGACACACTGGGCTCACTTGAATGAAGACAAAACTAAACAATTGTCTGATAAGTGTAGCACATTGGTAGAAGAGACCAGTGCATTGGCAACAGATAGAGAATTATGCCAAATACAAGTACACCAACAAAATGAGCTGATAAAGAAATTTATGAAATAATTGGAAGAGAAACATGAGGTGATGTATGTACCTATGCAATCACAGCCCCTACAAATTGAAGACAAAGCAAAGTCTTAAGAGGTGGTTGAGGAAAAAGATGAGGAAGAGAAAGGAAATGCAATTACTTTAAGAGCATTGAAAGGAGTGTTACAACATATAATTGAAATTCTAAAAAATAAAATTGATGTTGTACTCAATGCCTACAACAAATTGCCAGCTTTGCATACAAAGGTGATGGGGTATTTGGCTATCCTAAACCCCTATTTTACTAAGTGGTCTACTAGGGTGCAAGTATTTGAGAAGCTAGCATCTTTGCAAGCCCTGAGATAAGATTTGCCAAAAATAGTGACAGAAGTTGAAGATAAGATCAAAAGAGTTAATATTGCTCTCTCATTCTTTAAAGGCAAATTGAACCAAATTGAGGTAAAATTAAGCCTCTTTTCTGATGGTTTTAACAGATTTATACCTTCTTTAAGGGGAGATGATGATCAAGTAAAGGCCTTAGATGCCTCGAGGGGTGAATTTGACAACAAAATTCCTAGTGATGAGGCATTTATTTTAGGAATAGATGTGGATGTAGAAGGGTTCAATAAGATATTGGACGAAGCTTTCAAGGTAGAAACTGGCATCGACAAGTTTCTAGTAGATGTCAAGAATATCACTGATGCAAGATGGGATAGGAAAAAGGTCCAAATACAGAGTACTCAGGACTTCAAGTGGCCATCAAATGATGAAGTGAAAGCATTGGAGTTGATGACTACACCCAAGAGAAAGAAGCCAGCAATTGAAGAAGAAATCTTGGACGATGAGTAAGGGTGACTACTTGGCACCTCACTGTTCAAGATAAAGAGGATAGTTATTGCAAAAGGAGAATGTAGGTGAATCTAAAACCATGGTCATCCAGACTTGACATAACTACTACCATCTACTATGTATACTATCATATTCAAGTCGCTAGATTGGGAAAAGAACAAAGAATATCTATTTTTATCTTTTTGACTTGGTCATTCCACCGCTTCTTCTCTCTCTTTCTTTTTGTCTCTTCTATAGTTTTAGGGTTAGGTTTTTTGAGACCATTTGAAGCTTGTAGCATCCTTTTAAAAGGATTCCAAGATGGTTTCGGACCTATATATAGAGAAGAGAGTTGTTTTTTCAAAAAGAGGATGAAATGTATTGTAAAAATGAATCTTTCTAAATCTGTGTCTATGTTCTTTCAAGATTCAAAGCTTTTTCATGTATGAAAGAAGGATTACATAAATAAAATAAGGTGAAATTTTACTCTTCTCTATTGTTGTCTCTTTATTTCATGTGTATCCTTTTTTATGCTTAAGATTGTAAGGCACTCTGGAGCATTTTGGTTACAAGGTGACTATTTAATTACTTGCAAGTTTCTTTCATACAAAGAACTGAGTTTTGTGAGTGGTTTTAGGAAGCATATCAGTATTTAAGGATTTGATACAGTATTTTAGAGGTAATCAGATAATTTGTAAGGCAACTTATCCTAATTGCATGTAGGTTGCAAGGCAGCTTAAAGTGTTTTGTTTCTGTGAGACTTCAAGCTTTTGACTCTGTAACCCAAAGGATAGGTATTGATCTAGGTCTGGGTCTTATAATCTATCATCACCTAATTTTTCAAAACATTCAAAATTATTTCAAATATACCTGTTACTAAAATATATGAGCTGAACTCATTAAGGACTTATGTCAGTAGGACAGTGTCCACTTTGTTGAATCTTTAGAGAGTGAATCATCAGGTTATCCCTCCTAAAGACAAAAGGAAGAAGGATGCAAATCCTTGTCTCATTGGTTTATGTTCTCAAAACCATAGCTTGGCTTATAAAAATCTATTTTCAAACTAATCATTGCAATCTCTAAAGTGTTTTAGAAGTTGTTATAGTGAAGTTTCTGGTTCATAACCAGTGAATGAAACAATCCACCAAATACATAAACTGAGATATCAGTAATCTTTAAAAGGTAAAACCTGCCTGAGTCTGTGGAACTCAAAAACAAAGAAGGATATTATCCAATCCTTAGAAATTAGCCTTTCTCTTGCCTAAAATAGGTTGCATCTGAGTATACAAGGTATACTATCATCATTAGGTAAGTATTGCAAGAAAAAGTGCTAACAGGAATGATCCATTGGATTTGACCTAACCTAAGATTTACAATCTTGTTTAAGTGGAAAAAGGTTTATCTGACCTAAATAGAGAGGTATATGATAGCCTCAAGGGGTTATTCATTTAGTATGAAAGAGGTGTTTTGTTGAATGTGAAGTGGATGTGTATGCAAGAGGATTGTATAGTTGATTTACTATTTGGCATGATCTATTAGAAAATGTTGAATACAGAAGTAGAGAGTTGTATGTGTGATTGCTTGACGGATTTCCAAGCATATCAGAAGGTTGAAATGACAATGCAGGCTAGCCAGTAAGTTAACATCAGAGCTGTAATTGGATCAGAATTTGCAAAGTAAGTTGTATGTATCAGATCACAAATGTTGATTACTTTCTAACCATTGTATCAATTAAAATCCTTTAAAAAGGTTGACCTAACTGTCATTTGTATAAATCCTCTAACAAGGTGAGATTCAGGTGGAATGTTCTAAGTCCTCTGACAAGGCCACTCCTGACAGGGTGATTAAATCCTTTAACTAGGTCACACCTAGCAGTGTGTTATTGTAACCTTTAATAGGATCGGCTCCTCACATGGAATCACTTCAGAAGAGTGAAAACTTGGTAGCATGTTACTAGTAGTTTTTCCCATATTGGGTTTCCACGTTAAATACTTGTGTCAATTTGTGTGAATTCTTATGGTTTCTTTTACTGTTATGTTTCTACAAGATAATTTCAATTGACAGTAAACTGCATGATTAAGTTGTTGACATATGTTACTGCTGCCGAGTAGATCTAAAATACAAAAAATTATATTTTCTAAATCTAGACCTGAGGATAAATGATTCATCCCTCCCCTCTTAGTTATTCTAAATTCATTCTAACAATTGGAATCAGATCTTTGGTCTCCTGAAAAATAGTTTGAAGGTACTTGGAGCGAAAAGATGAAGATGTATAAGAAGGAGGTTCTGAAGCTAAACAAAGATAACTTCCCTGCATGGCAGAGTTTGATGAAACTACATTTGGCTAGTATTGGAGATGATGCTAAGCAACTTTTTGAAAATGCCTATGTACCACCTACTTCCCATCTAACAGCTGCAGAACTAAAAGAAAAGAAAGAGCACAATCAAGCAATGTTGGAGATCGCCTCCTCATTGATCTATTTAGAGTTTGATGATATAAAGAGCTACACAAATGCAAAATAGATGTGGGACAAACTTGCTACCATCTATGGTGGAGACACAAATGTGCTGAGAGCTAAATCATAAAGTCTAAGAGGTAAGTTTGATGAGATGAAAATGCAAGAAGGTAAAAATGTTATTCAATACTATTGTAGACTAAAACAAGTTGTAAATGCCATTAGAGGGGCTAATGGAACAATTGATGAGAACATCATTATGAGAAAGGTACTAAGAACTTTACTTCCTGTATATTCTACTAGAGTTTCTGTAATTCAAGAATTGAGATGTACTCCTAACAATAATCCAAATCTGGAAATCTGATAGGCAGACTAACTGCATTTGAAATGTAAAATTATGATAACTATAATCCATAAGGGATTGATTCTGCTTTTAGATCATAGCTGGTCCTCAATAAATCTAAGAAAGTAAAGAAACATGTGGAAAGTGACAATGAAACTTCTGATGATGATCTTGAAGAACTTGAAGCACTTATGGAAAAAAGGCTTTCCAGAGGAAAAGGAAAATACAGAGGTAAACTTCCTATTTTTCTTTTCATGCAATAAAATTGGTCATATAGATGCTAGATGTCCTGACAAAAATGAAAAAGATGAAAGAAGGGACAACAAATACAAAGAGTAAAAAGATAGAAAGGATGATTGAGACTTCAGGAAATATAAGGACTACAAAGACAAAGGTAAGAAATCTTGTTATATTGCTAAAGAAACTTCTGACAATGACACTGATAATTCTGATGATAATGACATAGAAGTTGTTTATGTTGCAATGAAAGAAGATTCTGATGATGATGATGAAATTGCACTAATCTCTTATATGAGTAAAATGATAGTTGGATCATTGACAATGGTTGTTCCCATCATATGAATGGTGAAAAAGATAAGTTTGAAACCCTAAACCAATGTAAAGGAGGATATGTAAAATTTGGAAATGATGCACCATGTCGTATCAAAGGTAAAGGATTGATTAACCTGACTGACAAAATTAGATGTGATGATGTGTATTGGGTTGATGATCTTAAATATAATTTTTTGAGTGTTGCACAGCTAAACACTTCTGGTTACAAATTTGAATCCCATCAGAGAAAAGCAAAGATCTATGATTCTACTGGAGAATTAGTTGAAAGTGGTGACAAGACTAAAGGTAACTTATTTTATCTGGATTTATCTAAAGAAACATGTTTTTTTGGATAGTACAATGATGTTTGGTTATGGAATAAGAGGTTGTGTCATGTGAACTTTGATAACTTAGTAAGCATACGTAAATTGAAAAATCTTAGAGGGCTACCTAAGTTAAAGAAACCTAAGAATGCTATGTGTAAACAATGTCAACTAGGAAAGATGACTAAGTATAGTTTCAAAAGTAAAACACACATACCAGAGGAAATTATGGAATTGGTCCATACTAATCTCTGTGGTCCCATTGGAGAAAGAAGCTATTGTGGTGCTAGATACTTTATTCTATTTGTTGATGATTATTCAAGGATGATGACTATAATGTTTCTCAAGGAAAAATCTGATGCACTCTAGTTATTTAAATGGTACTTAGCTAAATTTGAAAAGGAAACAGGAAAATTTTTGAAATGCTTAAGATATGACAGAGGTAGAGAGTTTATTTATAATGAGTTTAACAGGTTCTGCAATGATCGAGGCATAAAGAGATAGATGTCTGCACCCAGGACTGCTCCACAAATGGTATTGCTGAATGAAGGAACATATCTATCATGGACTATGCTAGAACACTAATGATGGAGAAAAATGTTGCACAAAAATATTGGAAAGAAGCTGTAAGTACTGCAGTCTATACACTGAATAGAGTTCAATTCAAGAAAGGTACAGATGCTACACCTTATGAACTTTGGTATGGTTATGCACCTAGTGTAAAGTATTTTAAAGTATTTGGAAGCAAATGTTTTATACTGAAAGACAACAAAAATGGAAAACTAGATGCTAAAGGTGAAGAAGGAATATTCCTTGGTTATTAAATGAAAAGAAAAGCATACAAATGTTTGAATTCTAATACTAACAAAATTGTTAAAAGTGCAAATGTAAGAATTGATGAGTTTGCAGAAAGAAATGAAGCTAAAAGTACACAAGAGCCTCAAAGCTATAGATCATTCATATATCTGGATGAGGAAGATTCTAATTTACTAGCTAAGACTACTACTAACCAACATCATGCACCTGCTGAGTCACAAAGTGGAGTTGTCGAGCAACTGGAAGTGAATGCAGAGCTATCTAATGGAGATGCCGAGTCATAGAATCAACCAGAACTGAGTAGAGACAATGAACCTAAAGCAAGGACTGAGCCTACTCTAGCAAATTATGTGAGAAGAAATCACAATTCTGATCAAATCATTGGATCAAAGGATTCTGTTGTTATGACAAGAAGTAAGTTGAAAAATGGCACATGTCTGTTATGTGAATTTGAGCCCAAAATAGTTAAAGATGCTTTAGAAAATGAAGATTGGATAAAAGAAATGAATGAGGAAATTGAACAAATATAGAACAAAACTTGGACACTTGTACCTAGGTCGAAGGATAAAAATGTAATTGGCACAAAGTGGGTATTTAGGAACAAGCTCAATGAACATGGAGATGTGACTAGAAACAAAGCTAGACTGGTATGTAAGGGTTATGCACAAGAGGAATAAATTGACTATGGTGAAACCTTCACCCCAGTTGCAATATTGGAAGGTGTTAGAACCTTACTTGCATATGCAGCCTATAAAGGATTCAAAGTTTAGCAGATGGATGTGAAATCTGCATTTCTAAATGGAATCTTGGAAGAAGAAGTATATATTGATCAAGTTGATGGTTTTATAGACCCAAACAAAAGGGATATGGTTTCCAGGTTGCACAAAGCATTATATGGATTGAAGCAAGCACCAAGAGCATGGTATGAGAGATTGCACAATTATCTGATCAAGATTGGATTTGCAAGAACCAATGAAAACAACAACCTATACTTAAATACAAAAGAAAGAAAAGGTACATTATTAGCTGAAATTTTTGTAGATGACATCATATTTAGTGGACAAGATGTGTTATGTCAAAAATTTGCAACAAAGATGCAAACTGAGTTTGAAATGTCTATGTTTGGTGAAATAAAATTCTTTGTTGGTTTACAAATCTATCAAATGAAGAATGGTATCTATATCACTCAGTCTAAATATATCAAAGAGATACTAAAAACTTTTGGAATAGAAGAATCCAAACAAGTGAGTACACTCATGGCTACTAGACAGAAGCTGACAAAAGATGATGATACAAAAGAAGTAAACCAAACACTCTACAGATCAATGATTGGAAAAATACAGTATGTTGTACACAATAGACCTGATATTGTCCTAGTTGTTGGGATTGTTGCAAGGTTTTATGCTAATCCCAAGGAAACTCACATGATGGCAGTAAAATGGATTCTAAGATATTTGAAAGGAACTGATGACTATGGTCTATACTACAAATAGAATGACAAGTTTGAACTCAGAGTTTACACTAACTCTGACTGGGTTGGAAATGTTGATGACAGGAAAAGCACTACTGGTGGAGCATTTCTTTTAGGAAATAAATTGATCTCCTGGACAAGAAAGAAATAGAGCTGCACCTCACAATCTACAGTTGAAGCCAAGTATGTGGCAACAACAGTTAACTATTCTAAAATTGTGTGGTTGAAGATACTACTAAAATGTATGACGGAAGAAATTACTGACCCAGTTGTCATATATTGTGATAGCACAAGTGCTATTAATATTTCTAAAAATCTTGTTATGCACTCAAAGACAAAGCATATAGCTATCAAGTATAATTACTTGAGGGAGCTAGTTCTGAATAAAGAAGTGACATTGGATTATGTAAACACAAAAGAACAATTAGCTGACATATGCACAAAATTACTACCCAAGGATGCTCATAAGTATCTATGAGGTAAATTGGGGGTGATTCCACTAACTAAGGTTAATTAAGTTCTGTATGGTAATGCTGCATCAAATATTACATTCAGAATATTTGACACATTGATGCACAGTTAGTCACACTTTAGGATGCTAGCTAAAGTTGTGAATATGAACAAGGATAGAAAAGAAAAATTAGTCATAATCAAGATGACAGGATCAGCATGATACTGAAGATCTACATGATAATGATATTGATGTCTTTGGCATTGTTGTCAAAGAGGGAGAGATTACCTATAAAGAGGAAGAGATTGCCGAGAAAGAGAGATTACCAAGAAGGAAAGATTACAAAGAGGTAGAAGTTACTATTGAAAACATTGTAGTGATTATCTACTCAGAGGGAGTCTACAGATGATTAGACACAGATGATTACAGTGTGATTACAGACATAGAGGGAGAAATATTTTACAAATAAGAATCAGAATGAAGCTAAAGACATTAATGAAGATTCATTCATATCAAGGAACATAGGTGAATTTTTTTTGGATTGGTTGGTAACTTGCTTGTTAAATCATTGTTTTAATATTTTTTTTTTCCATCAATGCCAAAGAGGCAGATTGTTGGAAAGTGACAATGCAAGCAATTGTTATTTTGTCATTGATGTCAAACCTTAACTGGTGAGACTATTTTTATCTGTTTGAGTACCATATCTATTGTTGATGAAGAAGATTTAACAAGAAG
>MU226278.1:2852410-2862650 GCA_018584345.1 Thuja plicata | reverse complement strand
TCAGGTCGAGTAGAGTCAGTGAAAACTCAGAATTGCCTAGTACAATAGGACTTTGATGATTCAGAAGAACGACAAATGCAACAAAATTGGTTAGAGTTGCAAGATGCCAATTTTGGGGTGTTACACCTCCATTCTATCGATCCACTGGGGCATGATCTTCTATTTTTCTTTGAGCCAACGCTCATAGTCACATTTTCTCAAAGAGGGGAAAAATATAGACACCTAAAAATGGTCATTACCTATGCCACCTTTTTAATGTCTTCTATATTGTATGTTTGATCTTTATCATTCACTAATATTGTTTCATTCTTCGTTTTCATCAATTACTAACATTTCTCTCATTTTGGCCAAATTGACCATCTTCCTAAATCAATCTAAGGTCATTCCAAACTCATTTGATTCAAAACTCATATCAATGTCTTATCAATCTCTTTCAATCAATCCTCTGGCATTGTCAATGTTTATCAATGCCTCGTTATCATTTAATTCCTCCAATAGTGCATTGTCAAAGTTCATCGATGCTATTTCATCATCAATCATCATTTTCAGAGCATTGTCAAAGTTCATCAATGCCTTGTTGTCACTTTCACATTTCAAGAGCATTTTCCAATTTTATCGATGTCTCCCTATCTTTATTTATCCTCTAGTGTCATCCAAGTTCATTGATGCCATTATATCATTTCCAATCATTATCATGAGAGTATTTTCAAAGCTCATCGATGCCTCATGATTTACTATACTATTTTATAATCATCGAAATAGAAAAATTGTATCAATATTATCAAAATCAATTCAATTGCACATTAATGCCTTTGATTTGGCCAATAACCCTCTAATCTATCATCTTGAGATGAATAACCTATAGTTTATCCCTATGTCCTAAATAAATAAATAAATTGACTTTATTTATTCCCTTTACCCTAAGTCTTGACAATTAATTGATTTTTAATTAATTAATTTCCTAATTCCAATTTATAGGATTTTATAATTTCATAAATACTAATTTAGATTTGTGAGGAATATTGATTTATTTATTGAATTAAATCCTCCTAATCTCACCTAATTGTCCTATCCCTTAAATCAGGATTCACATCCCTATTAAGGTGCTTCTTCAATATCTTCAACATCTCCTTCATTCATTTTCCCCCATATCATGCTTCCAAATATCCTACCTACCTTTCCCTTCATTACTTATTGATTCTATGCAATCCTCACCTAATTGCCTTTCATTTTCTATAAATTGAGATGCATTCTTCTTAATCAAGGTTAGAACCACTATCTCCTAGTATTGTCATTCTCAACTTGTACTTTCAAAGTTATTTGTACAATTTTTTAATTGACAAAAGAGAAACATATAATCCATCTCATGGAGAAGAAAGTAGGACATGGGAGCTACATTTGAAGGGAGTTTTAAGTGTTTTCATGCTTTATGTTATACTCTCATTTAAAATGGTTTTCATGATAGATTAGATAGGTTTGCATGTATTTAGGGCTTTGCAGTTTCCTTGATATGCTATTCATGTCTTTTTGGGTCTTACACTAGCCCCTAATTCTAAGGATTAAGCTCCAGCGAGCTTACTTGTGATATGTGTAGACATCATATAACTTATACCTATGAGCGCAACATCAGACAATGCATATTCTATGATCGCGGGATTTATAATTGATTGGACAATGTATAATGTTAAGTATATTGGGTAATGTAAATTTTACACTTAATGATGAATAAAAGGACATCTGAGATACCTATGTCTTCACTATTTGAAGAGAAGTAACCTAAGGAGAACAAAGATCAGAAAGTATCAGACTATCTAAACAGCTATATTGTGTGATTGATCGAAGCAGGAAATCAAAATTTAGCATAATTAAGGTATTAACATCATATACTCACACAAAAGCTATGGATGCACATTTGACTTATGATTTTGTAGATTGACCTATATATAAATTCAAGAAACATTCACTTATGTCTTGTGAAGATGACACTAAAGGAGCATTTTCCCGGACACCGCACGATGTCTTGCATGTAGAGGATATTAGGGCATACATTCATTGCAAGTATGATATATTGGGTTTCTATGAGATTTCTATAGAATTGGAATACATGACTGATGATGGTAAAATGAAGGATAAATTTAAAGATAGATGATTTGAGCATTATGAAAATATTAGATTTATATAAGTTCAGCGAAGATGAATAGTTCAAAATATTACCTAGTAGAGTTCATGATCAATTCATCTGGATAGGAGAGCAACCTATAAAGATCTTTATTCAGTTTATTCATGATATAATTGGGTTAGAAAACATTGGATTTATATCTGTGGCTAAGAAGAACATAAACAAGCAATTTGAAACCCTAACACATTATAAATGGGACAGGCGAGCTATGATAGTGAATGATATTTTCTTACAAGATGTCTGACTAATTACGATGATACTTGCATATAAATTCTACTATAGAAGTAGACCTAATTCACTTTCTAGAAGAGTCATTATGATGGCTTACAAGATGGTAAAGGAGAACACTAAATATAACCTATGCAAGGTTCTCGCACATCAATTCTTGGAAAATGTAAGCTAATTAAGAAGGATAAATCTAAGACCTTTAGATTTTACTCATTCCTAGTTCATATGTCTATCTACATTGAGCACAAGTTTCCAGGCATGCAACCTAAATCATGGAGAGAAGGGTTACCCACCAGTATTTAGACATCACAGAGCTACCAAAGGAAAAACAACACATGGGTTGATGGTGAATTGTTTTGTATGATCAATTTTCTTCAGAGGCAAATGAAAGAAAGAGTCAAACTTTGTGAATAATTAGTTTTGAAATAAAAGGATACAATTTGTATCATGGTTGAGACTGATTGTGTATTCTTTGAGTCAGTTGTACCTAGAAATAAATGGTGTTAACCTATGAGTTATGAAGTTAGTTCAGAATTTTTAACTATGTAGATAGAACATGTTTTGGCATCTAAAGTTTATACATCTAAGTAGAGATGGGGCACATTTAAATAAAAATTAGCTAAATTTAGAGAAGAGAAGACTAGAGGTATGAAAATATAGAAGGGAGATCTTGATGACTGTGGAGTTAAGGAATGTTTAACAAGAGAAAATATGAGAGAAGTAAGGAAGATGATAGAAGAGAGATCTTTTGGGTTGGCAAACCCTTCTACTGCAGTCGTTCCACTTCCAGAGATTGATAAGATAGCTATTCCACCTTATATAGTAATTGATGTAACCACTCCTTCACCACCACAGACAACATCGCATGAAGAAAGACGAAAGCTTGTACCTTGGAGAAACACAAGATCAACTAAACCAGATTCAAGTCGTAAGGAAAAAAGGACTAAAGGAGAAGAGAAGAATTCTAGAAAAGATACCACAAGTGACAGACATATATGGAATCTTGATTTGAAGATATTGGAGAAGACAGATATTGAGAAAGGAAAGATTGTTTCAATGAGAAAATACTATGATAAGTATGAGGAATTTGATAAACTAAATATTGAAGACATAGTGGTAAATCATTTAATTGTTTTCAAGAAGAATCTACTAGAGTTAGAGGGAAGTATACCTGAGGAACTATATGGTAGAGTAGAAATTAGAAAATAGATTGCACACATTAAAGATGACGCTATAAGAAATCAATCTATTGATGACATGTTCCCAGTAGTTTCAATAAAAGAAAGAGAAAAAAATATTAGGAGCACTAAAACCCTTGTTGAGAACCAAAGCAAGATTAGTGAAAATTATGGGTAGGAAAAATGAAGATGTTTTACAAGAGACTCAGAAGGCTTTGGATCAGATACATATGAGTGATATTCCTAAGAATACTCCACCGCCTAAACCTAATATGCCTACACCTATAGGAATTGGTGAGTGTTCTAAGGCATAATAGATAAGTGTTGAGAAGAGAGAAGACATCATGCAACCAGATTTTTATGTTTTTGGTGTGCCTGTGACCCTTGACACATCACTTCATGAGAAGGAACCATTTGTAGGAAATATTGAAAACACAGTGGCAGATGAAGTGGAAGAATATAAAGAGGAAGAATAGAAAGAGGAAGAACATAAACTTGACTCTGAATAGAGAAGTCAGGAAAATGTAACAAAAGAAGAAGAGACAAGAGTCAAGGAAAAACATGAACCTGACATATCTACTACTCTATTGTTGACAAGTAAGGAAAAAATTGAAGTACTGATGTTGACATTACGGATGAGGATTAGTTGATGAGATTATCTTTCATTGCATTCAAAAAAGAAAAAGAAAGATCTAAGAAGAAAGGAGATAACAAGACTAAGGTAATCACTAGAGAAGTTAATACTATGAAAAAACTTCTCCGAGTACGTATTGTATTTCAAGGAAAGGATGAAGTAGAGAATTTGAGTTTGGCACTAGATGATTTTTATAGTCACTATAAGTCTTTAGTGAAGATTGTTGAAGAGAAGGAAAAGAAGAGTTATCAAGAGAAGAAGTTGAAGGAAGCTTTCCTTTCTATTTCATGGGACTTGGGAATTCTAAGAGGAGCTACATCAAAGGCTAGAACTTGTGTCACACATGGAAGGATTTTATACAACTATTGTATAAATCCTATCAAACATTTTCATAATATTAAATTTATTTTAGCAAAGGAAATGGCTACACTTAATAGTATGATGGACAGTTGTGAAACCTACTGAAAATCTATATTAGAGATGGATAGAGAATTAAAAAAGATCTATGACAACATGAATGTATTGGATATTGAGAAAGAGAGAGTATTGACAAGATTTGGTTTGCTGAGAAGTCTAATCACTCCTGAGTTATAAATTCTTGAATTTCATTATCTTATATGGGAAGATTGTAGAGTCATTGACACATTTTATGCCCACAGACCTAAAGGTACTAGAGACAACATCCTATGCACTGAATGGACTAATTCATGTTTGTCAGTTGTTGATAGATTCATGGAATACAGAAGTGAAGATCATGGAAGATACCTTCTAGGATGTACTTAAACTACTGAGAAAGCACTGAAATTCTACATTTCTGTAAATTTTGGATACACCTTTGTGATTATTGTCAAAGGGGGATAATAGACCAAAAAAGAAGAAACAGTGAGTTGGGACACTTAATCATTGTTTGTTAAGTGTTGCCATCAATGTCAAAGGGAGAGATTTCTGGCAAGTGTCATTTTTGGTATGGTATAAGACACTTATGGGTTTTCATTTATGGAAACATGTCTGGTATATGGATTTCTTGGAATTAATTTTAGCTTTTGAGATACATTATTCAAAATGACAAAGTATAGAAGTAAAAATACAGAGTATATCAATATTTTTTTGGATAGCGAAGATCGAGTATGAAGTTTTATGAATCAAGAGCTTAGAGGAAGATACTATGGAGTATGTATGACCTTCACCAAAGATCTATTTGGTTTAGGTGATGATTACAGAGAATTAGTTATATTTGAAGACATGCATAGACAATAGAACAGTGTAATAGAGTATTTGAACAAGGAGCGATGAATTAAGGAGTATGTTGTGGACTCCTTACAAGCTAAGTTTTTTATGATTTTGGATAACCTATATTTAGAAATCATAGAGATACCAAAGGAAAAACAACACATGGGTTGATGGTGAATTGTTTGGCATGATCAAGATTCTTCATAGGCAAATGAAAGAAAGAGTCAGAATTCCTAAACAATTAGTTGAGAAATACAAGGATACAATTTCTTTCATGGTTGAGATTGATTGTGTAATCTTTGAGGTAGTTGTACCTAGAAATAAATGGTGTTACCCTCTGAGTTATGAGGTCAGTTTAGAAGTTTTAAATATGTAGATAGAACATGTATTGGCATATGAATTTGATACATCTAAGTAGACATGGGGCACATATGATGAAAATTAGCTAAATTTAGACGAGAGCGGACTAGAGGTATGAAAACATAGTAGGGAGATCTTGATGACTGTGGAGCTAAGGCATGTTTAACCAAAGAAAAGATGAGAGAAGTAAGGAAGAAGATAGAAGAGAGATCTTTTGGGTTGGAAAACCCTTCTACTGTAGTCATTCCACATCCAGAGATTGAGCAAATAGCTAGTCCACCTTATAGAGTAATTGATGTAACCACTCCTTCACCACCATAGCAGACATCGTAGGAAGAAACAGGGAAGCTTGTACCTTGGAGAAACAAAAGATCCACTAAACCAGATTCAACTCATAAGGAACAAAGGACTAAGGGACAATAGAAGAAATCTGAAAAAGAGACCAAAAGTGACAGACATGTATGGAAGCTTGATTTGAATATGTTGGAGAAGAGAGATATTGAGCAAGGAAAGTTTATTTCATTGAGAAAATACTATGACAGGTATGAGGAATTTGATAAACTAAAGATTGAAGACATAGTGGTAAATCATTTACTTGTTTTCAAGAAAAATCTACTAGAGTTAGAAGGAAGTATACCTGAGGAACTATAGGGTAGAGTGGAAATTATAAAATAGACTGCACACATTAAAGAAGAGGCTATAAGGAATCAAGCTATTGATGACATGTTCCTATTAGTTTCAATAAAAGAGAGAGAAAAAATATTGGGAGAAATAAAACCCTTATTGAGAACCAGAGAAAGATTAGTGAAAATTATGGGCAGGAAAAATGAAGAAATTTTAGGAGAGACTTAGAAGGGTTTAGATCAGATACTTATGAGTGATATTCCTAAAAATACTCCAACACATAAACATACTATGCCTACACCTATAGGAATTGGTGAGTGTTCTAAGGCATCAGAGATAAGTGTTGAGAAGAGTGAAGACATCATGCAACAATATTTCTATGTTTTTGGTGTGCCTGTGACCCTTGACACATCACTTTATGACAAGGAATCATTTGCAAGAAATATTGACAACACAATGGCAGATAAAGTGGAAGAATAGAAAGAGGAAGAACAGAAAGAGGAAGAGCAGAAAGTTGACTCTGAATAGAGAAGTAAGACAAATGGAGAAAAAGAAGAAGAGAAAAGAGTTGAGGTAAAACATGAACCTGATATATCTACTACTCTATTGTTTACAAGTAAGGAAAAAATTTGAAGTACTAATGTTGACATTATGGATGAGGATGAATTGATGAGACTATCTTTCATCACATTCACAGAAGCAAAAGAAATATCTAATAAGAAAGGAGATAACAAGACTAAGGTAATCACTAGAGTAGTTAATACTGTGAAAAAAATTCTCCTAGTACCTATTATATTTCAAGGAAAGGATGAAGCAGAGAATCTGAGTTTGGAACTAGATGATTTTGATAGTCACTATAAGTCTTTAGTGAAGATTTCCAAAGAGATGGAAAAGAAGAGTTATCAAGAGAGAAAGTTGAAGGAAGTTTTCCATTTTATTTCATGGGACTTGGGAATTCTAAGAGTAGCTACATCAAAGGCCAAAATTTGTGTCACATACGGAAGGATGCTATACAACTATTATATAAATCCTATCAAACATATTAATAATATTAAAGTTATTTTAGCAAAGGAAAGGGCTGCACTTAGTAGTATGATGGACGGTTGTGAAACCTCCTCACGATCTATATTAGAGATGGATAGAGAAATAAAAAATATCTATCACAAGATGAATGTATTGGATATTGATAAAGGGAGAGTAATGACAAGATTTGGTTTGTTGAAAATTATAATCACTCCTAAGCTATAAATTCTTGAATTTCATTATCTTATATGGAAAAGATTGTAGAGTCATTTACACATTCTATGCCCACAAACATAAAGGTACTAGAGACATCATCATATGCACTGAATGGACTAATTCATGTTACTCAGTTGTTGATCGATTTATTGAATACATAAGTGAAAATCATGGAAGATACCTTCTAGGATTACTTAAACCACTGAGAAAGCACTAAAATTCTACATTTTTGTAAATTTTTGATACACCTTTGTCATTTTTGTCAAAGGGGGAGAATAGAAGAAAAATGAATTAAAGATATATAGATATATATATATATATATATAAAGAGAAAAAAGAAGAAACAGTGAGTTGGAACACTTAGTCATTGTTTTCTAAGTGTTGCCATCAATGCCAAAGGGAGAGATTGTTGGCAAGTGACATTTTTGATATGGTATAAGACACTTATGGGTTTTCATTTATGGAAACACATCTAGTATATTGATTTCTTGGAATTAATTTTAGTTTTTGAGATACATTGTTCAAAATGACAAAGTAAAAATACAAAGTATATCAGTATTGTTTTTGATAGCGAAGATCGCGTATGGAGTTTTATGAATCGCAAGGTTAGAGAAAGATACTATGGAGTATGTATGACCTTCACCTAAGATCTTTTGCGTTGGAAAACCCTGCTACTATAGTCATTCCACATTTAGACATTGAGCAGATAGCTAGTCCACCTTATAAAGCAATTGATGTAACCAATCATTCACCACCATAGAAGACATGGTAGGAAGAAAGAGGAAAGCTTGTACCTTGGAGAAACACAAGATACACTAAACCAGATTCAACTCATAAGGACCAAAGGACTAAAGGAGAAGAGAAGAAATCTAGGAAAGAGACCACAAGTGACATACATGTATGGAAGCTTGATTAGAAGATGTTGGAGAAGAGAGATATTTAGCAAGGACAAATTGTTTCAGTGAGAAAATACTATGACAGGTATAAGGAATCTGATTAACTAAAGATTGAAAACATAGTGGTAAATCATTTACTTGTTTTCAAGAAGAATCTACTAGAGTTAGAGGGAAGTATACCTGAGGAACTATATGGTAGAGTGGAAATTATAAAATAGATTGCACACATTAAAGATGAGGCTATAAGGAATCAAGGTATTGATGACATGTTCGTAGTGGTTTCAATAAAAGAGCAAGAAAAAAATATTGGGAGCACTAAAACCCTTGTTGAGAACCAAAGCAAGATTAGTGAAAATTATGGGCAGGAAAATGAAGAAGTTTTAGAAGAGACATAGAAGGGTTTGGATCAGATACTTACGAGTGATATTCCTAAGAATAATCCACCACCTAAACCTACTATGCCTACACCTATAGGAATTGGTGAGTGTTATAAGGCATCAAAGGTAAGTGTTGAGAAGACTGAAGACATCATGCAACCACATTTTTATGTTTTTGGTGTGCCTATGAAACTCGACACGTCACTTCATGAGAAGGAACCATTTTAAGTAAATATTGACAACACAGTGGCAGATGAAGTGGAAAAATAGAAAGAGGAAAAACAAAAGGATGAAGATTAGAAAGTTGACTCTAAATAGAGAAGTAAGACAAGTGCAACAAAACAAGAAGAGACAAGAGTTAAGGTGGAACATGAACCTGACATATGTACTACTCTATTGTTGACAAGTAAGGAAAAAAATTGAAGTAATGATGTTGACAGTATGGCTGATGATTAATTGATGAGACTATCTTTCATCACATTCACAAAAGAAAAAGAAAGATCTAAGAAGAAAGGAGATAAAAAGACTAAGGTAGTCACTAGAGAAGTTAATATTCTTAACAAATTTCACCCAGTACTTATTGTATTTCAAGGAAAGGATGAAGCAGAGAATCTGAGTTTCACACTAGACAATTTTTATAGTGGGACTTGGAAATTCTAAGAGCAGCTACAACAAAGGCCAGAAGTTGTGTCACACATGGAAGGATTCTATACATCTATTGTATAAATCCTATCAGACATATTCATAATATTAAATTTATTTTAGCAAAGGAAAGGGCTACACCTAATGGTATGATGGACAGTTGTGAAACCTCCTCACCATCTATATTAGAGATAGACAGAGAAATTAAAAAGATATATGAGAAGATGAATGTATTGGATATTGAGAAAGGGAGATTAATTACAAGATATGGTTTGCCAAAAATTGTAATCACTCCTAAGCTATAAATTCCTAAATTTCATTATCTTATATGGAGAAGATTGTAGAGTCATTGACACATTCTATTCCTATAGACCTAAAGGTCGTAGAGACATCATCCTATGCACTGAACGGACCAGTTCATGTTAGTCAATTGTTGATCAATTTATGGAATACAAAAGTGAAGATCATTGAAGATACCTTCCAAGATGTACTTAAACTGTTGAGCAAGCACTGAAATTCTACATTTTTTAAAATTTTGGATAAACCTTTGTCATTGTTGTCCAAGAGGGAGAATGGAAGAAAAATGATATATATATATATATATATATATATATATATATAAACACACACACACACACACACAAACACACACA
>MU226278.1:2832336-2852276 GCA_018584345.1 Thuja plicata | reverse complement strand
TATATATATTTGGGACACTTAGTCATTGTCTACTAAGTGTTGCCATCAATGCCAAAAGGAGAGATTGTTGGCAAGTGACATTTTTGGTATGGTATACGACACTTATGGGTTTTCATTTATGGAAACACGTCCGGTATATTGATTTCTTCAAATTAATTTTTGTTTTTGAGATACATTCTTCAAAATGTCGATGTATATAAGCAAAAAGACAGAGTAGATCAATATTGTTTTGGATAGAAAAGATCGAGTACGGAGTAGAGGAAGATACTATGGAGTATGTATTACCTTAACGCAAGATCTATTTGGTTTTGGTGATGATTACAGTGAGTTAGTGAGATTTGAAGACACACAGAGATAGTTGAACAACATAACAGCGTAGTTGAACAAGTAGCGATGATTTAAGGAGTATATCGTGGGCTCCTTGCAAGCTAAGTTTGATTATGATTTTGTATAACCAATATTTTTGTTATGTAAGAGCGTCGACTTTGTATTTACTCTTTAAATTATTAATTGTATTTTGTAAAGTGAAAGGACATGATGAGGAAAGGTGGGATATGATTGTATGTGAATGGTAGATGCGAGAGAAGAGGTTGTCAAAGATCATTGAAGAGATATGACTAGAACTATCTAAGCATGGACGATGCTTGTTAAGTTCTTTACTGAGAACACTTTGTAACAAAAGTTTTTGTTGTAAGAGTTGTAAGCTGAGTTGGCCCCTAATAGGGTGTTGTATACCTTTAATAGGGTTGTTATTCATTTCACAAGGAAATGTAATATGTAATATTAAGCTCCTAATAGGGCTAGGTCTCCTAACAAGGACATTATACTTTAGTTTATGCTTTTGGGTATCATCCCCGTCGAGGTTTTCCCTTGGCGAGGGTTTCCTTGACAACAAATAATGGTGTCATGATTTATGTGTTATCTACTTATGTTGTTTTCATTTCTGTAAGCTTATGGTTTATTTGGAATTGGTTTAATTTTAATTTAAAGTGTTGTAATATCGATTCACCACCCCCCCCTCAGTATTACTGAATCCTAAAAGATTTGTGGACCAAATTCAATCCAACATAGAAGAGGCCTATGAATACCAAGTCATTCAAATGAGAGGGAATAAACTTCCTCAAGGTCTAATAACCCAAGAGAGTGTATTCAATTGTTATGATATCAGAACATACAAATGCAATTTTTCCACAGATGAAAAGGATTATGAAGAGCTATACATTGAAGATGCTAGAATGTTGAAGTTTTGAAAAGAAGTTCCCGAAGAAGATAGGGAATGAATCAAATTGATGTGCCACTAGTGCAAGGGAGTCATTGTATGACCCTATGATTACCTACAAGGTTAAAAAAGACATATCATAGAGAAAACAATTGAGTTAGCAGAAGTGGTAAAGCTTATTAAGAAAAATTAGAGGTTATTCAACCCTAAGGGAAAATCCTTAATGGTACAAGAGCTGATCAAACTAATAAAATCAAAGATTATCTTCTCAATTCAACACAACATGTAGGTGTCCAACCTAGTATTAGTGTGTAATAAGAATGGTGATATTCACGTGTTAATGGATTTCTGAGATACTAATAAAGCTTCTCTCAAAGGTCACCACCTCCTACCATCAATACAACAGATTTTACAAATTGTCATAGCTTCATAAATGTTCTCTCTACTAGACAGTTTCTCAGGATACAACCAAGTTTGGGTGGTGGAAGATGATCAACGTAAAACTACGTTCACCACAAATTAGGGAATATTTTCTTATGCTAAAATGTAATTCAGTTTGACATATGTAGGAGCTACATTCTAGAAACCTATGGAGATGACTTTCAAAGAACTAGTAGATATGATCATTTTGATCTAACTAGATGATTTTATATTGTTTTTGAAAAAGAAAGAGGTTCATTTTGATCACCTTGAGCAAGAATTTCAACAATACTAGGAGTTCGGGATCTCTTTGAATCTAAAGAAGTGTGTTTTTGGATTTCTTCAAGGAAAAATTCTCAGATACATAATATCAAAATAAGGAATTTCCATAGATATGAAATGAGTGAAATCCATTTTAGAGCTCTAGATTCCATCAAATAATAAAATGGTCTAGTCTTTCCTTGGAAAGATAAATTTTTTTAGTAGGTTCATTTTTTGATTTTGTGGGAATGGTGCACCCCATCACTTTGATGCTGAGAAAAGAAAAAAACCTTCCATTGGACCCTAGAAGGAAAGGTTTCCTTCAAGAGGATAAAAGAGGCAATAGCTATTTCCCCAGTGCTAACAAATCTAGACTTTTCCAAGGACTTCATAATGTATGCCTATGGGAGTGAATATAATATTTCCACTATGCTTACATAGAAAGGAGAAAGGTAGAAAGAAGAGCATAATATCACCTTTTACTCTATGACTCTTAAGAACTATGATGTTAAGTATAATATTGTAGAGAAGCATGCCTTTGCCTTTGTGAAGGGTGTGAAAAAATTTAGGCAATGATCTTAGAGAGAAATATTACACTATACGTGGCTCACCCTAGTTTATGGGAGTGCATTATGGAGGGTGAAATTACCCAAAAGAGAGAAAAATGGATCAAAAAATTCATGGAGTATGACATGGAGGTTTGACCAAGTAAAGTGATACAAGGAAGAGGCCTTTGTGAATATCTTGTGAAAGGACCAAAAGTAGAAGAAGAAGAAGAATTGATCATCATAAATTATCTCAAAGAAGAAAATGATTGGGTAGATGATAAAATAAATTTTATGTAAATAGTAAGGTATCCTCCTTACCTCCCTTTGAAAAAAGAAGATACTACTGATTACAAGGTCAGTAATACCTCTTTATTTAAGGTGTTCTTTTAGGAAAAATTGCAACATGATTCTATTGAGATGCATTAATGAGACCTGGAGCTAGAAGTTATTGGGAGAAATGCATAATGGTTCTTCATGAGGTCATTATTATGAAAAAAAAACTACTCTCAAGATCATGCAAGCTATTTATTTCTGGACAAACATGTTTTTTGATTTCTTTCAACTACTAAAAATGTGAAAAATTCCAGTTCTTTGTAGGGAGGAGAAAAAATTATGTCATTGGATTGAGCCATTTACATAGTGGGGCCTAGATTTCATTGGAATGATTAACCCTCCCTCGAGCCCTAGACATAGATGTATTCTTATAGTTACCGATTACTTCACCCAGTGGGTGGAACCATAATCATTAAAAATTACCACAAAAAATGAGATTGTCATCTTCCTTAGAGGGTTGTTGTCAAGATTCAGAACCACAAAAATAACAATTTCAAACAATGCAAGGACATTAATTTGAGTCAATATGTAAGATTTTTCATTAAAATGGTATTTTTCTAAAGACATCTTCAAACTATTACCCCCAGGGAAATCGATTGTCTAAATCAACCAATTTTTTTTATAATGATCATAAAAAGAATCAATTTGGTACATAAGCTAGAATAACACAATCACCTACAAACTATATTATGGGCTGATAGAATTATTTGAAGTAGGTTCTAAATAGTTCACCATAAGAACTAGTTTATAGGAAGGAATATATCCTTCAAATATCAATAGAGAAATTTGTATTGCAACTCCTAATGTCTATAAAAGTTGAGGAGGATGGCTCCACGAACATGTGTTTGGCTGAATTGTTAAACCTAAAAGAACAACATGAATATTCCTACAATGCCCTCATGTATCATTAATAGTTTGTTAAAAGAGGGTTTGACAAAAGAGTGTCAGACTCAATTTTTAAGGAGAATGACCTTGTGCTAAAGTACAATAAAGTGGCAAGAAAGCCAGGTCAATATGAAAAATTTGATGCTCTATAGCATGGCCCCTTTTGAGATCTCAGTAAAAAAGATCCACCTCAAACATTTTAATTAATTGCCCAACTTTCTCTCTTGTAAATAGTAGGTGATTCATGCTTTGTTTTCAATAAGTACCATCAGATACACTTGCTTCACTATTTTCTTTCCCGCCTTCAATTTTTTGATCCTATTCCTATTTTCCCACAATTGATAGTCAATATTGTCCTGCACACATTCAAACGCATTTATAGGGCTTTCATATAAAATTCCTTGCAGTTGTTAGGGCCTCATTTTCAAAAAACAATAGTGAGTCCAAGCAGTTTGTACTACTTACCCTCTACCCACATAATGCATGAAGAACAAGGAAATAAAGGCACATTCTTATGGTGGTTACCACCCAATTTTTCTTTTCATGCTATTGAAAATTGAGGTTTTTTCCTGTATCAATTGTTAAAAAAGTTTTCGAGTCCCCAGTTCAATGTTCTTAAAAGAGTTCTCTCCTCTAAATGCCAATGTCTCCTGTCGCACCCTTTAACCCAAAGATGAATGATGCATTTGCAAACACCTTATATTTCCAAGCACCCCTACTCACAAAAAGGTTTTCACCACAAACTGAATAGGCAATAATTTAAAATACTAAAGATGTCACATATGTCAAAGATGAAGCAGATCATATTACAGACCCATCACTAGAATCATCAAAAACAAGGTTAAGGGAAGGTTAATTCAAGAGGAAATTGAACACAATTTTTAAGAAAATGACCTAAAAGATTTATAATTTTTCCCTTCCTTAGTGCATGGTGCCAAACATCCTCCTATTTCAAAAATTGGTAGATGCCATGATGCGGTATTTTGATTCAATGAAAAACACCATCCAATGTGGTTGGATTAAGATGGAGATAAATCTAAAATATATCAAAATTATACTATGCATCCCTAAGGGAACAAAAAATATTATTATTTTTAATAAATCTTCTCATGAGAACAAATGGAGAAGCCTTCCAGACTGACAGGAATTTGTGAGCCAAGATTTACATGAAATTTTTTTTGGTAAGCCAAGCTTTCCAGTTCCTCATTCAAATTGTAATATTGACTAAAAATAAATATTTTCCATGCTCGCATGGATCTATGGAATGGAAAATGAATCACATGTACAATATTTCCAAGCAGTCGTGGCCTACTAGTTAAAATTGGAGTCAGATTCCGACACCCAGTATGATTTTTCTGAAATTATTATTGATGAAATACTCCAATAGCTTTAGGATCATCAAATCTCTTCTCATTTTAGGTATCCCTCATTTCTGGCTCATGTGGTGTTATATCAAAATTTTAAGTTCTTGGAAAAATCATTGAAGATAGATATCATAGACCTTTCTAGCCGAAGGAAGCCTGTTTCTTAATGGACATCTCTTTTAAGCAGTTCGGTTGATTATGATGATTTCCTAAAAAGTTTCTTGAGGCCTTCCACATAGATTTTTGGAGCCCATTGGATGATAGTAGACTCACCACTGCAAAAATGTCCTAGTTGTAGAATTTTTGAATTCAAATAGAATGGTTCTATGGAGTTAATTTTATGATTGTGCGAATACATGGTTTTATTGAGAGACCTTTACTACTCCCTACCTTCATCCCAGGTAGAGTGTTGTCCCTAGAGGTTTTAAAACATCTCCCCCTAGTTGAAAAGACAATGGGCATGGAAAAGAACAAAACAATGATTTATATACCACCAATTAATTTAAAGTGGTGTGACTATGCATAAGTGGAAATTGAAAAACCTATTAAGGTAAAATAGTCTTTTGATGCTTGACGATTCCTAGAATTTTAATCTGGACAAAAATATGAAGAAAAGAATTAATATCTCTCCCCAACTATCTTACCCATGTTGGGAGGGAAAAATGAGACCTACTCAACTCTCAAAAAAATTTAATTTATATTTCTTGATCCCATATTTAAGGACGCCCCCCATGGCTAGATTTCTATAATGTCAAGCATCCTTATAATCCCAATTTCAAAATTTCCCTGACTTTAAAGGATCCACTCCAGTGAGAATATTGGTGAGACAAGAACATTGCAAACTTATGGGTCTTTGAGAAGGAGACCAAGATAATCTTTGACCCTATATAATAGTGAATTAGATGGGGTATTTGAAGAAAATAGGAAAAAGGTCACAATGAACAATCTGTATCAGAAATCCATGAGAAATAAGAATGTGTCCCATATTTTCCTTTTAACCTTCCAGAACAACATTATGCAGTAGTGGTTTTAGATGAGATACCTAGGGAGGGGCCAATACCTCCAAGGATAAAATAAAAACTTAAAGAACCTAAGACTTCTAAAGGAGCATGCTACCATAAAATCCTTTGTCAAAGTTTGAAGAGTAAGAGGGGGAGGTTCCTGCATGCTAGCGCTCCAATACAAAAGAAAAAAGAGAAGGGTTGGAAAGCTAAAACTGCAAGAATCAGATGAAGAATAAGAGGAGCAGGGCCCACCTATGGTGCAAAATGAGATACCGTTGCCTCTACCATTGACAGTTCCCCATGTGAGTTTTTCTCCAGACCTCCTCTCTTATAAGTCTTTGGTCAGTCCTCTTCCTTGCCCTTCCATTCTTGTTGGTCAGATTATGGCCTCCCCCGCTCCTTGATTATCTTTGTAGTCAGCTTTCCTATCCTCGTAAGGATCCAATTTTATCCCACCTTTCAATCTTATCTCTCCACTGATGATTAGCAATGGTACCCCAGAAGAATACTCTATAACCTTGACCCCGTTAATCCCTCTAGTTGGCCATCCTATGATAGGATAGGAAGATATCCCTTCCGCCATTGTAGAAGCCTATTTTAGTGCTACCAAGCAAGCTTGGCTGGAAAGAGCCCAAAGGTTAAGCGAAAGGGATGATATAAAACCATCATCTATAAATGTTTCCTCCGTATATAATGGGAATAAAATATTCACGCTCATTACTGGGATGCCCATTGTTTAAGGAAAAACTCATGGCCAAATGTAGCCCAAAGATTTTTATTCTCACACTATCTCAGGAAATCTTGATCCTGCAAAACCTCACAATTTAGTAGAGCTAATAGAGGACTTTTAAAATGTAGTCACTATAGATTACCTTAAGCTTACTCAGAGATTGGAAAATAAGAAGAGATATTTAAAGAATATGATAACTCAAATTGGCGGCCTGATGTATTAAATTAAGGCTAAAAGGACATCATGGGACTTCCCTATGAGTTTCAGAGTAGATAAAATTAAGAGATAAGCAGTCTAAAGTATAAGGTATTGGAGATAATTTTTGATATGACCTAAAGGTGTGTTGAAGTAGCCCAAAATGATAAGGATGTATTAACTAGCCAAGATCAACTTCGTCAGGTGGAGAAAGAGTCGCAGACAAAGGAATCCAAGCTTAAGAGTGAATGGTAGAATATCTAGAGAACACGTACTTTGGATTGAGTGAATATCAAGAAGACATTAAAGGAGATTCCAAGAAAAGAGAAGTATTTTATTGAGTGCCAACGAAGCATAATGACTGAGAATTTGAGTGTACAATAGCTATAGGGGTCCATCAAGATGCAAGTGGAATAGATAAATGAGCTAAAGAGACCATGGACTTCCGTAACCTTAGAAATGTATTTGATTTTAGTACATTTGTACACCATTTCTGAGATTCAATTGAGACATCCACACTTAGCATGTTGCAAAACTTAAATTTTGTGGCCGATGCTAAAGAGTTAAGCAATGAAGATGAAGTTCCCCTAAGGGCCACCCAACCAAAAATTTCTCCTAGTGTTAATAAAGAAATAAGTTTGATTGAGAAACTATATGAAGATGATGATGGCACTTTGATATCCACTAGGATCGTAGATAGACGACTTGCAGGTGTATGGGCTGGTGAGTTGATCAAATGAACAAAAGTCAAAGCATAGGCCAAGGAATGCCTCGATGAGCTTAAATTTTTAATTGTCCTGAGGAAATAAAAAAATTAGGGCATTCTTGCAAGCTATAATCCCATCACCTTTTGTGTTAGATGAATCTCTCCTAAGGCAAGAGCTAGTTAAAAAATTGATCGATTATGAATCCCTAATTGAGTATGGAGAAATATGTCAGTGAAAAGCTATGAAATAAAATCTTAGGAAGGAGCACAAGGAATCACAAGTGCTACACATGAAAAGGGACATATTAAAACAGATTGTTCCTCACATAGATGTTGATCACAATGCTCCAATCCTTGATCAACTTACCGTTATTACCGTCGCCATCCAATCAAAGAATGTGGATATATAAAAGGCCATTGAAGAATGAGAAGAGCAAAATTACCAGTGTAAATTAACAGAGAAAATCAGCCAAGAAGTGGCCGATAACAAGGTAAAGCTTTCTGACAGGATCGTTCTTTCGAGAAGATCCTAGGACCTCATCCAAAGGTCACTCAAGTCAAGGAATTCTTGGACCCTCTCACATTCCTTCAATTCAATTTGATCATATCTATGGGTAGCTTGAGAATTTTTACTTTTAGAGAAAAGATTTCCTTATATAATTCTTTTCATGATTTCCATCTTCATAGTTTCTAGAGCACAGGCGAATGGGCTCTGTTGCAGTCAACTTTAACCTTTTTTTATAAAACGGTCCCCTCCTCCCCTCTTCTTTTATACAAACTCAATATTTTAGGGTTTTGGCCTTGCAAGAAAGTTCCCCATGTATATCTTTATACAAGTCGCCATGCTACCACAGACGACAGTTAATATTGCAGCTGAACTGTCCCTTTTTTTCCTTTGCGAGCCCCTATTTCTTTTTTTAGTAGATTCAAATGGTGGCATAAATGTTTCTTATTCATGGAAAATTTACAAAGGGTGAAAGGATTTTCTCTTTCTAGAAATGATGCCAATGCGCCATGTGTCCTGGGCCCATCCAGGCAAAGTTGTTCGCATTTTGAAGGATGAATGATGAGGGTGATACAATTTTTTTATTCTCCTAGGAAGCGTGTCAGATTGATTGATGTTGTGAGGAGACAACATGTTTCCATGACTTTTTAAATGAACTTGAGCAATGATTTCCTCCTTGTGGTGGTTTGATCAACATGGGATTTCCATTGGGAAGAATATTTCTTGTTGCAAGTTTTTCATTAAGAGGGTTTTTTTTCTGTTTCTAAAGGGTTGGATTTTTGGTCAATAAAGAGACTGATATTTGACCATGTAAATTGTAGATACCATATTTGTGGACTTTTCCTCTTAGTAATTTCTTCTTAATTTGGATTTGATTTTTGTAGACCGTAACTTTTTGGTTTAAATTGATATTGAATATACTAGAAGCCTATGTCAATTTGAGTATTGGTTATCTTATAAGTCTATACTATTTTAAATGATGGACCATGTCTAAAACTAACTCTTATAGTTAAAAATAATTAAGAAATAAAGGTAATCAATGTCTATGATGTTATTATAAGTAAGTAGATGAATATGGGTCTTTGAATATTCTTATTGTTTCTTAGCTTTGGTAGATGCACCTAAGAAATGATATGAATGTTTAGATCTATGTCTAAGATCTTGTATTTATATTCTCATTTTAACAATGAAGGAATTGTGGTATACTATGTCAATTAATGTGAGAATATTAGCATTATGATATTATGGTTCTATATTTTATTGAAGAAAGATTATGAGTAAGTAATTAAATGCTATGGCATATCACATATAGCTTATATTCATTTTCAGTTTTGTTTTCTTTCCATTCCCCTGTTCAAGGAGATTCGACTCCTCAAACCCAAATATTATTCTGAGTATTAGAAATTTGGTCCCACTATACTCAAACTTTCCATAAGACATGTTACCTTTTTGAATTGCAAATTTCAGGATCAACAACTAATAATCTTGATCCTAGAAACCCAAACCCCCACCCCACCCCTAGAAAACCCACAACCTAGAGAGCCACATCCTGAAAACCCTCCAGTAACAAACACTTGGGAATAAGAAGACATTATACTAGAAAATTCAAATTAGTTGAAGGTTTTTAAGAATGTTTATATTAATATTCCTAGATTAAGCTCAATGTTTGGTACAATACATTCTATTTTACAATTAATGGATACAGAGCATAGTTCTGCAGTTTGATGATGAGAGGTTGTGCATGACCAATTTAATGATGTGTTAGATTATGATGGGTTGTAGGACCTTGAGATCACTAAACAACAAGTATGTTCCCTATTTATGAATCCTCGTACTATATATGTTCCTAATACTAAAAATAGAAGTTTTCCATGAAATAGTGCACACATGCTGCTATATGGGACAACTTATATGATCGTTAGTTGATGATTTTTGATAAAACACCCAACAATAATATGGATTCCCTTTTTTATTTCATTAAAAAATTGTCTTGACTTTTTCGTAGTTCATTGTGTCAACTATAGGTGTATGAGAGCCTTAATGGGCATAGGTGAAGGCAAACCCATGATATACTATGGCCACATAGAGTAGTATAGATCCCATATATTCCTCATCCTCTCATTGCTCCACCTCCTCTAATGAAGGATTCAAATATTATTACAAGGGTTTCATCATAGTCCACGAGGGTCATTCACACTTCAAGTGACCCTTTTTTTATGCACATTGCATCACTGGGACAACCTCCTCATGCTACTAATCTATGCTCCTTAGGTACATATGTGTGTGAGCCCCATACTTGCACTACATTTCGAAATATATGCCTTCGCCCCATCGATGACCATATCGAGGACCCTATGGACACAAGAGAGTATGAGGGTGGTGATATGGGTGGTATGTTAGATTCAATGAAAAGGAATCCAGTCTACCATATATATTCCTCGCATATGAGATATGAGGAGGCACAACCATCATTCATTACTCATGTTACATTATGACATAATGTTTAATATCATAGTGTATCTAATTTTAAGAGAATATTTTGAATAAAAAATTATATGATTCCACATGATCTATTTATGTTCAGTTGATGAAAGAGGAGGAGATGAGACATGTGTAGGATGCCACACTCTCAACCATTTCATTTGGCCTTGAGAGCTGTATGGTGTATATTTTTGCACTCTATCATTTACTTTTATATGAGTAGACAATCTTGTCACTTAAATCATGATAATTATTTAAACAATATAATAATTAACATTTTTATATTATTTTACTCTTGCAGGTGTCACCTACTGCCAGGGAATGCAAGCGTGCACATGGAGAAGGGAAAGGTAATTAGTAGTTTGATAATGATTATGAATGTACTTATCATTAGAGTGTACTAGTTTTTATATTCAAGGCCCTTTTAATACTGCCTGATCTCTGAGGAGGGAATGACATAGGTCGATGATCCTAGCCTCTCGGCCATTTCATTTGGCCTTGATAACAACATGGTATGTATTTTCTAGAAAGAAGGGGTTAGCAATTATGGTTCAACTAGAGCATCAGGAGGAATGACTATATTTTGGAACAAGAAAATCATTCATGGGGAAATTATGTTTGATAATTTCAATATGATTTTTTGTAATAATGTATAATATTAGAGACAATTTTAGTTGGATCATCATGAACATTTAAGCTCCAAATTCTAAAGTGGATAGGTCCAAGTTTTGGAAAAAAATTTCTGAAAGAAGACAAGACTTTAAGGATGAGTATTGGCTGGTGATGTGGCATTTCAATACCCGCCTAAATGACTTGGAAAAATATGATGGAATTCAATATCAAAATGAGGGAATAAATGATCTTATAGAATTTATAAACAATCAAGGTCTTATGGATTTGGATCTCTAGGGAATAAACTATACTTGGTCTAACATGTGCTCAGGTAAAGATAATGTCTAGAGAAGATTGGATAGAGCTTCGATTTCTTAGGATTGCCTATCGAAATATTGTTGATTGTTATCTTCTTTTGTCAGAGTTGGGTCTGATCATTACCCTATTAGCTTAGAAGGTGATCCTTCATTTGGGCACAAAAACTACCATTACATTTTGAAAAAAATGTGGATGAGTCACCCACATCTTGAAATAATAATATGTGACCGGTTGAAAATCAGAGTTGATGGGACAACTATGTTTAATGTTACAAAAAATATTAGAAATATAAAAGATAAGATTAAAGTTTGGAATAAGGAAATTTTTGGTGATATATTCTAGCAGAAATATAATCCTAAACAAGATTTAAAAATTATCCAGGACTCTATCTAGAATTATGGTTTTTCTAAGGCTCTCAGAGAGGAAGAGAAGAAATCTCTTGTTAACTATCATGCTATTATATCAAAATAAGAGACCTATTGGCGCCAAAGATCTAGGGATCTATGACTCAAACAAGGGGACAAAAACACTAGGTTCTTTCATTTAACTACCCTTAAACATAGAGAGACTAACATAATAGCCAAAATATCTAAAGGCATTAAAGAGGCCAACAAGGAAGATGATACTAAAAAGGAATTTGTTGACTAATTTTCCTGTTTACTGTCTATGGAGAATAATCTGAACAATATCAATTAGATCTTATTTTAGAAGATATCCCTAACATAGTTATTAATGATCAGAACAAAAATCTGCAGGCTATTATTCCTTTTAGCAATGAGATTAAGGAGGTTGTCTTCTCATTTGATAGAGATAAAGCACCAGACACATATAGATTTTCCATGTTTTTCTGCCAAAACTATTGGCATGTTGTGGAGAAGGATGTTTCTAATGCTATGAAGGATTTATTTGGGAGTAGAAGCCTTCTTAAATAAATCAATGGCACTTTCTTAGTGCCGATCCCTAAAGTTGCTGGTACAAATTCCTTTGATAAATTTAGACATATTATCCTTTGCAACTCGGTCTAAAAAATCACTTCAAAAATTTTGACTACTAGGATGCTATCTATCCTCCTGATACTCATTTCCCCTCAACATAATGGTTTCATTCGTGGTAGGAAAATTCTTGATTCTGTCATAATAGTCCATAAAAACATTTACCCGTTGGATGCAGTAGGTAAACAAGGGTTTCTCCTCAAACTTGATCTTTCCAAGGCCTATGACCATGTGGAGTGGATATTTTTGAGTTTGGTGTTAAGGAAATTTGGCTTCAATGATCAGGTTATTCAGATTATATCCCAGCTAACCTCTACTTCATTTTTGTTGTGATTATTAATGGTTCTGCTTCCAATTTCTTAAAAAATTCTAGAGGATTGAGACAAGGAGATCTGATTTCCCCCATTATTTTTATTATTTTAGCTTAATATGGGGAGATATTTGAAGCTTTCATTCAACAAGGGATTCATTCAGGGTTTGTGGCCTTTTTCCAATTCGCTGACTTCTTCTCCTGCCCAATCTGTCAATGATACCATTGATATAGGCACTTCTATAGTTCAAGAAGCTAAAGAAATGAAATGTTCCCTTAATGTATATACTAGGTTGACTGACCAATTGATAAATTGGAATAAAACTTCTTTTTTCTTCATCACTACCCCTGAGGTTAGACAAAATATAATTATACCCATCATGCAGTATAAAATCAGTTGCTTTCCTTCATCGTATTTGGGCCTACCTCTCAGGCTGAATATTGTTGACTCCTTCTGGAACTCAGTGATTGATAAGTTTAACAAAACACTTGTCGAGTGGAAAGGAACTATTTTATCTCAAGGTGGTAAGGTTACCTTAATTAAATCTACCATTCAAAGCATGGTTATTTATGCCCTTATCATTTTTAAGATACCTATAATGTACTCTGAAAAGATTGAAAGAATTCAAAAAATATTCCTCTGGTCTAGAGGTGAAGAAAAAAATTATACCCCTTTGATATCTTTGGAGAAGGTCTGGAAACCCAATAAGTTCAGAGGACTAGGGTAAAACCAATCAAGGTTATCAACAATGCTCTACTGGCTAAAAAGATTTGGAGGCTTTATGGGTAACCAAAGGAATGGAATACCATATGTAAACATAAATATATCTATGAATTCCCCTCTATTGACAATTGTTTTTCTAGTATGGAGAGAGTTTATGGCTCTTCCTTTTAGAGGAGCTTAAATAATGCTATAAATATTACCAGCAAGGGGATGAAATGGAATCTAGGAAATGACCAAAACATTAACATTTGGGATGACTCCTGGTTGATGGATGAGCCCCTGGGGACCAATCCTAAGTTTTACAATTCTATGAACTAGTGCAAAAATAGGTATGGGTTTAAAGTGGAAGATTACTAGATTGACAATAGCTGGGTGAATCCTGGTGGTATAAGCCCTACGTTAATTGGGATCATAAATTATCTCCTTTCCCAATGCATTTGTGATATAAATGATGATACTATGATTTGGGGACTCACCTCCAATGGGTGTTTTTCTGTGGCCTCTACCAGCATTTTTCAATTTGACCCTCCTACTTCCAATCCATTCTAGGATAATGCATGGAACAAAGCTCTAACTCCCAAGATTGAAATTTTTTATTAGAGGGTATGCTCTAAAATATTAAATGCCATATGTGAGAGTACTATAGAGGCTACAAAAATTTATTGGAAAGAGTGGGGAGAAAAATTTTGTAATAATTATGTCTTATCCTCCCACGCTTTCTAGGTCACAATTTCCATTTTTGCTTACGTGGTTGATAATGAAAACCATTGTAAGAAGAAGTCTGAGACAGGGCTGAGTGATTTGTGTTTGAAGTCTGAAATATAGGAGAGGATCTAAAAAGGGACGAGCCTATGAATTTTTGTAAGCTTAAAGGGGAAGACATGGCCATGGTTTTGGGTAAATTGAAGAAGGGTGGTGTTAGTCCTTATTTGGAAAATCTACATGGTTTTGACAAGGTTGTTACCCAGAATTGTTTTGAGGGATAGAGAAAGGACACTATCATGATAGATGGGAAAAACATTAACCTCTTTGTCAAACTTATAGCTCAAGTTCATGGAATCCCTAATAAGGGTTTAAAATTCTATAGAAATAGGAAGATTTATGACACGGCTATGAAGATATTTCCTAAGTCAGAGAAAGAGAAGGAGGATTTCTCTAAAGCTAGAGCTAATGGGTTCATTGATGTTTCGATAATCAAACAAATTTGGCGTAACATTATGTGTTAGGATTAAGTAATACTTAGATGGGGGTAAATCAGTATTACAATACTTTAAATTAAACTTAAACCAATTCTAAATAAACCATAAGCTTACAGAAATGAAAAGAACATAAGAAAATAAAATAGAACTCAAAACACCATTATTTTTTATCAAGGAAATCATGGCCAAGGGAAAACCTTGGTGGGGATGGTACCCACAAGAACGCACTAAAGTATAGTGTCCCTGTTAGGATCCCTAGCCCTGTTATGAGCTGAATATTACATAGTAAATTTCCTTGTTAAAGGAATAACAACCTTGTTAAAGGTATACAACATTGTGTTAGGAGCCAACTAAGCTTACAACTCTTACAACAAAAACTTATGTTACAAAGTGTTCTTAGTAATGCATAAAACAAGAATATTAAATTCTTAGATAGTTTCATTCATAGCTCTTAAATGACCTCTATCAACCTCTTCTCTTGCATCTACCATTCACATACATACATATCCTTCCTTATCTCATCATGTCTCTTTTCTTTACAAAAAGTCTTCATATATATAACTTTTTCATCATCAAGTCGGCTCTCTTAATTATTATTACATAACCCAAATATAGATTATCCAAAATCATAATCCTACTTATCTTTCTTGGAGCCCATGACATACACCTTGATTCATCACTATTTGTTCAACTGCTTTGTTACGTCGATCTGTTGTCTACACATGTCTTGAAATCACTCTAACTCTTTGTAATCATCATAAAAATGAAATCGATGTTAGGTCTAAAGGTCATACATAATCCATAATATCTTCCTCTATGCTCCCTAGTCATAATACATTATACTCAATATTTTCTATCCAAAATAATACTGTTATACTCTGTATTTCTCCTTATGTACTTAGTCATTTTCAAGACTATCTTAAAAACTGAACTTCATTCCAAGCGATCAATATGCTAGATGTGTTTCCATAAATGAAAACATATAAGTGTCTCATACCAAACCAAAAACATCACTTTCCAACAATCTCTCCCTTTCGCATTGATGGAAACACGTAGTGAAAAATGACTAAGTGTCCCAACTCATTGTTTCTTATTTTTCTCTTTAACTATATATATATATATATATATATATATACTTTTCTCCTTCACTTTTCTTGTCTTCTTTTCTTCTCCCCCCCCTTTGACAACAATGAAAAGGTGCATCCAAAATTTACAAAAAATAAATAATTTAGTTCTTTCTCATCAATTTAAGTACATACTAGAAGGTATCTTCCATGATCTTCACTTCTATCTTCCATGAATCAATCAACAACTTCCTAACATGAATTAGTCCATTCATTGCATAGGATGATATCTTAGGTCTGTGGTCATAGAATGTGTCAAATGAATCTACAGTATTCTCCATATCAAATAAATGACCTTCAAGGATTAATAGCTTAGGAGTGATTAGACTCTTTAGAAAACCAAATCTTGTCATTACTCTCCCTTTCTCAATATACAATACATTCATCTTCTGATGCAGCAGTGGCAAGCGGAAGCCTCCAAGCAATGAGCCAATGGTAGAGTTTCAATCCTCCAACACCCAAGGTGAAGGGTCTAGTGCTGATATACTTATCACAAGTATCAAAAAGGACCTGATGAAGGTTATCTCAACCCTACAAGACAATATAACCTAATCACTAGGCTTGTCAAAGTCCCAAGCACCAAGAAATAAGAATTCACTAAGAGGTCTCCTTAGGAAGATAAGTACTCAAACCCCATGAAATGGATACAAAGACCAGGGGTGGCCTACAATCACTGTCATGGCCTATTTAGGTCCTAAATCTTTAGTTTCAATGGTTCTTTCACTCACAAGAAACCCATAACACTTAGGTGCTTTACAAACTAGGCTTTGGCTTGTAGCCTTTACCAGAGACAAATTTAGACATAAGTCAAAATGTTTCCAAAGGAGTTATTAATTTGATCAGGGATTCTAGTACTCTTTATGGCCTTACTAAACATTCCCAAGCACCAAGGATTGGAAACAAACAGAAGGCTTTGCTGTCATAACTTTGAGACCGGGCTAAGAGGCCTAATTGGGCCACTTTAACAAAGGAACTACCCTCTAAAATTTTCATAGGGATTCCAAACCACTTCCATTGGATGTACAGCATGCCAAAATTCTTAGATCCATGATTTAGAGTCTGGGCTCAATGTTTTAGGCAGTCAAATTACTGTTGTCCTCTAAAATCTGGGGTCACACATGAAGATGTGCACCTAGGGCATCAAATTTCTCTCTCCACCCTACATCTTTCCATCCCAAACAAAAAGGAAATCAAAGTACATTGTTTGGACAAGAATTCCACCAAAGGGTTTTAAATTCCCATGGTGGAATCTTCCAGAATGAGTAAATTTGTATCAAGCCCTATTTAGGAAGCCAATTCACAGGCCGTAGGAGTAAAGCATGAATAAATTTTGATATACAAGGATTCAAGAACTCAAACCAAGTGAAAAAGAAATATATGACATAGGAGCATCCAAAAATGTAATCCTTCCTACTCTAGGAGTCTGTACACATTCATACCATGCAGAAAACCTTTGAAACCTGCAGGAAAAAGGTGTATTTTATTGATTGAAAATGACAAATTACATATTATGCCTTGCACCTACCTGAAAGGGATATTTGAAGGATTCTCCCATTAGTTACAACTGATTTTTAAACAATCTGAACTTTGGGGGGTTAATTACAACATTTTGTGCAATATTTGCAATATTTGCAAAACTAATGACCAAACTTGGTCCTAACTTATTCTAGTGATTCAACATGGATCTAAGTCCTAAAAAACATGAAAAAGACTAAGATCTTATGAATTTAGGCCCATTGACCACTTTTGACCATAGCAAGACAAGGGCTTATAATTGTGCCAATCCTAGAACTAGGCCTCACAACTTGGTCTATGTGCCTTAACTAGACTAAACTAGATATGTGTAGGCTTGTTAGTATCTTTGTTGGTTGATTCTAGAGTAGGTTCTCTTCCACCATCCTCCCCTTTTGTTTTAAAACTCAAGTTCCTACTTGAGGATAACTGCTCAACTAAAGTCCCATGTTGCTTGACTTGATCTTCAGTCAGCCATGTAGCATCTATGTTGGGGAGTCCCTTCCATTTTACTAGGTACTGCATATACTTCTTGGTTTTAGTCTTCCTTAGTAAATTTGTGTCCAAAATTTCCTCTAACTCCACTGGTTTGCCTTGGGCAAGATTTGTGACATAGTCTTCATCTTGGTTGATTTCTGTTTCCTCACCATGCTCATTCATTGAACCTGCTGTAGCTTTGTATGGTGTGAGGTCTACCACATTGAATATGGGAGATATTTGCAAAGTTGGAGGAAGGGAGATTTCATAGGCACTCTCACCTATTTTGTTGAGTATGCTGCAGGGGCCTACTTTCTTCATTTGTAACTTGGAGTATCTACCTTTAGGTAGTCTCTCCTTCCTTAGGAAAGCCCAAATCCTATCTCGTACTTGGAAATGGACCTCTCTCCTTCTTTTGTCATCATTTTCTTTGTACTTGAAAATAGATCTTTGCAATGTGTCTTTTACTTGTTGTTGCACCTTTGTGATGAGTTATGCCAATTCTTGGCCTTGTGCAATAATTTTGAAGTCAGAGGGGAGTTCCATCAGATCTAATGGTCCCTTACGGTGCAAACCATACACTGCTTGGAATGGAGTTTTTCCAGTTGACCTATTTATGGAGTCATTGAAGGCAAACTCTGCTTGGGGTAGAATTGTATCCCAACTTTGTGAGTATTTCTTGGTTAGGCATCTTAAGAGATTGCCTAAAGACTTGTTTACTACCTCAGTCTACCCATCTGTTTGTGGGTGATAGGCAGAACTATAGGTGAGATTTGTGCCCAACTTCTTGAAGAGTGTCCTCCAAAAGTGCCCTTGAAACTTTACATCTCTGTCTGATATGATTGTCTGAGGTAAACCATGGATTCTAACTACTTCTTTGAAGAAGAGATTAGCTATATGAGATGCATCATTTGTGCTCTTGCATGGCACAAAATGGGCCATTTTTCTGAACCTATCCACTATGACAAACACACTATCAAAGCCTTGCTTGGTTTTAGGCAGCCCCATTACAAAATCCATTAATATGGACTCCCAAGGCCTTGAAGGGATTGGTAATGGTTGGTAGAGTCCTTGATTTTTTGTCATTCCTTTAGCTTGTTGGTAGATTGTGCAAGTCTCTATAAACTTCTTAACACCACTGTTCAACTTAGGCCAAAAATAGCTCCTCTTCACCATGTTTGTTGTCTTATCAATGCCAAAGTGACCTCCTAGGCCACCACAATGCTTTTCCCTTACTATATTTGTTCTCATTGAGAAATTTGGTATACATAGTTGTGCTCCCTTGAATAGAAGCCCATTCTGAAACAGATATTCAGAGAAATTAGTTTGATATCTTCCCTCCTTTTTTGTGCAAATCTGATATACTTCTGCAAAATCAGGGTCATCCAGGTACAAGTGTTTAAGGGACTCAATCCCCACACTTTGTAATTGAACATCTTCAATAAGATCCACCGTCCTGCTAAGGGCATCCACAACTTTGTTTGCTACACCCTTTTTATGCTTAATGTTGAAGGTATAGGCCTGCAATTTCTCTACCCATTTGAGATGTCTGACTGAACATTTTTCTTGTGAATTGAGGAAGCTTAATGCATGATTGTCGATGTAGACTACAAAATCCTTTGGGATCAAATAGTGCCTCCATTTCTTGAGAGCTTGGACCATGGCATAGAGCTCTAGATCATAAGTGTCTAGTACTTTCTTTTGGCTTCATTCAGTGTCTCTGAGAAGAAAGCAATAGCCCTGCCCTCTTGACTTAGGACTGCCCCTATAGCCAAATTACTGGCATTTGTCTCCACATTGAAGACCTTGTTGAAATCAGGGAGGACCAAGATAGGGTATTGTGCAACTCTATTCTTCAAGTATTGGAATGCATCATTAGCTTCCTTTGTCCATGAAAACTTAGTCTTCTTTCCACCTTTGATTGTTTCAAGCATTGGTGCATATACATGACTAAAAATTTTGATGAACTTCCTATAAAATGTTGCAAGCCCATGGAAGCTTCTTACATCACCTTGATTCTT
>MU226278.1:2804568-2821841 GCA_018584345.1 Thuja plicata | reverse complement strand
ACCATCAAGTCGGCTGTCTTAATTATTATTACATAGTCAACTATAAATAGAAAAAAGAATTAATAATGTAAAGAGTAAATACAAAGTCAGCACTTTTACATAACAAAATATAGATTATCCAAAATCATAATCCAACTTACCTTGCGAGGAGTCCATGCAATACTCCTTGGTTCATCGCTACTTGTTCAACTGCTCTATTACGTTGTTCTATTGTTTGTGCCTATCTTCAAATCACTCTACCTCTCTGTAATCCTCACCAAAACTAAATCGATCTTAGGTGGAGGTCATAAATACTCCATAGTATTATCTTCTAAGCCCACTAGTCATAAAATGTCGTACTCAATCTTTGCTATCCAAAACAATATTGTTATACTATGAATTTCTGCTTCTGTATTTAGTCATTTTGAAGTGTGTGTCTCCAAAACTGAACTTCTTTTCAAGCGATCAATATACCAGATGTGTTTCCAAAAATGACAACCCATAAGTGTGTCATACTATACCAAAAAAGTAGCATGCCAACATTATGAGCATTCTCCACCATAGAAAAGATAGCATGAAAGCCTTGTCCACTAATCTCAAAACCTTGGTTAATATTTTAGACAATGGTCTGGTAGAGGGAGCTGAACAAATTGATGAATACCTAGAGACCAGTGAGGGGTCAAGTTCAAAAACCTAGGCTAGCAGCAAGGAAAAATCCCCCACATTTAAGAAAATGTAGAAGAGTTGAAGAGCCTTATTTGGAGGATGGATGATATCGAGGCTAAGATGGATGACACCCTGGAGGAGAATGTTGGTGTAACAAGTACTGGTACCTAAGCTGGTGTTTTGGCTAGTTACTATCTTTTTTGTTGGTTATTTTTTCTTCCCCTTTTTGGTCGTTTGTGTTGCCCCCTATGGGTTTTTTTTTTAATGTATCTTCTTTTGTTGTTTATAATACTTTCTAATTTTTTAATTCCATGATGTTAAGGGTTTTTTGGTCCCTTCAAAACTTGTTTTTACTAGCAATCAAATCGTAGTATGTATTTGTGTACTACTTTGTTTACATTTTTGAACTCTATACATGTTTTTCATTACATATGTCATTATTTTAAACTTATATTAGTTCTAAAATTTTGATATTATTTTATTCTTTTAGGTAACACCGAGTGTGAGGGACATACAACGGTAGGGATTTATATCCTTATTGACTAGACCGACATTGTTAGAAGAAGACAGCCCACACCAGTACATTTTTTTCTCAATTTAAGAGCATAGTAATTTTATATTCCTATCAGCGATAACTTTATAGGATAATTTATTAAATTATACTTATGAACATATACAAGTTTGCATTCCTAGTCTCGGAAACATCCATTCACTACCAAAGACATATTCCAAGACTCCTCACCACTTTAGGATATGTAGACTAGAGGTACATTCAAGAATTTAATTTTAAATTTTAGTTATAGTTCAATTTATAATTTAAATAATATCAATTTTTGTTTGAATTTTTGTTTTGTGCACAATCCTTTGGACTCAAAGAGTGCCTCAAAGAGGCTCCATTTTGATGATCCATCATTACTCGAGGATTTAATAGACACATTGATTTGATATGAATATATTTCATACACATTTTGAGATGGCATATGCCATATTTTGTAAAACTTTATTCTACTTGACATTTATGCCATATTTGTATATGAACATACATACTTCGTAAATGATTTTATATATAAAATATGAGTTTTGATATAAATTATTCCTTATGTGCACTAAATATATTAATTATATTTATTGAATAATCACATGTTTTTTTTTTTCTAATGTGACTGTCATTATTAGTATGTTTCAATAATATTTGGCATTTTTCATTTTTCAATGATACACATACATCACTATGCATTAAAATTAAATAAAATTAACACATAATGGATGATCTATAATACATTTGGTAGTTAACATACGTAACATGCATAGTTGACATAATAGGACTTATTATTTGGTAGTTCAAAAATAAATATTTCCTCCTATTTATATCTTCATGATGTTAGAATCACAACCTTTCCTTATAAAAGCCTTTTTATAGAGTAAAATCCTTTATCCTTTATGCGCTTTTAAAGAGTCACAAGCTTTCATAATCACAAAAGTTTGAGAGAGTCGTAATCCTTCACAACGTTACCCAAAAAGATCTATATTCAGCATGAGGTCAAATGTAGGTGTGAACACATCCAAATAAGATGTTTTACCCTCAGCATGGTTTTTTTGGTTCCCCATATGTGTAAACTATTTCTGCCATGCCCTATCATTGATGTACCTTAATTTTTCCTTAGTGAACAAAATTTTCAAACTTTGACGATCCATTTCTTGTAATACGTGATACCTGTAGTGGATCTTTCCGATCCTATAGGATTTAATGAGGCCCCTCTATAATAACTTCTCTTAGATTTTGTAGACTCGATGTGGTTTTCATAGGGAAGCAATATTTTTTATGATGCAAAAAGCATTAAATCCATCTAATGTAAATTTATAAGGTAGCCCAAAAAGAGTTCTATTTATTATGGGGTCGAACTGTCAGTGTGAAGGCATCTAGCTGGGTGGGTTTACCCTATTAATGGTTCCATTTGGCCTCACCAAATGTTGGGTTTCTTACAATCTGTGGTACCTATGATAGATCTATCTAATCCTATAGTATTTTATGAGGCCCCTATCTAATAACCTATCTCATATTTTTAAGACTCAATGTGGTTTTCATAATGAATTTTTTTTCTGATGAAACAATAAGTGTCAAAAGCATTCAATAGAAAGTTCCAAGGTATATGAAAAATTTTGTGTTCTTCATTGGGTTGAACTATCATGGAAAACATTTCTAGACCACCTTCTCTTTCATGCATTTACATAAACAATTTCATGTAATAATGAATTTTTTCAATAGTAATTACCTTCAATAGATATTTGGGTGACCTATCTCATATTTACAAAGTACATTCAATATTAGAAATGTAATATTTTTTTGGAAGTGTGGGATGAGTGCATTATGCAAAGGATAGAAATGAGAGATAGATAACTTGAAGGAAATGCATTCAAAGATAGTGTGGCATTACTATGATAATTGTATTCCATGACTCTATTCACTTGATGTTAATGTTAAAAGAATCATTCATGTTCAGGAGAATCTTATCAGTTTAAATTTTAGATTATGCTATTTCTGGGCAATATTGAATCTACTAGTAGCCTTTTGTATCTTGTCCTGGTATAGTGAGTTTCATGTATAAAATCCTTTTGTATATTTCCCTAAGGTAGTAAGATCTAGTTCTGGAAGTCATGTTAGTGTTGGTTTTCCTTGGTAGTGAGATTAAATCATTGTAATTTGAGTTATTTTAGGTTGTGAGTTTTAATTTGATGGTTATTTTTCCTAGTTTTGGGTTTTCCACATACATCTAATGTTCTTGAGTTTTTTTTTTTCATTGAAGTAAATTGATTATGGCTATTTGAAGTATTTTAAGATCTAAATTGAAGTTTGTGTTGATAATTGGACTAATTCAACCCTCTCTTAAACCTACTATGTGTTTAAAGTTAAGTATTTCTCTTTTCTTGGATCCAACAACCCTTTATCTTGAGTCAAATGAGTAATATTATTTATCCACGAATACACTATATCTTATTTATGTATAAATTTACAAAGAACTAAGTATTCTACCTCTTTAACTTGTACTTCACCTAATAAAAAAATTTCACAAACAATTACATAGCCCTGAGATGACCTAAATTTTCCTTCATCTCGCTTATTAATCATAAAATATTAGAGAGAAAGATCCCACAACCACATGAGTTCAAACATCAAAGAGAGGTTCCTGGAAACCTTAAATAAAAGAATAGAGATTTTTTATTTGAAAATGTTCAAAACCTCTCCAATCTAATATTTAAGAACTAGAAGTCCACCTATCACTCACAAATAGTAGGAAGCTAGAAATCTATCAAGACTTTCTGAGATGACCTCTTCAACACTTCTGTTATTGCACATAAAAAATGGCAATTTTTAGTATGACATAAATTGAATTCATCTCTTCTATATTATCTCTAAGTAGATTTTCAAATGGATCTAATCAAGTTAAATTTCCTCATTTTCGTCCAAACTAGTAACTTTACTAATATCTCCAACCACAACCCACAAAATAAAAGGTAGTGTGGAGAAAAAAAATCTAATGCAAGACCACTGTTGTAGTAAACCCAAGAAGATTTGTAGCGGAATAAACATTACAGAAACTTTATGTTGCACCCAATTCAAAACTAGTAGCAACTAGTTAAATGGAAGAGAAATTTGAAATACACCATGGAAGAATAATATTCTTCACTCTCCAAAAATGAGGGACATCTCCTAAATTATTATATGCTTCCAAAAATTTCCAATGATCATGCTTTTACATTCTAGCATCCTTCTTTAGCACACCATCTACTATTAGGCTAGTGTCCTGAATAAAATAATATTAGGAGAATGGGATTCAATCAACTAACAAATATTTTTTTTCTAGGAATGCTATTCATATCACTCACATTCTAATGTTTAAATAAATGTGAATCAATAATCTGCACTAATATGGACTCCCCCAAATTCTCACCTTTTAGCTTCACCTTAACCTGGTTTGTCCTATACCATTCTTTTGAATATTTTTCTATAGGGTTTTTTTATGTAATACAAAGGTATGAGAAGCAATAATTCTCTTACTCTAATCCAAATTATCTTTTACCAAGAGAGGAATTTAATCCATAAAAATATTAGTATCCTTTTGTAGATGAGTTGTAGATGGTTCAAGACCATATTGAATATTTGAAGCTAAATCTATGCCCATCTATCTTTATTTCTCATCTTGAATGGATAAAATAAAATTGTCATTCCCTATTTCATCTAACACTATTGCACCAATTGAGTCAAAACCAAAGGATATATATCAAAGAATGCATTCTTCCTAAAGGAATTCATCCAAATTCTCATAATTAACTAAATATTTCATTATTTCTTCTATCCGTAAAATTTATGTTATAACAACTCCCCTTTTTCCTTGCCTTAATAGGAATAAAGCCTTCATTATCAACTATCTCCTCATCCATAAGTACTAGCTCTTTTGTAGGAATAAAGCTACAAAGATATTTTTTTTAGGATTAGTCATACCAAACTAAGGAAATACCCTTTCCAAATGTCCTTACTAATGGTAGATTGAACATCTAATGATAACATATCATTGTTAAGATATTGGATCCAAGATAAGGATCCCAAACTAATTTTCACAAACTATTACAATGGATTATTTTAATTAATTTCAACATAAATTTGAGAAAAGGAGGTTACCTTTCTATTTTTAGTTTAGATAGTTGAACCCACCAATTCACCAAGAAAGAGAGGAATGTAATAGAGAGTATTGCGTTCCAAAATTTAACTTGAAACCTAGGAAGAAAAACCCAAGCTGGGACTCTCAATTGAAGCTCCTCTCTTGAGTTTAAAACAATCTACAAGGGTTTGATGACGAGATCAACCTTGTTAAAAAATAAGAACCACGATTAAAATCCATGTGTATAACATGCCTGAGAAGAAAACTAGAAAATATTTATTTTCTACTAGCAAAAACTCCATGTCTCCTTTACAATTCAAAAAAGGACATGCCCATGATTCCAATATTTCTAGAAAAAAATATAAGCCCCATGAATTTGTAGATTAAAAAATAATTACACCAATATGATTTGTCCTCATAGACCTTCTTTGGTTGGATAACTAAAGAAGGATAATCATGGATCCTAGCCAAACATCTATTCCTTTTTTTAATATTAGGGAAATCCTTGACAATTTTGAACTCTTCTCCATTAAGAATTTTACACTTTTTCTATGTAATGTTTTTATTAAGATGAAAGGGAAAGGGCCTTGAACCCAAAAAACAACAGTTGCTTTACAATATAGAGTATAGAACCAGACTTTGGGCCAGCCACAAAAACCCATCATTGACAAAAATCAATCAAAAATTATTGTTCAGAGTTATCAGGTATCCCTATTCCTATTCCCATTCATATTCTAACAAAATTATAATTATTTTCTTTTCTAATGTCTATCTTCTTCCAAGCATAACATAAAAAATATTGTTTCCTAATAAAAGGCATCACCCAGTTCCAATAAACACTAATAATAATAACAAAAATAACCATAGCGTAGAGTTTAATGAATCCCACCAAAACCAAACTAGCATAGCAAGTGGTAGGAAAAAAAAAGAATAAAAAGCATTAAGAATTAGAAATATTCTCCTTGATCCTTCAGAGACATTTCAAATTTTTTTCCCAATCTGCAATATCAACAACCTCCACTTTCTCCTCATCCTTGTCTTTCATCTTCTTGTTCTTGGTACTCTTTCTCATCCTGGACTTTCCTATAGCCACACCAATGAAAACCTTCATCATTATGCTATTAATTAACCTATAGAGGGTAGACATGGGAAAATTGAAATTCTATTTAGAAATAGTGGAGGTAAGAAAATTCTCTAGAATACATTTTTTTTTTTTTCAGGAGGTCTCTAATTTTATCCATCATTTCATTTTTGGACCCATGATCTAGGCTAGGGGAAAGGAACTTGTTCATTATACAACCCTGATCAGGAGGAATAGGGGAATTGCAAGCCATTTTCACTATTTCCTCTAAATAATAGATGTTAACAGTTATCTCTAAGGATTTTTCCTATTCCATCTCATCCAAATATTCATTCTATTTATCATAATCCTCATCCTCCTCCTCTGAGATTTCCATGGAATTACTTGAATCAAGTTCATACACAAGGTCCATTTCAATGACCACCTACTCTTGAGTGTGATTCCCTTTAATGTATATTTTTATTTCTCAAACAAGGTGACCTGCATTCTCTAGAAATAATAATTTCTTTTTTTTTCTCTAGGCATTTCCACCTTTTACTCATCCTAGGCATCAAAATTCCATTCATTATCTTCTTTATCAATATCAATAATGTTCTTTTTAGATCCTGTATTCTATTTTTTGAGGGTTAGCCTTGTCGGGGTTTTTCTTTTGGTAGGAGTAGTCTCTACAAGATTTTATTTAAATGAGACTTCATGAGGAGTCGGAGGAGGGGTTTTGCATATTTTATTTCTTCTTGACTTATGTTTTGAACTCTCCTAGAGATGGCTACCAACTAAAACTTTAATTTTGAAAGAACTCTTGATGGGTTCATCAATGTCTTGGCTCACAGGTCGGGGATAGGTAATACATCGAATAATAAAAAGAGAATTTCCAAATAAAAATTGATATAGAAAATTAATTAATGACTAATGTAGGGGAGGAGACTCACCAATGGAAATATTGTTGTTCAATGAACATAAGAGAAAATACTGAACATTAAATATTTTATCTATATGTCTTATATGATTCAAAATGGGAAAATGGTAACCATGAAAATTAATGAAAAAAACCTCTAACATAAAATATTTCATCACATAAATACAAACTAGATCATAAGGAGGGAGATGGGATGAGCAGTCATAGCCATTTCAATGTTCCATAATCATAGGATTCTCTCCCTTCTCAATTATTTTTTTCATATATCTCTTATAGTCTTGAGCACTCTTCCATTCAATATGGTCCCCAACACACTCAACTCATGTAGCCTTAACTATAAGCTTCAAATAAATTAATAATTTAAAACATCCAATGGCTACATTTCCTGTATGATATGAATTATAAAATTTCATGGAGAGGGTATTGTTAAAACCCTTCATTTGTTGAATGTAATTGGAGAGGTCAACTCTCTAAAACTCCTCCCATAGTTTACCATTATGTATTAACTCCTTCTAGTCTCTCTACTCCGCCTTCTTCAAAGGCCCACCCATGATTCTAACTTTCTTGAATCTGATCTTGGTTTCTTTCATTGTCCTTCGAGTAGGTCCCTTATAATTGAAAAAAAACAATAAAATAGGAAAGCCTTTTTATGTCTCTTTCTATACAACTTCATAAGCTTCTTGAAGAAGGAAATAATTTCACCACAAATCAAACATATGCAATTTATGGTATCATATTTAATAATGACCCAAGTTTCCAGACTACTGAATAGATTATCTTTTGGAGATTTGAAATGGCATTTCCCTTAAGAATGGGGATGAGAAAATCATGATTATCAATGCTACCTTCTTTAAAATTAAAATTTGTGACCTCAGAATTAATACATATTTCAAAGTTCTATTTAATGTCATTTTAATTCTAGCTCTTCCCCATCCTAATGCAATAATTTTGACTGCCCCTACAATAAAAATCAATGTCAACATTCGTTAAATTCCCTTTTTCACACAAGCACCTAAATTTCAATCCTTGATTTATAATTTCCATATTAGTTATTCCTTTCATGTATCTTTTTCTAGTTAAAGTAGTGACCACCTTTTTCCTTGTCTTGCATTTTTTTTGCACATAACCATTATCATATAATTCAACCTTTGGATATGTCTACTAAAATTGATAGGCATTCAAACTTCTCCTCCATTCTCTAGAGCTTAGCAATAATATCCCAATATAAAATTCCTTGTATCATCATAAGCGAACCAAAAAAGACACACACTCTCAACCAAATTATAAGAAATAATAACTTAATATTTATTTTTCTTTGATTGACAAGAATCTCCTTTAACCTCTGATGATATTGTTCAAATGTAATATAGCCCAAATCTAGAGTATTGAGACACTAGTTTTCCATAAATTCCACATCTTTATTGTTCTCCCTAAAGTTATGAAGGATCCTATATTGCCTAAAAGTAGAAATCATTGTCTTACAGTCCTCCATAAGAGTATAAATATATCGAGGACAATCAGCCTTACCCTGTACATGATCCATAATTATTTTGGAATACCCTTCTAATATGAATTTCTCAAAGTTCAGGTCTTTCAAACCATTTATCCCTTGTCATTATTCCATAGCTTCAACATTATTGTTAGCCCCAATTCCCAGGTTTTGACAAAATCCTTCAATGAAATCCCCATTCTAGTCCCTTATAAATCCTCCAGCAATAGATATGTCTATATTTCCTTTGACACAACCATCTATATTATATTTCCCCCATCCATCTTCGATAGGAATCCAACAAGCTAATCTAATTTTCCAAATATTAGTCCAATCAAGATTAAGGAGGCCCTGATGAATATTCTAGTTTTATTTAATTCTCAAGTCATGAAGAGTAGGTAGCACTTTTCCTTTTCCAAAACAAGCAGCATTGAGGTTTTTTGTAACTTCCTACTTTATGATCTATAATCGAGTAGAACTAGTTCTAGCATTCTCCCAGAAGATCCAATTATTTATATCCTTCCAAATATTCTTGGTCATGATAAGGAAAATTTGAGCACATAAATTCTTGAGTATAGGATGATTGCGAGTGCTGAAACTCCAATGATCAATAAATAGATTCATAGTTATGGTCATTATCCATACCACATTTAGGGAAGATAGAGAAAGATGCCATAATTCAATAGACAATGGACAATGGATAAAAATATGATCAATAGATTCACTATCACCTTGACAAAGAACACATCTATTAAAAAACTAAAACCCATTCCTAATGAGATTATTCTTAGCAAGAATCCTCCCATGAGCCATTATCCACCAGAAATAATTAATTTTGGTAATAATATTCACAACCCAGGTATGTCTCCAAAAATCATCATTTTCTTCATTGCCCACCATATCCAAGTAACCCAAACTAACAAAGAAGGTACGTGATGATTTTGGATCTTCATATCCATAAATCTTCAATAGATTGGGAGAAGAAAATATAATCCTTAAAAACTAAAGATAAAGTTGTAAGGTTTCCCTGAAGCTTGTTAAAAATATTAGGGAAATGATCATCACAACAATGTATATGTCTTATCAAATCAACCCAAATATCTTTACCCTCCCTCCAAGAGATATAATCTTCCACTTGAGGACCATATTTATTAGTTTTCCATCTTTTTATTTGAGAAAAGGAGTTAACTTTAGCCAAATTATTAATATTATTAGGCATTGAGAGGGGGGTGAATCAATGGAACCATAGATCAATAAAATATTTTCAACAAATTCCAAAGTAACCAACATGGAAAGCTAAATATAGCATAAAATTTTATCAAAATCTACATCCATGAAATCAACACAATGACACCAATATTTTATCATGGGAACTCTTATTAGAGGGAAAAACCATGGTGAGAATTATGACCCACAAATATGACTATTCTACCAATAATTCTTTCCCTGTTAGGAGCATTAGAACACCTTGTTAAGGGTATAGTAGGTTAGGAGTATCTATAACCCGGTTAGAGGTTATTACAAAAGTACTATTAGTAACTAGCCCATTAAGGGATTTAAAACTCCTTCTAAGAGTCACCTTGTTAGAGGATTTAGTCTGCATACCTATCACAATCCTTCTTACCCTATTATAAGTAAGCTTGTTAGAGAATTTTCATCACAAGTTGTTGAAGACTTTCCTTGAGAATGAACTCAAATGAAATGATCTAAAAGTAGAACACTCTTCTTGAAAGATACACTTCAACACTGCTCAGATCATTGTTTTGTTCATACAAATTCCCTCTTTAGTCAATACAATAATTGCATCAACAACAACTCCCAACAAAAAAAAATCCTTCAAATTCATCTCTTATAAATACTTTTAGGTCGATGGAATAACCCTAAAACATGGTACCTAAGTCAGCCTCCAAATCCTAAACAAAAATCTTAAGAACTCACATCAACATCGTAAATTGAACCCCTAAAGGTCATCCATCAATAATATAATCCACAAATAAATCAAACTTTTACACATAATTGATCGCTACCTCAAATTCATCACCTTGACTTGCCTAGTTGACTGTTCTTGCTAATATCACCAGTGACTGCCTCAAATATCCATCTCTATGTTGAATCTGTTAGGAATAGTCCCAAGATAATTGAGAGGGGGTGAATCAGTTATCTAATATTTTTTAATTCTTTTCTCCAATTAAGTACAGAATAAAATTAAGCATATATACAACAAGATAACACAGAATTGAACACCACAATTTTGGTTATGGGGAAACCTAAATAGGTAAAAGCCCCAGTGGAAATTAGCACCCACAAAGAACTATACTAGAGTATAATAATCCCTTTTAGAAGATCTTACAACCCTATTAGGAGTTGATCTTTACAATGCAATAAGTAGAGTGACCTTGGTAAGGGTCGGACCCTATTAGGAGTCTTTTACAAATAACCCTGTTAGGGGTGAGGACACACTGTCCAAAGCACACTGCTAAAATGATGAAGATTGCAACCTTTAGTAAAACAAATATACACTATATTTGATAATGAGTTGTTTGAGTAGAGATTCTATCTTGATCAGTTCTAGTGAATTGTATGCACTCTTTGATTCTTCACATGGATCTTTAAATGATGAATGAAATAACTTTATTGTCCAAAAACAAGTAGCATTATACTCTGTTATTTTTCTGTCTCTTTTCTTATCATTCACACTAAGTAATCACAAATGAACTTCTATATGTATCTTCTTCAAATGATATGATCATGTCAGCTGTAAGAATCCCTTCAATACTTTTCTAGTTAGCTAAACAAATCACACAACATAATTAGAACTGCACAACTCAAAATGAATAGACGCATCGCTTTACATACTCAGCTCCACCAAAATTACCCAAACATCACACTTCAGATGAAACACGTTTAGCACATTTTTTTAATCAACTTTGAATCATAAATAAACATAAATATAAACAAACATATCCCATAGATAGGAACAAATAAAGAATCAATAAGATTACTGTCGGCTTTCTAAAAGTAATCCTTTGAAACTGTGGCTGGTAAACAGAGTAACATAACCCAACTGTAACTGAACTTTTGAATATGTGTGTATGAACATGGTATAATAACTATGTCAAAAACATAAAAACAACTGCGCAAGGTGTTGTTCCTTTTTCTTGTTGTCATAAAAATAATCCTCAAAGGATTCACTCTATTTATCCCTGACACTGATCAAGCATAGAATAGGACAACAGTAACAAGGTCTTGAGACCTCCTTCACTTTGAGCTCCACAAACTCGGGCGGGATTACCCTTGAAAACTTAGAATAACAAAATCACTCAATTATTCTAGTTTGTTAATGGTGGAATTACAGGGAATGATCACTGTAACTTTTGCTAAAACAGACCAAACTGAAAGTAAATAATGAATTTTAATGGTGATAGTCACTTAATTGAACAAAAATAGACCAGTGCTCAATCTAAGGCCATGGAGTCATCTGTGAATAATTTTAACCATCATGATTGAAGACTAAACTTAAGGCAATTACAGGATCTGACACAAAAATAGATATACCTTATATATCTACCTCAGTACATTTAGCCAGACTAATCGATCAGATTCATTCTCTACCCTAAAATTTGTTGAAATATCTCTAAGGTATATTCTCTCCTTGAAAGAACCCTATAAGTATTTCATATATCTGCCTTACAGATATATAAATTGAAAACGCTCCTTGAACATTCAATTTAAACAAAATTCAAAATGCTAAAATGAAGACAGAAAATCCACTAAATGTTTCAGAAACTGTGAACTGGATTTCATTCAGAAGTCATCATCAATTACTACATTCAATAGAGATTTCTCCAGAAAAGACCAGATATATTGCAATTGACTTAGTATTATTTTTGGACAGAAAATTGACCATCATCCTCCCAGTCATCTTGGGATCCTTTTATAGCACAAGGATGCAACAAGCTACCGACATCTGGGAAGGATAACTCAACCGTTTACAAAAACTGTACAACAAAATTCTGCAACCGAACATAGGTGGCAGCTGATTTACAAAGTCTATCTTTTGTGTCTTAACCATATTCATCCTTTAAGCTTCACCTCCCATCTATTCACTTCGTTGACAGTGGGCCAATCAAAATGCAACAGCTTCCACCCACCTGGCATCCATGGCGATTCTGGCCTTAGACACAAATTTTACCATGTTTCTCTTCTGTCGTTGCAGAATTTTGTGTTCTATTTTCTATTTCTTTCTTTGGTGGCTCTTTAGCTTGAAGCAGGGTAATTTGAATAGGAGACCCTTTAGACTGTGCATTGTCGGCACTGAAATAGCCAACACTCTGCATTTTATTCATTTTTTGAAAGACCCTTGCGAGTGAGAAATGCACTCCTGCTATTCACTTGGTCGCATACTCGCCATCCTTTTATGCTCTGCTTTTCACCTTCGGCGAGTGAGCGATGTCTTAAGTGTGCACCTCATTTTATATCTGTCACTAACTTGCTATCTTTTCATGTTTTTCTTTTTGGTTCATGCGAGTGAGTGATGCTTTCTTTTTTAATTCGTCACACACCCGCAAGTTTACTTTTTATGTTACCTGAATCAGGGTGACTGAGCGACAATGCACATTTTCTTTCATCATTTCCCTAATCACACACTCGATGACTATTTAAACTTTAAATTTTTGATATGAGCGGGTGAGCGATGATTCATTTCTTTACTGACTACTCTATCTAGTCGCACACTTGTGAACTCAGAAATTTCACTTTATATTGGACTGCGAGTGCGTGACTGCTTCATTTTTCCCTTAGTCACTCGGTCGCGAGCTCTTTTTTTTCCACTTCTATTGATCAGTGACTGAGCGATGCTGTTCATCTTCTGACTCATCGCACACTCGCGAGCTCAACAATCTTACTATGTTTCTGATGGCTAGTGCGTGACTAGTCTTCTTTTTTTTTCTAACTCGTCGCACCCTCGTGAGCTATTTTTCTTTTACCTTCATTGATCGGCGAGTGTGCTACATCCTTCATTTTTACTCATCGCACACCCGTGAGCTGATTTTTGATGTCACCTGACCATCGGCGAGTGAGCAAGGCATCTAATAGTCCTTTAGTCACTCGGTCGCAGACTGCTATGACTGTTGAAAATGACTTGTGTGACTTAGTGACAAGTCTTCAATTAACACTTCACCTCTTTGCCGCGCATTCTCACTACACTACATAACTAGGTTAAAACATAAGCGAGTGAGCGACCTACAGGACAGGACCTCATCGCGCACTCGTGAAACATAAAATAGATAGAATAAACTTAGAGCGACTACGTGATAGACATATTCCAACTCATTGCTGACTCACAGCTCTATAACTTAACCTTTATGAGACATCGTGACTGCACGATATGCATCTTAAAACATCTCATCGCCCACTTGCTATCCTTTTAAAACTAGTCATGAACAAATCGCGACTGCATGATTCTCCTTTATAGACAGCTCATCGTGCACTCGTGCAACTTGACAACATTGGCATATGACCGATGCGACAGAGTGAGTGAGCTAAAATAAGACTTAAAAAGGGATTTTTGATTTCTTTTTGGCGGTAAAGCATAAGATTTGAAACAAGAAAACCCAGGAACAACAAAATACCAAGAAATTCAAATTTTTTACAAGGCAGTGCTAACAATGGCTCTGACTGGGGAAAGATAATTGCAAGACTGTCATTAGAAGCCAGACCTCTGGAGAACAGACCACAAACCTAAACCTTCAAAAATTAGATTTATCTTTTCTCTTCTGACTTCAAAATTATCTCTCTTCTCAAGCAGGGAAATTTTATTGAAAACCACACACCACACAACTGAAAACAAAGCAACTATACAATGTACACATTATTCACAAAATCCATAGGCCCTTCCTCATCTGAAATCAACACTTACCCCTATCAAAAATACAGTTCTCTTCTCCATAAAACATAGGTAAGCTGAAAAAATCACTTTCATCTGCTTGATCCAACACACTGCCACAAATCTTCAACATATCACATATAAAATAATCAATACTTTTACTATCAATATGCATTGGGAAATCACAAAAATAAAAAATGTGTTGATCACTCTGTAACAGAAGGCTGTCACATTCATTTAAATTTCCAACTAGCTGAAAAGAAAAACATTCCAAATCCACTACATGGATGGAAGGATGTTGATTTACTTCAAGTAATGCTTGGATATCAAAGGAAAAAGATTCATATTCCATCCAATGTGTATCACGCAAGAATTCAATTGAATCATGATGAACTACCACTTGTGGCTTCATATTTAGTCCATCCCCAGAAACATTAACATGCTGAATTGGAAAAAGAAAAGACTGATTTCTGTCTAATAGCTGACATGTCCTTGCTGATTCTTTTCAACATCTTTAAATGAAAATGTATCAACACTTTCATCATCACCCCATGCTTGCAAAAATGAACACACCTCTGGCTAAAGCAAATAATCTGAAGTAGAATCTGAATCTTCTCCCAACTCCACACCAAACATTTCAAACTGTGGTTCAAAGAAATAAGCAGGCAGTTCATTATACATACCCTCATCTTGGCACATATCTTGCTGAAAACTTTCAAAGGTCAGTTCACACAAATCTGACATTGACCCGCCTGTAGAAACTTCATATTCATCTATGATAAGGTCTTTATTTTTCAATTGTGGTTGAATTTCTTCCACTTTGAAATTGTCTATGTCCACATCCACACAACAATTTAACATGCTAGGCTGAACCTTTTCAACATAAATAGGACATCTAGGTTCCCTTAGCAATTTGGCCTCTTTTCCATTAACAGAAATGGTACCATAAGATAAATCCAATTGTACATTTCCTCCAATAGCAGCTGCACATTGTCTTGATAAGAGCATACCATAATGGGGTGGTGAATCCACCACCACAACATTTATCTTAAAAGCAACTTCAGGATGAGCAGCAATTTTCACCTGCAATCCATGCAAAGTTCCTATTACAGGTACTTCCTTGTTGTCCATGGCATAGCATTTACCACCAATAGTATCCACATCTAGACCCAATTGCTTCATAATAGTATAAGTCATCACATTAGCAGCAGCCCCTGAATCCATCATACAATTTTTTAACAACATATTGTTTGTGCGCAATGTAATATAAAAAGGATCAATTTGATTTGGCTCTTGAATGACCATATTTCCCAAACAAATTGGGATTTTATCCTTCTCTTCACACTCATTTTGCAGTTCATTTCTCAAAACAATATTGTTAGGTGAAACAGGTAAATCAGAGAATAATGAAAATGCTGCATCCTATGTTCCTTAATTTTAAACAATTCAATCAAAGGAATAGAAACCTTCATCTGAGACAAAGCTTGCCTCATATTAAAAGTAGGGAGAGCTATGTTATCATCAGGAGGCACTTTACCTATGCTTTCTTTCAATGGCTTTGTTTGGCGGTCATGAGTGGGGGTGACTTTATTTCCTTCAGTCAAGGTATCTCTTTTTTGTGTAACTTCTTCACTTACAACTTCTGTAATGACAAATGAGTCAAGTTGTACCACACCTTGGTCAATTTTTCTATTCCTGAGCTGATATGAACTTCTTTCTTGTGTTACAGTAGAAATGGTAAAACATCTTATCTCTTCCTCATTAGGCATTCCAAATGGGAATTGCCCTGCTTTAGTGCTCGTATTTTTCACTGCAATTGGGATCTCTTCTTCTGATTCTTCTTCTGAACTACCATTATCATCTTCAATAGTGAGTGCACACATGTTTACTACAGGTTTCTTCTCACCTTGATCTTCTTGTGTTCCAATGTTTTCATGTTGATCCAATAAGCTTAGAGCTACTGCACATTGATATGGGGAATGGGGCATATTACAGGCCATACACCAAGGAGTGTTTTACACATTATGGGAACTGTTGTTTTTTAATGGGTCAGGGATCTCTTTGTTTTCTGGATTACTATGTTCTTCTGACACAGGTTTCCCATCCTTCCACTGAGTCTTATAAGAGAAATCTTGTAGTCTATAAGGTCTTTCCTGCCTTTGAAACTGTGGTCTATTATTTTGAAATCCTTTTTCATTCTTATCCACCTTGGCAGCAAGATCTTTCACTACTGTTACCAATGCATCCATTTTATTTTCCTCCTTGGGGTTTTTATTTGGCTGTGTTTTTTATTCCTTCCATAGTTTATTGTCATCCCATTTACCAAGCTTGCCAGATACTCTTCTGTTGCTTTCTATGTTTATAGCCAACTTATATGCTTCTCTCATAGTCTGGGGCTCTTTGTCCCTTAGAAAATAAGATGTTTTTCCATCCAGAGCATTAAAATAAGCAGTAACACATACATTCTCATCCTATCTTAATACTTGAAACAATTTGTACATAGCCTTCTGAAATCTTACATTAAATTCAGCAATACCTTCATTAGTGTATTTTTTTAGGCTATTAAACTCATTCAACATAAAACCAGAATTGATCTTATC
>MU226278.1:2762995-2803954 GCA_018584345.1 Thuja plicata | reverse complement strand
TTTGTTTTCCTTTATCAATATTTGTGTGCCCAAGATTATTTGCTGATACATTTTGTGTTACTACCTGAGGCTTGAGGGATTTTTGATTCTCAGGTTTAACAATTTGTGTCATTATAGGACCTGTATTCTAGGGTTTACCCTCCTTGAGAAGATACTCTCTTTCATGGCATTCTTTTTTCAAGGTGTTTATATCCCCAAAAAGCTCTTTATTCAAACCATGAAATCCTTCTTTTGCTCCCTGAGCTACCAAATTCAGCTGAGAAACTTGCTTCTTTAAGGTTTCCCTTTCATTATAGCATTTATAACCTCTTGTTCTCTTGCTTCATCATTCCTTTGCTTGATAAGTAGTAATTCATCCAATTCCTTCTTCAAAAGGTCATTATCCCTAAGGACGTCTTCAATGTCAGAACTAGAAGAATCATATATATTCACTAGATTTTTTGGCTTTTGTTCTTCAACCCTCTCATAGGGAATTTCCTCAAAGCAGGAGGATGCCTCCGCCTTTTCTTGGAACATACTTTTTGGTCTAGGGTTGAATAAATCTTCAAAGTAACCAAGTGTATCAGATTCAAAATTTAGGGGTTTATTAATCTCTTTCTCAAGAATAGTATCTAATGATTGGTTTTGGCCTACTACTACTTTCTGATGTTGCCTGAAACTAGTTCTTTGTGTTTGCTTTTTTATTCCTCATTATCTTTGAAATGAATGTTCACACACTTAATTTTCTAGTATTCCCCTTAGAAATACTATAACCAATAATCGGAGTCACCACCCAGATCTTTGGGAAAATTAGGATTCAATTTTTAGACAGTGATATTTGAGGACATATAAAATGCAAATACACAATATGTGATTTCATAAAGTGGACTTTAAAGTATCTATATCATGGAATGCAAAGTCCCCAGTAGAGTCGCCATTTCTGTTGGTGTACTCAGATGAGCCAAACTCTGTCTCGGGTACTTATGAATACTTGTCTGAATACTAAACTATCCCCAGCAGAGTCACCATTTTCTATTGGCGTACTCAGATGGGCCAAACTCACTTCAAATCTGATTTATCTTAAATAGAGCAGGGATTTACTAATTTCTTTAACAAGATTTTTTTTTTAACCTTATCCCCAGTAGAGTCGCCATTTTCTATTGTTTCTTTTTCTTGCTGTCATAAAAATAATCCTCAAAGGCTTCACTCTATTTATCCCTGACACTGATCAAGCATAGAATAGGACAACAGTAACAAGGTCTTGAGACCTCCTTAACTTTGAGCTCCACAAACTCGGGCAGGGTTACCCTTGAAAACTTAGAATAATGGAATCACTCAATTATTCTAGTTTGTTAATGGTGGAATTACAGGGAATGATCACTGTAACTTTTGCTAAAACAGACCAAACTGAAAGTAAAGAATGACTTTTAATGGTGATAGTCACTTAATTGAAAAAAAATAGACCAGTGCTCAATCTAAGGCCATGGAGTCATCTGTGAATAATTTTAACCAGCATGATTGAAGACTAAACTTAAGGCAATTACACGATCTGACACAAAAATAGATATACCTTATATATCTACCTCAGTACATTTAGCCAGACTAATTGATCAGATTCATTTGTTACCTTGAACTTTTTTGAAATATCTCTAAGGTATATTCTCTCCTTGAAAGAACCATAGAAGTATTTCATATATCTGCCTTACAGTTATATAAATTGAAAACGCTCCTTGAACATTCAATTTAAACAAAATTCAGAATGCTAAAATGAAGACAGAAAATCCACTAAATGTTTCTGAAACTATGAACTGGATTTCATTTAGAAGTCATCATCAATTACTACATTCAACAGAGATTTCTCCAGAAAAGACCAGATATATTGCAATTGACTTAGTATTATTTTTGGACAGAAAAATGACCATCATCCTCCCAGTCATCTTGGGATCCTTTTATAGCACAAGGATGCAACAAGATACCGACATCTGGGAAGGATAACTCAACCGTTTACAACAACTGTACAACAAAATTTTGCAACCGAACATAGGTGGCAGCTGATTTACAAAGTCTGTCTTTTGTGTCTTAACCATATTCATCCTTTAAGCTTCACCTCCCATCTGTTCACTTCTTTTACAATGGGCCAATCAAAATGCAACAGCTTCCACCCACCTGGCATCCATGGCAATTTTGGCCTCAGACACAAATTTTACCATGTTTCTCTTCTGTCATTGCAGAATTTTGTGCTCTATTTTCTGTTTCTTTTTTTGGTGGCTCTTTAGCTTGAAGCAGGGTAATTTGAACAGGAGACCCTTTAGAATGTGCATCATCGGCACTGAAAATATCCAACACTCTGCATTTTATTCATTTTTTGAAAGACCCTTGCGAGTGAGCAACGCACTCCTGCTATTCACTTGGTCGCATACTCGCCATCCTTTTATGCTCTTCTTTTCACCTTCGGCGAGTGAGCGATGTCTTAATTTTGCACCTCATTTTATATCTGTCGCTGACTCGCTATCTTTTCATGTTTTTCTTTTTGGTTCACACTAGTGAGTGATGCTTTCTTTTTTAATTCGTTGCACACCCGCAAGTTTACTTTTTATGTTACCTGAGTCAGGGCGATTGAGTGACAATGCACCTTTTCTTTCATCATTTTCCTAATCGCACACTCACTGACTGTTCAAACTTTAACTTTTGGATATGAGCGGGTGAGCGATGATTCATTTCTTTACTGACTTCTCTGTCTAGTCGCACACTCGCAAACTCAAAAATTTCACTTTATACCAGACTGCGAGTGCGCGACTGCTTCATTTTTCCCTTAGCCGCTCAGTCGCGAGCTCTTTTCTTTCCACTTCTTTTGATCGGTGGCTGAGTGATGCTTTTCATCTTGTGACTCATTGCACACCCGCGAGCTCAACAATCTTACTCTATTTCTGATGGCGAGTGCGTGACTAGTCTTCTTTTTTTTTCTAACTCATCGCACCCTCGCGAGCTATTTTTCTTTTACCTTCATTGATCGATGAGTGCGTGACATCCTTCATTTTTCACTCATCGCACACCCGCGAGCTTATTTTTGATGTCACTTGACCATCAGTGAGTGAGAAAGGTGTCTAATAGTCCTTTAGTCACTCGGTTGCAGACTGCTATGACTGCTGAAAATGACTTGTGCGACTGAGCGACAAGTCTTCACTTAACACTTCACCTCTTCACCACACATTCGCACTGCACAACACAACTAGGTTAAAACATAAGCGAGTGAGCAACCTACAGGACAGGACCTCATCGCGCACTCACAAAACATTAAAAAGATAGAATAACCTTAGAGCGACTGCGTGACAGACATATTTTAACTCGTCACCGACTCGCAGCTCTATAACTTAACCTTTATGAGACATCGCGACTACGCGATATGCATCTTAAAACATCTCATCGCCCACTCACTATCCTTTTAAAACTAGTCATGAACAAATCACGACTGCATGATTCTCCTTTATAGACAGCTCATCGCGCACTCGTGCAACTTGACAACATTGACATATGACCAACGCGACAGAGTGAGTGAGCTATAATAAGACTTAAAAATGGATTTTTGATTTCTTTTTTGCGGTAAAGAATAATATTTGAAACAAGAAAACCCAGGAACAGCCAAAAACCAAGAAATTCAAATTTTTTACAAGGTAGTGCTAACACAAGGTTCCAACATATCCATACTGAAAAGTGAATACAGTACATTGTTGTATAGTAAATGTTGTCATCAATGACGAACATACAGTCGACTATTTGCACAAATGCAAATCTCCAACAATCTCCCCCTTTGACATTGATGGAAACATATGACTAAAAACACCATCAATCCAAAAGTGTCTTCTTTCTTTTTTCAATCTTCTCAATATCCTCATTAAAGGTTCCTCTTAACTGTTGCATCTCCTTTGACTGTGTTTTTATTTTCATGACTATTTACTCCCCTAGAGTATATGCTTCCCCTTACTATATACTCCCCCTTTGAAATCAGTGGCAAAGGATGAAAAATACAAATAAGCATAATTACTACTCTAGAAGTAGAGTAGTCAATAAATCATCAGTCACCAAGGACTGATGCATTTTCTGTGAGTTCTAATCAGACTCAGGAAAGGGAATTACTCCCAGCTTCTTCCTAAGATACTCAAAAGTATCTTTTGATAAAGGTTTCATAAATATGTCTACCAACTAATCTTTAGTGCTCGCATAATCCAACTTCACTTCTCTTTCTGCAAATTTTTCTCTTAGAAAATGATATTTGATTTCTATGTGTTTTGTCTTTGCATGCATCACAGGGTTTTTTGACATATTAATAATGCTAGTGTTGTCACAATGAATGACAATAGGATAGTTAATCTAAATTCCAAAGTCTTTTATAATCTATTTAATCCAAACCATTGTTGAACAATTTAATGTGGCTGCTACATACTCAACTTCTACTGTTGACTGAGAAATATAGTTCTTCTTCTTTCTTGTCCAAGTAACCAACCTGTCTCCAAGAAATATTGCTCCTCCCAAGGTACTCTTTTTGTCATCAACACAACCTGCACAATCTGCATCTATGTACACAAGAAGTTATAAATTTTATTAATTAGGATACCATAAACCATAGTCTATAGTTCCCTTTAAATATCTGAATATTCTTTTTATTGCCATTAAGTGATTCTATTTTGGTTCATCTGAAAATCTCCCAACAATGCAACATGCATTAGAAATATCTGGTCTAGATTTAGTGAGATAGATGAGTTTTCCAATCATGGACTTGTAAAGTGTTTTGTCAACCGTTGTGGAGTCATCATTTTTAGAAATCTTGGTTCCTGTTATCATAGGAGTGCTTCCTAGCTTGCAATATTCCATTTTAAATGTCTTCAATGTCTCCTTCAAATATTTAGACTGATTTATGAATATACCTTTGTCTGTCTACTTTACACTTAATCTGAAAAAGTATTTTATAGGTCCAATCGTGCTCATTTCAAATTTGTTCTATATCTCTTTGGCTAATTTTTCACTAAGCTTGTCATTACCTAAAAAAATAATATCATCAACAAAGATAGAAACAAGTAATAACCCTTCAGGTGTCTCTCTGATGAATAAGTTGCAATCTACAGCTCCCTTTTATAATCCAATCTTTGTCAAGTAACCATCAAGTCTCTCATACCATGCTCTTGGGGCATGTTTAAGTCCATAGATGGCTTTCTTTAGTCTGCATATCATGTCTGGTTTGTCTGAAAGTTTGAATCCTTCAGGTTGTTCTATGTAAACTTCTTTCTTCAAGTCACCATTCAGAAATGCTAACTTGACATCCATCTGATATACATTGAAGTTCTTGAATGTTGCATAAGAAAAAATCAACTTTATAGCCTCCAGTCTTCTCACAGGGGAAAATGTATCAGAGTAGTCAATTCCTCCTCTCAGCACATATCCTTTACATACCAATCTTACTTTGTTTCTTATCACTGTACCATCTTCATTTATTTTGTTTCTGAATATCCACTTAGTTCCAATCACATTTTTGTCACAAGGTCTAGGGACCAAATCCCATGTGTCATTATTAATTATTTGTTCTAATTCTTCTTGCATTGCATTTTTCCAATCTTAATAATTACACGCATCTTCAAGACTTAAGGGTTCAATTTGTGAAAGTAAACATACCTCTTCATCAAAATTTGAACCTTTTGTTATGGATCTTGTCAAAAATTTACTGCTCTAATCTCCAATGATGTCTTCTTTTGAATGGTATCTAGATGTGCATTTTTAAATTTTAGGTGTGACACTCTCATCTATAATCTGTGACTCTTCTTCACTTGGTTCATAGTTATTGCATGATAGATCAATATAGTCTGACATTTCTTCAATAACTATTTCTTTATTGATATGTCTAGGTTCATCTTCAATCATAGGTGCATATTCATAATATCTCTCTTGAATCATGAACTTCTCTTCAATCTTCACATGTTCACTTTCAATGATTTTTGTCAACCTTAAATTAAAACATCTGTAAGCTTTTCTCTTAGTAGAGTAACCAAGAACAATACCTTCATCACTTCTAGCATCAAATTTACCAACACCATTATCTCTCTTGATGTAGCACTTGCTTCAAAATATTCTGAAGTATTTTACTGCAGGTACATTACCAAACCAAAGTTCATAAGGTGTTTTGTCTATGCCTAGTCTTAGTTGACTTCTTTTGATAGTATAAACTATTGTATTGACTGCATCTCTCCAATAGGTGTGCACAACTTTTCCTTCAATCATGATAGTGCGCAATGTGTCAAGTATTATCCTATTTTTCCTTTCAGAAATTCCATTTTGTTGAGGGGTTCTGGGTGCACTTAGTTGTCTTTTGATCCCATATTCTTCCCAGTACTCAAGAAACTTTTCAGAGGAGAATTTTCCTCCTCTATCAGATCTCAAACATTTTATCTTTAATCTAGACTCATTTTCAACTTTAGCTTTGAATATTTTAAACTTCTCAAAAGCTTCATATTTATCTTTCAAGAACACAACCCACATCCTTCTAGAGAACTCATCAACAAAAAAAATGAAATACCTTTTACCATAGTATGATCTTGTTTGAGTAGTTTAACATAAGTCTGTATGCACTAGATCTAATTTGTTCTCTGTAGAGTTATGTTTTCTTCTAAATGAGGTCCTCACAGGCTTTCCCATCACACATTCTCTGCACATATTATCAACAGGTCTTGCAATACTAGGAAGGTCTCTTACTACCTTTACATTGCTTATCTTTATTATGTTGTCAAAATTGATATGACAAAGTATTTTTTTCCATAACCAACTTTCATTCACTTTTGCAACAAAACAACCTACTTTGGAGTTAAGTTGAAAAACCTTACCCTTGGTTTTTGAGCCTAATGCAGTCATGTCTTCTTCTTTTTTGTTTATAATGCACCTATTGTTTTTTAATGCTAACTAATATCCTTTATCAAGAAACTATACAACACTTAGTAAGTTATGATATAAACCATTAACATATAGAACATCATATGTCTTGTTCTTTCCATCTAATGTGATAGATCCTCTTCCTATGATAGGTTTGGGAGTGTTATCCCCAAATCTAACCATGCCACCTTTTTACTCATCTACATTTACAAATCTATGTTTTCCTCCTGTCATGTGATGTGAACACTCATTTTCTATGATCTAGTCTGTTCTGATGTTTGTTTGTGAAACTAAAGCCAATTCTTGTGCTTTCTTTTCATCTTAAATTTCTATTTCATCAATCATTTTCTTCATATCTTTAATTGAAATAAATCCAATTTCATCTTCTCCTGAATCATCATCAGTCACACCATCTTCAACATGATAGCATTCCTTAGTATATTTGGGTTTGTAATCTGATCTGAACTTCTTGACTCTTGTAGGACACTTGGATGCAAAATGGGCAACGTTGTTGCATGAAAAAAATTTGAATGGTAGCTTTCCTTAATATTTTCCTTTACCTTTCCTTTCTTTCTTAGCAATCATAGAAATGATTTCTTCTAGTTCTGTATCAACTTCTGCATTCTCAATATTACTAGAGATTCTCAAGGATTTCTTACCATGGACTGAGGCTTTGAAAGTTGTTTCAATTTAGGTTCTGTCTTCAATCTTGATATCTCAAATGTTGATATTTTGATTATCAAGGTTTCTCTTTTGAATTCCTTTGAAAATTTCATGGTTTCATCCAAGATGTTTATCTTGATTTCATAATCTTCTATCAATGTAGTCATCAATTTGTCCATTATATCTTCCTCTAAAATTTCTCCACCATTGTTTCTGATTCCTGAGACTGCTTCATTAATCCTCTAATTGTAAGCTCTGATGTTTTCTTTAGGTAGTATCTCTAAATAATTGTATCTTTTCTTCCATGTCTTTCTATGTGCATTCTTGGCTTGGATGTCTGCTTCAAACATGTCTTCTAGGTATTTCCATATTCAATATACTTTGTCTTCCTTCTTAATCTCAGAAAATTCACTGTCAGATAAAGCACTATTTAGCGCTTCTTTGGCAATTGTATTTTGGGTGAATACTTCCTTTTGTTTATTAGTAGAGTCTTCTTCTACGAGATCTTTCAAGGTAGGAACATCAATTGCATGAGTAGCAACCTCATAGATCTCAAAACCAACATACTGAAGATGTTTTATCTTTTTGTTCTTCCAGTTAAGATAATTTTTTGCTTCAAACTTAGGACTATCTTTTCTGAACTATGCCATATGATCTACCTTAAGCTGTTATGCTTTCTCTCCAAGGCACTTGGCTCTGATACCAATTGTTAGGAATAGTTCCAAGAGATAACTAAGAGGCGGATGAATTAGTTATCTACTAGTTTTTAATTCTTTTCTCCAATTAAGTACATAATAACATTAAGGATATATAGAACAAGATAACACAGAATAGAACACCACAATTTTGGTTACGGGGAAACCAAAATAGGTAAAAACAATGGTGGGAATTAGCACCCACAAAGAACTGTACTAGAGTATAATAATATGTGTTAGAAGATCTTAGAACCCTATTAGGAGTTGAGCTCTACAAAGCAATAATTACAGTGACTTGGTTAAGGGTCGGACGCTATTAGGAGTCTTTTACAAATAACCTTGTTAGGGGTGAGGAAACACTATCAAAAGCACACTGCTAAAATGATGAAGGATGCAACCTTCAGTAAAACATAGATACACTATATCTGACAATGAACTATTTGAGTAGACCTGCAGTCTTGATGAGTTCCAGTGAATAATATGTATTCTTCTCTGTTCTTTTTCTGTCTCTTTTCTTATCATTCACACTAAGTGATCAGAAATGTACTTCTATATGTATCTTCTTCAAAGGATATGTTCATGTCAGCTGTAAGAATCCCTTCAATACTTTTCTAGTCGGCTAAACTAAGCACGCAACATAATTAGAACCGCACAACTCAAAATGAATAGACGCGTTGCTTCACATAGTCGGCTCCACCAAAATTAGCCAAACATCACACTTCGGATGAAAAAAGTTTAGCTCCTTTGGTTAATCATCTTTGACTCATAACTAAACATGAATATGAACACACATAACCCATAGATAGGTGCAACTGAAGAATTAATAAGATTACTGTCAACTTTCTGAAAATAGTCCTCTGAAACTGTGGCTAGTAAACAGCGTAACATAACTCAACTATAACTAAACTTCTAGATCTATGTGTATGAACATGGTATATTAACTATGTCTAAAACATAAAAACAACTATGCAAGGTTCCAACATATCCAACTGAAAAGTGAATACAGTACACTGTTGTATACTATATGTTGTCATCAATGACAAACATATAGTCAACTATTTGGACAAAGGCAAATCTCCAACATAATCAACTTACATAATTAAAAAATATACGTAAAATTGACTCTCTAGATACTATTTTCATGATTTCATCATCTAAATCCTCATTATTATCACTACATACTTAAATTAGCACCACAAACTGTGTTATCACTAATACAAAGATGAAATCACCCAAGTAGAGAGATAAACATTAGGATTACTCCCCTAATTTAATTAAAAATAAATAATGTAACATATTGCACCATACTTTGTTTTTACTTCTCCCACATACAAATTAGTTAGCCAATTTTTACTTTATTCAACTCAATCTACATGCCCTTGGACAACAATGGCAAAGGTATTACAGTAAATGATTAGAATAAAATTCCATTTATAGAGTAGCATATACCTATTATAATCTACTGAATACATTACCAAAATTCATCTTTAATACCTATAGATCAGTCTCCAATATCTTCTTGAGATTTTCTAAGATCACTATCTGACCACATAGTAGATATGATAGCTCCTCCAATGCCCCCATTGTGCTTAGATCAGGTAGGGCTAATACAACTCTTGCATCTTTAACTTTTTTTTGCAAAATTTCCAACTTGGGAATCAATTGAATTTGCATCTCCAACAATGTTACAACCCTTTTATCCTACTCATTATTGTATATTTTGAGCTTATGACTAAGATTGTTGACCTACACTCTAAAACACGTGATAGAATGATTCACTGGATAAAAAATTTCTCCTAACTATTGTTTAGATTCAACTCCTTTCTTCTCAATACCTTTCAAAAACCATAATAATTTTTAAATTGAATTAAGGATCTTACCACCTTCTATCAATGCTTCTTTTATCTTGTTAATCCCAACTGTCAATGATCATCTATCAAGTGCAAACTTCTAGACTAACTTCTCTAATTTATTCCATTATGAATCCTTCTCTACCATTATTGTTGCTGGATCCTCTAGACTTTGTATTTTCTCAATTGTATCTATAACCAATTTACCTAATTTCTTAATACGTGCATCCTTCTCATCATAAGTTGTTTTAGACACTAAATCACATAATATATCTCTTACAGTCTGAATAATTTTTACCTCATTCTTCTTTTGATCTCTATTTCCTATAGACTTAATGGTCATAGCACAATTCTTTAATTATATAGGGATCTTTGTATTAAAGCATATTGTTCCTTGAATGACTAGCATGTAATCTTCATCTACTTCACCAAAACTTTGTTGAATAATAAACATAGGAGATATTACCTTTTCCTTTTCCCAGTTAACAGTCTTCTCCTTTTCTAATTTTTACTTTTCCATTTCTCCTTTCTTCTGCACATCATCAGTATGTGCATGGTCTTTCTTCTTCTTGTCTTGTGGCTCTTCTTTAATATTATAAAATATTTAAGCCTTCTCCTTCTTCCTTTTTCTAGTGGTCTCTTTTGCGTTTGTAAGTTCAGGTTGTGTAATTTTTTGCTTCCCTTTCTGTGGTGCCTTTATAGTATTTATTTAATCCTTATTTATTGTTACTAAGGAACTTGTTGTTTTCCTACCAGTTGGGATGCTACCAGTTATTGAAAATACTTATAAATCTTCACTTTCAACCATATATTTTTCTCCAAATGTTCTAGGATTTTCCACAGCATGTCTGGATATTTTCTTGTTAATGGATTCATGTGTAAAGCCTTTTTTAATGCAAAATTTTCAACCTCTTTTATAATTTTCTTCTCAATCAATGGTTTGGTCAATTTTTAATGTACTTCAATGCTCTTTTCTTTACAAGTTCCAAATCTCAGTTCATTAGGATTGATTGGTTTTGAGAAAATATCTTCATCATGTAAAGTCAACATATCACCTTCTACTTCATATCCCATAGGCATGGCCCAAGATGTCCTAGGCACTACTGCCTCCATCTGACAAGTGTCTATATCCACCATACAATAGATATAATCCTTATATTTGTCAACAACATGGACTCATGTTCTCTCCCTTTGATGCATCTTACTTTTAAAATCCTTAAAGTAACCCCAAAATTTTTCATTGAAACTATTTCCCAGTAATATAACCTATTTTTTCAATTGGAAAACAAATAGTGTACCTTTTATCCAATTAATAGTTCCAACACCAGGAAATAAGTTATGAAAGTAAAAGAACACACTCATAATGAAATGACTGAATTTAAATATTCATGTTTTGTCCTCTTTGATCTTCTCCAAAAAATGAAATAACTGATCTCTCATTGTAGCACATAAATCATATATTGCATCTTCTATCACCAATCTATATGCAGTGTGGATTGCAACATCGAGCACACTATTATTCCTACTAGATTTATTTCCCTTTATCCTATCATCATAGATGAAAATATCACATTCATATCAGGGTTATCATTGATCATCATCACTCTCTTATCCCACTTTGATTTAGTTAGGTTTATGACTACATCTTATGGAATTGACCTAAGCTGGGGTACTTCACTAGTAGAATAGAAACTTCTAACTGCATGTATGGCCTCCTAAGTAATCTTCTGTAGATGGTCAAGCCACATAGACTAGTCATGTACTTGGCTCAACACATATCTGACCTGATCTTCCTTAAACTCATCAAGGAAATTTATTGCGTGAGCGAAACCCTTGTCTAAAATGACTTGGTCTTCATCCTTCAATACCGTATCTTTACACAACTTTCCATACTAATTTAAAATGTGTGATAATCCTAAGTCTTCAAACTTACAATGAATTTATGATTATACATGTTCAATATGTATCACTTTGAAGGGCACACTGGATAGGGAATCCTTTGGATCATCTTTGACTAATTTGTAAGGATGTTTTTTTAATTATGGCCTTGGCCTCTCAGTAATATCCATAATGATCAGTGTATCCATCTTGAAAATAAAACAATTCAATCTTAGAAGATCGACTAAGGACCTTTGACAACCATCGGGCAATGAAACTTCAAACCCTTGTTGTTTTCTTGATGCAATTAATACAAATTCTTCAAATAATCACCTTCAATATTAAATTTCTCAATCTACATTTCTATTTCTCTATGTCTTCTCTGCAAATGGATAGGTACATAAGAGGACCTTAAAAACACCTTTTATTTTCCTTAGCTCTACAAAATTACTCGTATAACTATTTGCTAACAAAACATCATAAACCTTCTAAAATCTTGTTAGCGATCAAGCAATTATTCACGTAGTTAAACAAAACTTCATACCATAAATCAAAAAAATCATATGCATCTAAATATGCAAATAGAACTTACTCCATCTACATCTAGGGGGTCTTCAATGCATTCAACAATGTTTTCCCACCTAAGTCAATGATGAGTTAGTTATATGAAGAGTTCTCTACACCTCCTAAAGATGTGGTATCATGAGATGGTTTTCCTTCACTCTTCTTTGTCTAGTCTTGCATTTGATTCCTTGTCTCTTCAATATTTACAATCTTCTTTCCCTTTTTCTTGTCTGACTGATTAATTGGCTTATTCACCTTTTTGTTCCTAGATCTATAAAACCTTGAAATGTGTCCTATCTTATAACAATGAAAACATTCCATACCTATTTATCTCCAAGGTCTTACATTGCCTCTATTTGTCCTCAATATGTAGTTGATTTCCATGTATCCATAGTTCTAACAATGTGAACATGTAGCTTTCCATCAATTCTCATTCTGATAAGGACTTGATTGGTTCACTTGTAACTATTGATTGTCCATCCTTGTCCTATGCTCATTAGCTCTATCAACATATTTGTTGCAATTGTAACAATAACCATGAAAATTACTTGGTCTAGCACTAGATCTAACACTTCAAATACTAGATTTGATAATTTTCCTTGCATACATTAGTAGTATGTCCAACCTTGTGTCAATTGAAACAAACTAGTTTATAAGATCTCCTACAAAATTTCCTTTGATTCACCTTGGGTGCAGTCTTCCCATGTTGATATTTCTTTATGGTACCTGGATATTTACCAACCAAATTATTGTTGGAAATAATGGAACGATGTAGTGAGAGGGGAGGGGTGAATCAGTACCTCTGATTTTTTTTTTATCAATTTAACCTTTATCCTTTTATGCAATCAATTGTATTACCATTCATATCTACTAATCTATCTTTGTGTATGTTCCATCAATTCATAATTCAATAACCATGTAAAAAAATTATAGAAGCATTCATTAAATGAATAGACACCTGACACAATACTTGGTAATGCAGAAAACCCCTGCTAGAAGGTAAAAACTGTGGTGGGGATGAAACCCACAAAGCTTCACTATCTGCAGAATGGAAGGGGCCGGTTACGACTTACAATTTGATCACTTCTGATGATCTACCCTGTTAGGAATATTATGTGGAGAATGGTTAAGGTCTACTCTATTAAGATATTTAGAAACATTGTTTAGTGTGTACTCGGTTAAGAGATTTATAAAAGGACCACTAAAGCCACCTTTCATTAAAGGATTTCTTGTATTTTCTACACTTGTTAGAATGTAGATAAAAATATTCAGTGACCTGAGTGTATACAATCTATCATTGCTGATAACAAATCCATTAAATATTACAAGTATAATGTATCACCTAATGTGACTGATCAATACCTCTGTTGCTCGGTAGCCTTGAATCTGGTTCTTGATAACTTAATTCATCTTTTTTTGTTCTTTCTTGAAAACCTTAGTCTGATCCATAGATGTGCTCCTTGGCTACTATCATCCTCACATCTATCTTGAAATGAATTATTACACATCTATTTATACAATAGATTGACCTATTTTAGTTTCATGTATTACAAACATAAGTCTATGATTAAATGTTTATAACTTGACCTTGATCTCCTAGTTTGCATTTTTTCAATCAGTTAGACTGATTAAAACAATTACAATTACATTTCTTACCCCTCAATAAATGGTTTTAAATCAAATAAAAATGCTAAATATAAAACGTAACTATTTTATCTGATGTGGAAGTCAGATCCACATTTCTTGGGATATAGCTGAATTTTAGTGTCTGATGATTAGGTTGCTCTCTTTTGAGTTAGTTTGTCCTATGGTATTCCTTATGTGAGCTGTCTATCGGGTTCCATTTCTCTATCAGTTCCCTTTCTCTATCGGGTTCCTCTACTTTTCTGCTCTGTCAGTTTGCACCACAACATCTTTGGGTTGAACTATCCAAACTGTATGAGGTTTCTCTTGTGATCTTTCTTGTTGTTTTTCTCTTGAACTTAATACTTTCGGTGACCTTTTTTTCTGTACTGTTAGTTTATATTGAAAGTCTGTCTTTTGGCAATGGTTCAAAACCTATTTTCCCTTTACATATACTAATGGAAAAATAATGTCTTCAATCTCCCCCTTTGACATTAGTAGATAAAAAACTGATATGTGCAAAATATTAAACTATTTATTATGTACACCATGTATTTTACATTGTCATTTATGACTCCCCCTATGTATATTCCGGTATAGCATATGTATATACATATACACTTTCCTTTATAATATACTTCCTTTTCACCTTATCTTTATATCATTTTCTCCTTTGTATTATCTCATTCTTCCCAATGTACATATCATTTCCCCCCTTTTTTTTAGTAAGGGCAAAGGTGTATACTTACAACTTATCAAAAATATGGGAATGGGAATTCTTCATATCTTCCATCATTTTCTCCCATTTCTCCTTTAGGTGTTCTAGAGCCATTTGATCCACTGTGATTGGGGCATGCGTATCATAGATGTTATCTATTACAAACATCTCTGGGGTGGCAATTAACTGTCATGCCGAAGTCATGTACTGTTACAAAATTGTGAGATGTGGTAGCAATAGAGCCTATAGCTCGATAACCTCATCTCTAAACTTTGTTTCTGCCTCTATGATTTCTTTTCTCAACCTTCTGGATTTCATAATATTTTCCAAATGCATCTTGATCTCATTGTCATCTATGGTTAGACTTTGTGCACTTGCATTTAGATCAGAATCTAGTTGTGCACTCTTATCACTATTTTCTTTAGTGATTTTCTCTTAAGTGCATAACTTTTATCATAAGGCAATAGCTTCAGAAATTATTGGATCTAATTCATCTACAAGTTTTGAGAGATTTACCTTATTGACTGCCAATTCTTAGCTGATCTTTTCTATTAATTTATACTGATATTTTTGTTCTTCTCGTTCTTCAATTTCTTTTTCTGCATCCACATTCTGTGATGTGATGGCCTCGATTGGAAAGGCAAGTTGATCAAGGATGGGGGCATTTTGATCAACATCTATGTCAGGAAGTATATTTGTCATTATATCCCTTGTAAATTCCAATACTAGGGATTTTTTGTGCTCTTTCCTTAGCTTTTCACGGATGGCTTTCCTTTAACATATTTCTCCATACTTTTTGAGAGATTCAAAATTTGATGTAGAAGGGCCACATTTTGGTATCTCAATTATTTCATCAAATGTTACCTGCATCTTGTTCTTCTTTTTCTTCTTCTTCTTCTTGGATGCTAAGTGGGAAGAACTTGAATGTACTATTAAAGCAAGATCCTTTTGCTTAATCAGATGTGCTAGATGAAGGCTTTTGTGGTATTGTGTCTTTTGCATGCTACTTGGTAGCTACCTATCGATTGGTAGTGGACGTCCCCACATTAACCTTCAGTGTATCTACAACATATCCTTCTATATTCTTAGGAGTATCATCTTCTTTCCTCTCTTCTTCACCTTTTTTCTTTTGGCCCTTCATATATTTCTTGTTGTGCTCCATCAGTTGTATATTTTTTTGTATCATTACCCTTATCATTGGGTATGCTTGCATCATGCTCAGGTATTTTTATTTTTGTGAGATTATGTTAATATCTTGTATTAACAATGGCATTTGGCATGGTATATTCACCTATGCAGCATCTGTAGTGATCTCCTGTTCATCAGTTTGGGCTGGGACAATAGTGACATATTCATCTTTCTCTATCGCATCTATAGGGTCTCCTCTAATAATATTAATGATAGTATTATCCGGCTATGTTTCATCTACAGTGTCCATATCCTAGTTACCTATTGTGTCCAATGTTGCTTCATTTACATCCTCATCATTGGTTATAGTAATGTGCTTTGGGCTTAGTTTAGCCTGATCTTAAGCATTGAGTGGTTTGTCAGTAAGAGTTGCTTGTGGCTCGGGTCTTGAATCCTTTTTTGATATATTAAGTATCTTTCTCCATTTATCATCACTTTTCTATCAAGTTCAATTAGATTTCCCTTTATCACCTTGTAGGCTCTTAGCTTCGGGGAGAACCTTTTGGAATGTTTCTTCATCATTTCTTGAATCTCTTCCATGTTAGTTTCAGGTGGCATGACTAAAACTAGGGCTCTTTCCCTTTTTTATTTCTCTTCCTTGAGAGAATATGTCCACCTAGCCAACAATCTATCCATAAGTTATTTAGGAAAATTTTTATCAAATTTGATAGGCACATATTTGAATATACACATCATTGTGAGAATTACCTCTTCTATCTTATTTTGATCCTCGCGATCCACTGTTACCCATTTTCTAGTATTGGGGTCTGTGATTGATCCTAAATTAATAATTGGTTCACATACCTCATTAATGGTGGTAGGGAATTTATTCTTAACATGTTGTTCATCCTATTCGGTGTCCTCTATGTCTTCCTTAGTTCTGGTGAACTTCATTCTTTTTGTTGGGTCCTTTTTCCCTGATTGAGCCTTTCTTTTATAAGTCCTCACTTGACCTTTCTTGATCACTAAAGGACTTGCATCCTTTTTTGTCTGACTTATGGTCCTAGATGCAGTAGTAGTCATAGGCTTCTTCGGGGGTGTTGCATCATACTTTATGGATTCTGAGTCACCTACCTTCTGAGCTTCAACGAGGGGTGACTGACCTTCAGTTTCTTTTGTCTATTTTGTTTCCTCTTCATTCACTAACAACTTTTTCTTCAAGGTCTTAACCATTTTATCTTTCTTCCTGTAAATATTTTTCCCAACTAAGCCCATTTTTATCCATTTCTTGGCTTCCTCATATGTTCCAAAATTAGGTTGTGATTTGTCCAATGGTCCATTTATCAATGCTTTAATAGCATTTGTTTCTTGATCTATGTTAACCTCATAGTCAAGTCATGCCAGCCATGTTGTCCTCAGTACAGAGGGCTTGATATAGGTGTAATCAATGTCCACCATAAAATAGATTTTAGTTTTATACTTTTCTACTAGTTGTTATGGTATGCTTGCTCTCTTCTACATTCTTTCTTTGAATCCAGTGAAGTATTCATGCATTACTGATTCAAATTTATCTCCTAGTGATTTGATAAACTCACTAATCTATTTGGTCACTGGTCGGTAGTGTCCCATTTGACATTGCCAATAGATGAGAAAGATTATTGAAAATAGAAAAATATGCACATTATGATTGAACCAAACTTACATGAGTTAGACTTTGCAGTCCTTATTGTCTTCATTTTCTCATCCAATTACCTTAGTAGAAGTTCTGATAGGTCTAACTGCAGTCCCTCCTTGACAATTTTGTACGTTGTATCCATTGTTCTAGTTGCAATATTGTTCATCCTGCTAGCCTAAAATAATTTGTATCCTACAACACATGCTCCAAATTTCATTTCCTTATCGATTATGGTGGATACCTTTAATCATCTTCCATCCCATAATGCTCATGTGTTCTTTTCAATGTCAATGCAAGGAGGATACTTTAGTTCCTTTACTTTATCTGTTATGGGATAATCGATAACAGCATGTATAACATCCCTAGTTATCAGTTTTGGCTCATCCAACCATTTCTTTTGGTCATGTACTCTACTTAGTACTAACCATATCCATTTGGTCTTGAATTCCTTCGGGAATAATAGGGTATGTGTGACCCCTTTCACTTCAATGTGCTTGTGTTCTTCTTTTATTGTTTCATCATCATTGCAAATATTTTTGTAAACTTGGTAAACTTCTAGGTCTCCTATTTCTTTAATCTTGCAGTGTATATACCCTCTAACATCTTTAATAAATAAAACTCTATCTGGTATACTCGAGAATGAAACAACATTGTCGGGTTGTCAAGCAACCTCAGGAAAACTGTTGTAATGAGGTTCTTCACAAGTTGAATTATTGATTAGATTGACCTTTTCCTTCTTTTCATTCTTGAGCTTGGAGGTTCTTTAAGTAGTTGCCATCATTTCATAATTTAGGGCTTTTTTTTGTAAAAGAAAATAGAGTTCTTGGTGAATGTTGTTACTTACTTCAATCTTTTGTGACCGCTATGAATATTTTGAGTGTTGTGAATAGGGTTGAGGTCACTTGGTAATCTGGTCACTTCTTTCTCTCATTTCACTCTAGATCTTCTCTCAAATCGCATTGTGAATAATGAGCTCTTCTGTCGACTATTTATAAAAAATTTCCCTAAGTTGTGTAATAAATTCTTGGTCCAGGTGTCAACTCATTTGACTGTTTACCGATGGATCTTCAGATATGGCAAAGACAACATTGTATTTTTACATGGTTACCGATGGAGATCAGTTTACACTAGTGACTTAGCTTTTTATGTAACTAACCGACGATTCTGGGTAAGTATAGACAACTTAGCTTTGTATGCAAAGTGATGATTTTCGGTAAGCACTGATGGATAAGATTGAATTCATAGAATCATACAAGTAATACCATAGTGCATCTTTAATCAAGCTAGTTTGGCATTTCATCAATGTATAATGGAGCTGATGCAAAATATAACTTGGTATAATGCAGTTCCATACTTACTTGTTCTTCTTAGGTGGGGGCGGTGATGTCACCAGATCCATTGGATAAGGTGTCACCATTTGCATTTCTCACTCTAGCTTCATCAGTGTTTATAGCTTTCCTCCACATTTTGTTTTTCATCTTCCTGATGTCTTCAATGGTGTTTCCATTGGAAAACATGCAGGTCTTTGTCACTCGGTCTCTGCAATCCTTCCTTAGATGAACAACTTTGTCAAAATATAGACATGCCATTCCAGGGTTAGTCTAGCTCCTAGACTTTCTCATCCATTGTCTCATGCAGTTTGTAGCTATGTGTCCAAATCTTCCACATGCTGTGAAGTTTTGCAATGTGTTGTAATCCTGAACATATGAGTTACGAACTCTTTTGGATTGATAAGAATTTTCATGATCTTTAGGCTTCCATGCTTACCTTTTCTTCTTCTTGCATTCAAGAGATGTGTGCCCATGCATTTTCCAAGTAGGACAATATTTCTCCATGTAGGTTTCCTTCTTTTTTTGTTTCACGTCAGATTTACATTCATATGATTTATGTCCTTTATTGTTACATTTATAACAAATTCCTATGAATGAAGGTGTGGATTTAGGAATACCTTTTATTTTGCTCATGTAAACATTTTATGTGTGGCCTAGTTTTTCACAGTAATTACATGACTTCTTTCTTCGTCTTGGATTTGCATAGACAATCTTTGGATCAGCTTGGTTTGGTGATTATTTATTTTTGGTATACCCTAGTGTGGTATTGTTGTTGACTCTTCTATGTCCATCCATAAAATCATCCATCCTTTTGGTGCTTTCTTCAGCTCTCTTGATCATTTCATTATGTTGTTGCTGAATCCTCACTTCATGCTTCAATTTTTTATTTTCTTCTCTTACCTCACCGATAGCTTCTATTCTTTGAATGAGTTCTAAGTTCATTATGTTTGCCTCCTAACTCATAAGAATAATTTGATTGGTGAGCTCATGAAAATGTTATGTAAGTATTTGTATTTTAGACTCTTTCTCTTGTAGCTGCTCAGTAATCTTCCTCCTGTCATCAATAGTTATTGTTCTTTCTTGCTCGGCTTGTCTATCATTGTTCATGACATCAATCATTCTTACCATCTATGTCTCTTGACTAATTTGTAGAGATTTCACTTCTCCAACTAGATGTTAATTGATTTCATTCTGACTTGTGATGCTTTCTTCAGATGTGTCTGATGCTTTGCTTGATGCAGATTGTGATGACTCAAATAGATCATGTATCTCTTCCTCATGATAGTTTGTTTCATTGTAGCAAGATTCCATAATATTTCTTTCATCCAACAACTGCCTCATCTGGATTCTAGCTTCTTTATATTTTTCATAGAAGATCTATATTTCTAACCTTTGATTCTATATACTCTTGTCTAGCTTGTACCTTTCCATTGTATGATCTTTTCTCTTAAGTCTTTAAACTTTTCCAATTAAGAGATCTAGCTCTGATACCAATTGTTAGAAATAATGGAATGGTGTACTGAGAGGGTAGGGGTGAATCGGTACCTCTCAAAACTTTTATCAATTTAACATTTATCCTTTTATGTAATTAATTGCATTACCATTAATATCTTTTAATTTATCTTTGTGTATGTACAATCAATTCATAATTCAATAACCATGTAAAACATTCATAGAATCATTCATGAAATACATAGACACATGACACAAGATTTGGTAACACTGAGAACCCCTGTTAGAAGGTAAAAACTACGGTGGGGATGAAACCCATAAAAATTCACTATGTGCAGAATGGAAGGGGTCAGTTAAGGCTTAAAATTTGATCACTTCTGATGATCTACCTAGTTAGGAGTATTATGTGGAGATGGGTTAAGTTCCACTCCGTTAAGAGATATAGAAACAGTTTTTAGTGTGAACTTGGTTAAGAGATTTACGTAAGGATTGTTAAATCCACCTTTCTTGAAAGGATTTCTTATGTTTTCTACACTTGTTAGAATGTAGACAAAAATATTCAATGACCTAAGTGTATGCAATATATCATTTTTGATTACAGATCCATTAAAGATTACAAGTATAATGTATCACCTAATGTGATTGATCAATATCTCTCTTGCTTGGTAGCCTTGAATCTGGTTCTTGATAACCAAATTCATCCTTTTTTGTTCTTGCTTGAACACCTTAGTCTGATCCATAGATGTTCTCCTTGGCTACTATCATCCTCACATCCATCTTGAAATGAATTATTACACATCTATTTATATAATAGATTGACCTATTTTAGTTTGATGTATTACAAAGATAACTCTATGATCAAAGGTTTACAACTTGACCTTGATCTCCTAGTTTGCATGTTTTCAATCAGTTAAACTGATTAAAATAATTATAATTACATTTCTTGTCACTCAAGAAATGGTTTTAAATCAAATCAAAATGCTAAATATAAAACATAACTATTTTATGTGACGTGGAAGTCTGATCCACATTTCTTGGGATATAACTGACTTTTGGTGTCTGATGCTCAGGTTGCTCTTTCTTCAGTCAATTTTTATTTCCGCGTTCCTTCTATGAACTATCCGTCGGGTTCCCTTTCTCTGTCAGGTTCCTCTGCTTTTCTACTCTGTTGGTTTGTACCTCAACATTTTTGGGTCAAACTATGCAAATTGTATTGGGTTTCTCTCATGATCTACCTTGTCGGGTTTCTCTTGAACTTAACACTTCTAGTTACCTTTGTTATCTGTACTTTTGGTTTGTACTAAAATTTGGTCTTTTAGTGATGGTTCAAAAACTATGTTCCCTTTGCATATACTAATTGAAAAATAATGTCTTCAATTACTGGTGTCGACTAAACCATGACTCTCTCCATGCACATTCTCTGATTATTTAGTCATTCATCAAACTTTGCAATACTAATATTGAATTTCTTGAGTAAATCATTTGCAATCTTAAACTCACCTTTCATTTGCTCATTTTATTTTCTCATAGTTTTATTCTGTCTTAGGGCTTCTTGATTTTCTTCATTTTTCTCATGTAAATATTTATGCAATGTACCAACTTCTTCATCATATTTGAAAATATCATCTACTTAATCCTTTTGGATTTTCTCTGCAACTTTCCTTTCTTCTTATGTAGCCTTCCTTGCTTCCATTATTTAATCCATCCTAATTGGCAATGCTTCTAGCTCTCTCTTTGAATTCTTCTTGTCTCCATTCAACTTCTTATTTTCCTAGGTCAAAGATCCTAGGGTAGCATTCAATTCCTCAGACCAACTTTCTTTAGATAGATGATCAATGATAATTTTCTCTCAAATAATTTTTGAACAACCTTAGTCATCTTAGCTTAATTGCTTGAGTTTCTCTTTTAATTGTTGAATGAAATATTTTTCATCTTGAAGTTGCTTTTAAAGTTTCCTTTGATATCTAAACCTCTCCATATCTACCTTAAGTGTCCTTACGATGATGTTAGGATTCTTCAAGGGAACATGTCTCTAATACCAATTGTTAATAATATAAGGCACTGCAAGGTGGGAGGTGGTGAATCCGTGCAACCAATGATCTATAAATTATTTTGAACAACTTCCAAAGTAACTAATATTTTGTCACGGAAACCCTTGTTAGAGGGAAAAAACAATGGTGGGAATGATCACACAAAAATATCACTAGTGCACTAATAAGTCTTTCCCTCTTAACAAAATTACAACACCTTGCTAAGGGTATACCCAGTTAGGAGTATCTATAACCCAGTTAGAGGTTATTACCAAAGTCATTTTAGTAAATACTATGTTAAGGTATTTAAAACTCCTTCTGAGAGTCACAATGTTAGAGGATTTAGTCTTTGGACCTATTAGGGTCATTCTTACATTGTTAAGAGTAATATTGTTAGATAATTTTGATCGCAAGATGGTTACGACTTTCCTTGAGAATGAACTCAAATAAAATTATCTTAAAATAGCACACTATGGTCTATAGATCCACTTCAAGACTTCTCAAATCATTTTTATTTTCATAAAAAATTCCTCTTCAACCACTCCAATCATCAGATAAACATAAAGTCTCAAGAAAAACAACTTCTTCCTTCAATTTAATCTCTTATAAACATGTTTAGTTTGGTGGAATAACCGTAAAATGTTTTACCTAAGTCGGCCTCCAAATCTGAGACAAAATTTATAACCGTTCACATCAACATAGGAAATTGAACTCCTGAAGGTTGGCCCTCAATAATACAATTCAAAAATAAATCAAAATTTGACAAATAATTTATTGGTGTCAATTTCATCACCTTGACTAGACTGATTGACTGTTCATTCCGATATCACTGGTGTTTTCCTCAAATATCCATCTGTGCATTGAATCAGCATATGTGATCACAGATGTAGGTAAAGATGAATCTATAGATACTATTTTTATAATTTTATCATATGAATCTGTACAATTATCACTGCACATTGAAATTACCATCATCTAGACTATGTTATCACCGCTAGAGTGGACACTTAGAAAAATCTGTGTGCAATCACCTTCATCACTAGTATATGATTCTTGACCTATTCAATAGACTTGTTCCCAAAAATGAAAACACTACAACAATCATCACATGATCTAGGATATGATCATCTTCATTATATTCCAACAAGATAAATCTCTCACGTTTCCCTAAAGATGGTTAATGATATAAGGGGACATATCATCACAACATTGTGGATGTCTTGTAGAATCAAATAAACAAGATTTACCCTCCCTCCAAGAGATATATTCCCCCACTCGATGACCTTGTTTATTAGTTAGCTATATTTTGATTTGAGAAAAGAAGTTAACTTCAGCCAAAGGTTCCTCAAGATCCCAAATATCCTCCAGGAATCTATCTTATTTAACATTTCATGTGACCAATCTACTTCCTTTTCAGAGAACATTCTTGACATTGATTATACTTATCCAAAGAGGATAGCCCATAAAGGAAGACAAATCATATGATAAAGAATAAATAGACCCATTATCGATATACTTTTATTTGATGAGGATAGCCCACTCTTTCTTACTCTCTATAAGTATTTATCCAACCTTAGCAATGAGAGATTTGTTGAACTTCATGATTTTTCTCACTCCAAATCCCCTATCTTTCTTGAGCATACACAACCTATCCCATTTGATAAAATCCATATGGAATTTTTCCTCTATGTCAATCCACAAGATCTTCTTTTAAATCATTTTTATAGTATCATCAACCGATCCTAGAATTTTGAAAAGGGAGATAAAAATAAACATATGTATGTTTTTCAAATAGGATTCTAGTAAATGACTTGTTCCTACTTGACTAAGCAATTTTTTCTTTCCAATATGCAAGTTTATTTTAGAATATATAAATAGGATTATTCCAATATAAAGAAGAAGGAAGTATAGCTGTAAGGCGGAGACCCAAATAAGAATCTGGTAAGAGAGAAACATTATAGCCCAAGATCATAGTAATCTTTGCATGGAGAGAAATATCAACATCAAAAAAATAGATCTTACTTATATTATAGTTTATATACTATTCTGAAACCTTAGCATAATTGTCTAGTAACTCCTATTTTTGTTGCTTCTGAGATGAAATCTTAACCAAAGAGGATAGTATCATTGACAAACTTCTAGTTAGAGAAGGGCATCAATTAGGAAGCAACTCTCATGCCCCTTAAAACATTGGAGTCTCTTCTTTTATTAATATTACATTCTTACACTTCAGTCACCATTAAAAAAGGTAAGGTTAGAAGGGACCACCCTTCCTTATACCTTTACCTATAGAAAAGAACCCTCTAGGTGATCCATTAACTATAACAAAATATTTTGTCATGGTAACACAGTTCACGATCATGTTAATTTTTTTTCCTTTAAAACCAAATTTCTTGTGCACAACATCAAGAATTTGTCAGTCCACCTAATCATAGGCCTTATATATGTCCAATTTCAATATAATCCCATATTTTTTATTCACCTCCATTGAATGCACTATCTCATGAGTAATTCTAACATAATTATGAATATTTCTTCCTCCAACAAAAACTTTTTGATTATGAGATATAAGTTTGTCCAACACCTTCTTAAGTCTATTTACCGCCACCTGAGAAAGAATTTTAGATAAAGTGTTGCATAGAATAATGGGTATAAAGCCTAACATAGTCTGAGGATCTACCACTATGGGTATGAGCACTATGTAAGTAGAGTTTAGTGGTTTAATCAACATCCATGTTCTAAAACAATCCCTCACACCATTAAAAATCTATTCCCCTATTATATTTGATAACTCCTGTAAGAAGGAAGGTGGAAAGCCATCAGGTCTAGGAGACTTTTGATTTACTTAAGGGTAACCTATTTGGAAAGGTTATTGATATCCTCCTCATTAATCAGATAGGGGATGGCTTCAAGAAAACCAATAGGGTCTGAAAACACATTATTGTCATTACTCTAGGAATTACACACAAAAACAACATAGCTTCTTCAATGATCTTCTCTTCATCTTCCACAACATTGCAGTTTGGAAGTAGGAGCTTCCTAATTTTATTCTAATTCTATGTTTAAGGGTGGATTGATTCACGAATGTAGTATTTTTATCTCCTTTTGTGAGCCATTAGATTCTTGATTTTGACTTCCACAATATTTCCTCTTGCTTAATAAGTTTGACACACTATTTGTTAAAGGACTTTCTTGCTAAAAAATATCCAAATCATTTTCTCCCTTCTCCATTCTCTCTTGAATCTCATTGCATTCACTTTCTATAGATTTTAACTAGAAAATATGTTTCCAAATGAATATTGGTTCCATCCTTTTACATTTTCTTTGATATTTTTGAGATTTTTGCAGACCTCAATCATCGAGGAACCTTTAGAAGGATTATTTCACCAGTGGTCAACTAATATTAAAAATTATGGGTGAGTAATCCACATTATTTCAAACCTAAAGGGTGATGGGCATTTCCTTTTACCATAAATCCAATAAAAAAGAAGGGTACTATGGTCATAACCAGTTCTAAGTTGAGCATTGAGATAAAATTCTGCTAGATTTGGACAATTCAAAGAAACAATAAATTTGTCCAATCTAACTTGTATAAGATATTCCCCTACCTCCTATTAGACCAAGTAAAATTAGCTCCATGGAGATCAATATCCATCATCCCTATAGAAGTAAATAAGTCCCCAAGATCTATCATACTTTCACTAAAATCTTCAGTCTCAACTACCTTCTCTGAGGGGAAGAGAGGAGAGTTGAAATCTCCCTCATCAACCATTTAACCACTTTATTTCCAAAAATTAGATCAAAAAAGAGTCCCATAAGGATTTCTTCTACGACCTTACATTAGGAGCATAGAAATTAATCAAGTTCCAAGATATACCAGAGACAACATTTTTAAAAGATAAAATAAGACATATGCTATAAGAATAAAATAGTGATCCCTCTACATTACCCAAATTCCAAAGCATAGAAAGCCAACTAGACGTACTAGAAAATTCACTATTTCCCCTTTCAGTGCCTGGCCAAACATTATTAACAATCTTCTTAAAACCTTATCTATTCACCTTAGTTTCCTCCAGTATCGAAATATCTATTTTATTCTATATTACACATTTCAACATGTGTTTTTATTATGGTTGTTGCACATTTCTCTCAAATTTAATTTTGGATAGAAGAAGAAGGTTCTAAAAAAATGATAGTCCTTGAACCTATTATATTTGAAGCAACCTCTTGTTCTGCCATGACAAAGAGAAAAACAAATAGGCACAATCCTCTCCCACAAGAAAGAATTGAGACAACCCAACACCTGACCAAAGGGTAGCACAAAAGAAAATGAAAAGATTATCAAATCTCAACAAACACCTAGATGAAATAGTACACACAGAAAATAAAATAGTGGAAATGAACCCCGTTTTTGCATGAGGCATTGAAAGGAAAAAAAAACATACTAGAGAAAAAAGAGGCCATAACCCACAACCCTTAGTAGCAAACAAAAAAACTCCAACAACACAAAAAACCACACAAGAACCTTACAAATAGATCAAATACATGCAATAAACAAAGTTTTCAACCAAAACAAAACAATGTAGGTAGGATTTCTCCTAGCTAGGGAGCACAGTCACACACTAAGCTACCATCATGTGCTTTAAATATGTCATTCTTTTTAGTAGAAAATAATAGCTTAATATTAATAGTAATTTTAATTTTAACTTTAATAATTCTTAATAGATTCAAAGAGAAACTAGTAATATGTACTAATAAAACGTATAAATTGAATATATTAAATATAAATAGTAGGAAACAAATGCCTAATTTTGTTGACTTATTACACAATGTTTAAACAAAATATATGATTCCTAGATTTTGTATTTTCTTGGAAATCATTTCAAAGAGCCTAATGCAAACAATCATAGATAGAGGAAATGAAAAAATAGTGAACATCTTTAGATAGTTGCCTTATTTCAAACATATTTTAGCAAAGTAATTTATTCTAATAAAATAGTGTTTACAGATTTACTACTCAAACTTTAATGAAATGTATGATTGAAGGTAAAGTTATTAATTATAATGTTGTACATTTTTTTCTAATAAATAAACCTTTTAATTAATAATTTGACTAATAATGCTATATCATTTTCATATATATAGTTTGAAGATGTGATATTTCATATTATTGTGATTATTCATATAATATTCTAAAGTGTTAAAAAATTATATTAATAGTCAAATTGCTCAATTATATATTAAATATATTTTTATTTCATATATCAATAAAAAATTCTAAAAAGTTATATTATAAATATTAGTACTCATTATTTTAGTATGTATAGTTAAGATGATGTGTAGTTAATGTAAATATATATTAATTAAGTCATATAAGAACTGCTCAAAAAGTGTGTTTTAAGTACCTCTCACTTTTGATGTAAATTTTATGAATAATTTTAACATGATATTGATAATAAGAGAAAATGAGACATTTGAGATATTAATATTGTTCCAAAATATTAATATTTTAAAAATTATAATAAGAATTCAACTGTTTCATTTAGTAATATTAAAGGTAAATAATACTTTAAGTCATTTCTTATGCGAAGATCATATATTTCATCTTTAATTTGTCAACAATTAAAAAATATTGTGTTAGATTAAAAATATTAAATTTTATTTATCATTCCAATTAAAACAACAAATAATACAATACACCTTAAAATATTTTAATTAGATAATAAAATATTTGTTATATATTATTTAAATTAACATAATAATTAAGTTAAAAATAAACATGCTCATCTTTATTCTTCTTATTTGTTTTGCTTGATGTCACCTTAAGTGTAGACTTTTCTACTACACTCTCACTTTCTAATGGCACAACTAATTCCCATGCAAAATGTACCAAGAAAAATAAAAAGGCAAATTTTTTTTTTACAGATTCTTAAAAACAGATTGTTTTTTTTTTTGGTAATTTTTTTGTTGTTTTCTAACACAAAATAAATGCTGAAAATTTCAGAAAAATCCATTGTATCTTCAATTTTTTTTAAAGTGGGTCAAAAGTACATTTTGTATGGAGAATAATAGTGTCCCTTTCTAGTGTCCTACATGCATCATACTATTTAGAGACTAGATAATCAGTAAGATATTCTAATGTTTTGGATGTACTCATTTACATTCTATGTATCTATTATGCTTCATAGAACCAAAGAAATTCATAGGAATGTGACATAAAAGGCTTTAATGGGTTTATGCCTTTTTTTTAATGAATAAATGTAGATTAAAGCATGCGAATAGAAAAAAATATACTATTGTTGGGAGGAAGTAAAAATGGGGTCCATCTTATAAGAAATTATAGATTACATTTGACACAGCGTTGCTAGATAGATTAAGTCAAAGTCCTAAAATAAGAATGGAAAAGAAAACGACAAAATGTTTAACTTTGTCTAGATGAAGTGGTGAATATCATAAGAATCACGGAAGCCTTTGATAACCCTAACGATAAATGAGAAAGAAATGTTTTCCACAGTTCAAAATTGTTCAAAGCTATATCACCACATTAGACTGTGCACTGTAGCCGCTTTCATATCACGACATTGATAACTTTGCACATCTTCCTCAATTTTATCTGATGGAGAGCACATTGCAGCAAGAAGCACTCTACGGATACTGTAATGAAGTTTTGAATTGCTGTAATGGTGCTACATTAAATTATACAATAAATTTAGATGAAAATATGTTAGATTGTGATTCAAGTCTCACTGGATGGTCTCTCTGGAGAGATCCATTCGTTGAAGACACCGGATCATTAATACCAGAATTCCTTTGGGTGAATGGGAACTTTAGTAACTGTAAAGAGCTGCCCAATACCAGTCCCCAGAAGCCAGAATCATATTCGGCAACCGATCTAGCAATTCATGACAATGGCTCTTTAGTTTCTCCATTACAAGAAGATTTAATGGAAGAACTAATGGCCGAGGTAGAATGCGGAAAGACTCAATGTATCTGGAATTATGATAAGAATGTGATGAGTCTTGAAGCTGAATATGCTTCTTGTGTAGAAAACCATAGTACAACAAGCGGCGCACTTAATTGGGTTGCAAGAGCCTTGGCTCAGTGTAGCAATGCGGATTCATCAGATCACAAGGGATTGTTAGTCATTCATCTTCTAACAACATGTGCGGAAGCAATATCAGATGGCTCCCATGATCTTGCTGATATTCTGCTTTGCAGATTGCGACAAATGGTGTCTTCAACGGGCTCAACTGTGGAGAGGGTTGGTTTCTATATGTCTCGTGCACTGAAGCAGCTTCATGATCTCAGTTCAGGTGACAGGGATCCCATCCAAGTGAAGCCGTTGCTTTTACGGGATCTGGAGACTTTGAGTTTACTCAACCAAATCTTTCCATTTATAAGAATAGCACATTTCACGGCTAACCAGAGCATAATTGAAGCAATCAACGGTGAAAGAAAAAGACTCCATATTATCGACTTCGACATCATGGAAGGGATGCAGTGGCCACCATTGATGGAAGCCTTGAAAAGTGGAGGTCACAAAATCGAGCACGTGAAGATCACTGCTCTTAAATGGGATTGTGGCGAGAATGAAAATGCAGATTCACTGCCCTTGAGTTCAAACACAGGCAGAACACTCTCAGAATATGCAGACTCTCTTGGGATTCCATTTTCATTCGAGGAATTGGATCTGGAAAATATGAATACCAACAAGGATGAAATTGTAGCTGTCAATTGTATGTGGGAATTGCCGCATCTCTGCGAGAGAAGCAGAAAGAGGTTGTTGGATTTCATTCATGTAGCACGCCAGCTTAGCCCAGTTATTCTGACAATTGGAACAGGACCTTTAGACGAGCCCCACAAAAAGCTCAACTTGTTAGAGAGTTTTGGCGAATGTCTGAGAAATCTTTGTGCAGTTTTTGATTGTACGGAGACAGGATTGCCTGACCGATATGCCCTGGCTCGAGCAAGGGTAGAGCGTTTGTTTTTGGCTCCAATGGTATGCAGGCCCTTAAATTATTATCCCTGTAAAGATGGACAATTGGGCCCGCTTGTGCTGGACATTCCCACAAAGTGCGGCTTTGTTCGGGGTGAAATCAGCAAGAAAAACGTCATGTATGCGAACCAGATGCTCCTGTCAGGCCTCCCAATACAATACACAGTCAAATGTGTAGGTACTCACCAGCTGCTTCTCCAGTGGCATTCCACTGTTTTGTCTCGCGTCTCTTTTTGGAAACCGGTTACCTACTACACCGACATTGTCCAGGCTGCTTGTTTTTGGCAATAAAGTTCCCGTGATTATATTTTCTGTATGTCCACAATAAAAGCATGGTGGAGTTGGATCAAAGTTTGTATCTTGCATTTTAAATAAATATATTAAAATAAAAGAGAAAAAAAATTAAATTAAATTGTTGAGTAACTGTGGAGGCAGACTGTTTCAAGCTTTTTTTAAGTACATGATTATAGAGTATGATTTAAAATATTGATGTATTTATTATTACTACAGATTGTGAGAATATTATGTAAATAATAAGGCTTCAAGATATAAAGGAATTAAATAATAATAAATATGATTAAGTTAAAATTTTGTCTAAATTATAAGATAAAACATAAGTTCTACGGATTCAAAAATAAATAGATTTTCTATAGACCATCCAATTTCATTATATTCTTAAACCCAGTCGTCTCACTAATTCATATTTGTTATTAAAATAAAAGCATTATAGTATTTAAGAAGACAAAGTTTTCAATAATTTAAGATGTTGAATATCAAACATTATCAATTATGACTTTTCACATGCTCCATATTGAAAAGTTAGAAGAAAAAAGGGTTGACTATATTGTACGAATGTTCTATTGTTAGTTCCACTTGTCCTCTAATTATTCTTTTTTTTTACCAGTCTTATAGATTTATTTTTCTTGTTGTTTTAATATTAATCATCTTTATTCGATGCATTCAATATTTTAATTGATTTCCAAGAAGACAAAAGTAAATGTAATTTTAATGTTGATTTTTCACACATTATTTTAGGAATAGTTTGGTGTTGTTAATCCTATTGTCCTCTAATTGTTTGAAATATTTACTAAGGTCTTATAAATATATTAATCTTATAGTTATCTTTATACTAATTTTTATTATTCTACACATTCTATATTTTAATAAAATGTTTGGGAGAGAGAAGAGAATGCAATGTTATTTATTTTACTCGTACATTAATTTAAAATATTAAATGAATACCTTTTAATTAGTAAAATTAAGAATATTTAGTTGAGTTTAATTAATAGATACATGTAAGCAAATAAAACTCAATATTGAAATTTTTTTGGTCTAAACATGTATTATAGATGAAGTTGGACTGTTAATTTGGTCTCACCTTTAAGTGGAGAGATCCATGTGATTCAAGTTGCTTTAGAATATTTCATTTGGTCAACTATTATACAAGCTTCATTGCCTATCTACATGATATTTTTAAAAGATGACTTCAAGGTTGATATAAAGATAATTGGATTCATCTTAGAAGAGTGTATTGTGATACATTTGAGTTCCCTTTTATTTTTGAGCTGACGACCCCATGTATCTTGAATCAAAATGATACATTTTATGTAATAATGATTTGTATTAGTTGCCAATGACCTTTAATAGAGGTTTTTATGATCTATCTCATATTTAAGAAGTAAATTCAAAGTAAGAGATGTAAGAAAATAGGTGGAAGATTTAGACGAGAATGTGATCCAAAGGAAAGAAAAGAAAGAAGATAAGTGTGTGTGTGTGTGTGTGTGTGTGTGTGTGTGTGTGTGTGTGTGTGTGTGTGTTTCTAGAAGTTGGAACATAAAGGAAATATATTTAGAGATGGTGTGTTGAGACGGTGTTAGATGTATTTCATGAATTTGGTCACTTGGTATTGATTATTAAGGATAGGTTCATGCTGAGAAGATTATTCTCATTTTAAATTTAAGATTCGGGTTATTTGTAGATGACTGAGTCAATTGGAAAACTTTTTTACCTTTACCTAGGATAGTGAGTTTAAATTGTACAAGTCTAGTGTAACTTGTTAATCCCCAAATTTTGTTGATGATTAGTGACCTTCACTTAGTCATTTACTTAGGCAGTTTTAGTTTGTTATCACTATGGCCGAGCTAAAACTATTCAGGGCCGAGTAACATTGCTGAGCACGAATATAGGTTGTCGAGTTACATCATGTTGAGCCGAGTAGAATACTTAAGTGTCGAGCGATAGAGATGTTAAGTGTCGAGCAGAACAACTTTTGCATACATATCAGGATTGATTGAAACTTTGAGGTGAAATGTTTAGGCCAACTTGTATGAGATTTGAGCCGACATATGTACACATTTAATATTCATCTAGGAAGTTATTTACGCATTTAATTGTTTTATCCTATGCATGGCATGGAGCCAATCAGGAAATGAGAATGCATTGGAGGCATAAATATTAGATCTTGATCATTGATCTAGATCTCACCAATAGATCTGTAAAGACATATAAGATTGCTTCTAACCCTATTACTAAGAGAGATACAGATAGAGAAGGGTTGTTGTGTTCATGAAAGATGAACAGTGAGTTATTTTGAGAAGAAGCCTAGATCAAGCAGAATGACAGAGCACTAAATACCAGAGGAAAGACATCAAATTGTGAGATCATAGAAGGTATTGGAAAGAGAAGATCCGTCATCAGCATCTAAGTGCATAATGAAGGATCACTACTTGAAACATTCTAACATGTGTATCAGGTGAAATCTCTTAACAGAGTGGTTCTAACAGACCTACTTTAAATATCTTAACCAAGTGCTTACTTTATTATAAGTTGAAATCCTTTCACAAGGTAGATTGTAATGATCTTTAGTTCTTAACTTATCAGACCTTTAACCAAGTAGATTGCATTTTGTAATCAAACTCTTGTAGCCCTAACAGACACAATTTATTTCTATAGTAGTGAAGATTTTGTGGGTGTCATTGCCACCCTAGTTTTACCTATTTGGGTTTCTGGGTTATCAAAATTATGTGTTATGGATTATACATTTCATGTTGTTGATGCTATCAGAGGTTAGGTTAAATTCATATATGTATGAACGTGGATCTATTTTCTTTAAGTGATTAATTTTTAAGATCTAATTCACCCCCCCTCTCATTATCTTGCTTTCCCAATATTGTACTTACAACAATTGGTATCAGAGCGCAGTTCTCCTATAAAATCTTTTAATCATCTTGTGAGTACAGATCTTGAGATGGCAGTTTACAAGTTGGGTAAAGTCATTGAGAATCAGAAGATCAAGGTTCAACTAGAATTACTTCAGCTTGAGATAGCAAGACATGAATTGATGAAATCATTGATAGCTAGGAGAGATTTGGGAAAACAAATGAATGATACTCATTATCAGGAAGATGACACTGTAAATCTATTTTAGAATGGAGATTCTACTTAGAGCGATGTAGTAATTGCAGATCTACTGGAAAAGAACAATGTACTGTGTGAAGAAATCAGGAACTTGAAAAGAGAAGAGGAAATGCAAATAGTAAGACTATGTGAAGTAGTGGAACAAAAGAAGAAAGCTAAAGATGACAAAGCTATGGCAGAAGAAGATAAAAGAGTGATAAGTATTAAACTTGATGAAATGACGCATGATATGCAAATGATGACAATCAATCAGGTTGACATGGCAAATCAACTGCTACTTGCAAATCAGGAGATTAGTAGGAAAGATATGTAAATGATGAATCTGAGATCTGAGAACAATCAATTGAAAGATGATTCAAGATATGAGAAGGAACTGAATGAAAGATTGAATAAAACTAATGAAGCTTTGACTCATTTTGAGAATCTGATGGAAGCATCAAGGAGACAAAAAGATTCTTCTAGATTAGGTCATACTGAACCAAATACATCTACTGAGAAAGGAGAATCATCTAAGAATGGTGAAAGGAGGAATGCAAAGACAAAGAACAACAAACCTGTTTGCCACCACTATGGAAAACCAAGTCATACAACAAACATTTGCCAAAGAAAAAAAGGTAAGTCCAATCCTAAACTTAAGTTCAATGGTTACTATTTTAATTGTAATAAATTTGGACATAAAGCACATGAATATTGGACTGAAGCAAGTGACGCACCTCCCAAACGAAGATTCAATGGTTATTGTTACAAGTGTCAGAAACATGGTCATAAAGCACAAGATTGTATATACAATGCTAAACAACAATGGACATCTAAGACACAAACAAAAGCACCTAGGAAAGGCAATGCTTACAATTGCGATTATAACACATGGCAGATTTGTCATTACTGTGAAGAGTATGGAAATGCACCTGAAGATTACTTAAAGACAAATTTCAGAGGAAAATCTAAGAGTTGGATGAATGGAAGCCTAGTCTTCTTTAGTTTTTTGAAGATTGGTCACACTAAGAGAGAGTGTAGGAAAAGAGTACCCGCTCCTACTGTTGAGGAAATAAGAGCACAGATGAACTAGACATGGGTAAGGAAAATAGAGCCGAGCAGTAGTGAAACTACTGAAGTCGAGGTCACCCAATCTAATGGATCAGGTGATCACATCACCTCTAACTGAGAAAGAGAGGTATATAAGGAACTACATTTCAATTTTCAAATCTTACATTTGTTCCTAATATGTAAATGTGCCAAAGTCCATATTTGCATATCTTGAGATGCACTAGGACATGTTTGTGAAAAATGTCGAGAAGAGTTAACTACACTATAGGTGCCAAGTTGGTTGGTCAAGTAAGTTTTGTGATGACCGAGTATGGTAAGCCGAGTGGTATGCAATTTGTGTTAGTCAGCCAATGATAGCTTATTTGCACTAACCTAATAGGCAGAACATTTATTGCTTACCTACCTTGACCTTTCGAGTCTATATAAGTATGAATAGTTTATTCTTTATTTTACCTTGCAATTTTTAGTATTCACATAGTGATCAAAGAAGTTACAGAATTGATCTTAGAAAAGTTTCTTTCAAAGATCTTGCTAGTGTGCCATCGACAACCCTAAGGTGAACAGTGTGAAGTTTTACTTGTCAAGGTACCCTGTTCTTCTTTTTTGAACCCTAAATTCAGAGATTATAGCTGCAAGCTCTTCCACACCAGCCAAAGGTATGGAGGAGGAGCTTAAGCAAGTTAAGCTAGTGAGAAGTGATGCATGTGCACCTCCTAACTTTCAGGCCATTCCCGAAAGTGCAATTTTAGGTGATCTGAATGGGGCCCTCTCCTCTATTCTACCAAAAGTACTTATGATCCATGATGTTAGATCTTGTTACATGGTTGAGATTGGTGAAGTAGGTGATACTGAATTGAGGAAATCCTACAACAAGTTGTACGAAAATGGAGTTCTAAAAGATGAATTCAAGCATTTAGCTGACAAAGGGTTAACTCGTGCCCTAGATTTTCCGCCAGACTTCAAGGATGAATGGATCAAGGTTGCTCTAAGCTAAGTTCATAATATGCATATGTGGCTGGACAATGGACCAGTTAGGATCACTAAAGATATTTTTCATTGAGTAACTGGATATCCTGTTATCAGCGGAAAACAAACAATGAGAGATAAAAGTAAAGAAGAAATAGCAGCTAACACTGGAGCTATCTGGAATAACAGAGATATGACTATCTCTATAATTGAAGATTTAGAACTTGACTTTGGAGTGAGAGTGATTGCACATAATTTCTATCAGTCGAGATGACTGGATAGTGTTCCTTGCATAGCCGTGGACCAAGCATGGAAGATAGTTAAGAAGAATCACACCTACGACCTTGCCGAGCTGCAATTGACACAACTAGCCCATAACATACTATTGATCAAAAAATCTAAGAGCTCATCATGTAAGTTTGGTTCTTTACTAGTTTGCATATTATTCTATTTGTAGAAGTCATTTCCTACACTGGGAAATATTGTTTGGAAGAAGGATAGACCTATTACTATGCAGATTAGTGAATGTATTCAGCAATTAGGCAATAATTTCAATAGTATTATGGGAAACTACTTTGTGGAATTCAAAAATAGAATGAGGTTGAGATCTAGAATTCCTAGTTCACTTGTGGAAAAGCACTATGAAGAGATGTGTTTTCTAGTCGATACAGATTAAACATACATTCAGGCTGTGACACCTATGGTATCATGGCTAGAGCCATTTCCCTATGAAGTTAACATTGATGAAACATCAGCAGCTATCACAACACTCCTAGCACAAGAGATTGATACATAGGAAAAGAGATTTGGAGATTATAATGAAGCTAAGGAAAAGATATGTATGAATCTTAAGGAAATAACCATGGAGAGAAAGAGGAAAAATATTGTGAAGAACCTAAAGAAAATTGTTGGATTGCCAAGTGATGAGGAGCCAGAGGATACACCTCTAGGCATATCTAATACACAAGGAGAAGATGTATCTAAAGAAGAAGAAAGAATAAGTGAATCTGAGGAAGAGATTTTTGTTAAACCAAAAGGAAAGAAACCAACAGTAGCCAAGGTAACTAAGCCGAGCCAAGCAAAACCTAAAGTTACCCCTCCCATTGCCAATCATCCAAGGACAAGGGCATATGCTGCCACATCTCTAGTAGTGCAAACAAAAGTATATGAAAAGAAGGTTGGAGAGAGTAGTTCTAGATCAAAGACAAAATTTGCAACAAAGGTTGTGCCAAGCCTACAAGTAAAGAGACCAATAAGGAAACTTCTTTTGGATCCAGAAAGTGATGAAGAAAAAACTGAAACTGATAAACCCAACAACATAACAATAGCATCATTCAAAAGACCCACTGATATTAATGAGGTATGTGGGAATTTGAGGAATTCTAGAGGGTTATCTGGATTTAAGTTTATCAAGTATGAGAAATTGATGGAAGAGGATAAGCATAAAGTTCAGGAAGCTCTACTAGATATGATGAGCAATTTCAAGTTGACTCCTATACAAATAGGAAATAATGTGCTGAGTGAACTATATGAGTTTCTATCTAGAAAATGGGAATTTGCACTTACTACTGAGAGACAGATTAGAGAAGGTACATTAGCTACATTTATCCCTGAGATGAATAAGAAATAAAGAGATAAATTCATTGAGGCATACAAGCATAAATTTCAACCTAAACTCAAAGGATATGTTGTTTTGAAAAATGATATTGAAAGTATAGTACAACAGAGTACAAGGATATGCAACGAAATATTTGGATTGATAGCTCCACAAAAGGAGAAAATAGATGAAGGGACATCTGGACAGAAGGATGAAGAAGTGGAAACCACCCTTGCACCAGAGAAGAAAAAACAACAAATTGCTACTGATTATGACAAGACGGGAGCAGAACCAACAGATATAGTAAACACTTTTGATCTAATAGGAGACAGTCTAATTGACATCATAATTGATGACTCTAGTAATTTGGATGTTGAGGGTCAGGATGGGCTGAGAGATACAAGTAGGGAATTGCCTATTAAGGCTATAGAAGCTGAAGGCAAGAAGAATATAGAGAAACCTGAAGATAGAGTTGAACAAAAGGAAGCAGAGAAGGAGAAGACATAGGAACAAGAGGTAAATATACCAAATTCACCTATTTTAGAGGTTGTGAAAATAGTTTTAGATAGTGGAGAGGAGATGAGGGATACTAACAATGAGCCTAAAGAACAAGAGTCAGTGCAAGTGTTGGTTGATTCACCACACTCTACATCATCCACTCCCATTGGACCTAAAATAGGACGTATGCCTGATCAACAGATTAGGGGAGGCCTTATATAGTTTAATAGGACCCTAACTCAATGGTTTAAAATATTTAGAAACCTAATTTCTCAAAGATGTCTTAATTACAATAAATGTTATCAATGTTGTCAATGATAACATTGACAACTTTTACACCTTTTGGATTATTGCATACAACTTGGCCAACAACACTAGAAACTTGACCAAAAGAAGATCTAGGCTATTCAAATCATCAAATAGGTCTCCTAAACACTCCCTTGTCAAATTTTACCCTTAAATGAAAAAATGCAACTTTTTCCACAACATCGACAACATTTACACAACTTGAAAAACTTGGACAATATTTGCAACTAAGGTCACTAATGACCTAATGACGCCTCCTAACCTATCAAAACACACCTTAGGGCCCATCTAGTCCTATTATTTAACTAGTGGATTTTCTAAGACCACTACAAGCCAAAATCAAACTAGGAGCCAAGGTTATAGACTAGCCTTACATAGGTGCTCCTGCACCATAGAGTATGATGATCATAACAATTGTATGTCATACACTATGTTTTCTAATTATATATATTTTATTTGAGCAATATATTTGATCTATATATGATGAGTTCAATTATTCTATGGTTTTATGTGTCTTATGTGTTGTGTTCATTGGGGTCATTCTTTCTCTCATGATATTGTTTACAAATGAAGTTGAATTATTAATTTGTGTCTCACCTTTGTGTGTAGAGATCCACATTATTCAAGTTTCTTTGGAAAATATATTTTGTAAGGTTTTTTTACAAGATTCATTGCCTATCTACACGAGGTATTTTTTGAGGAAACACTGATTGATCTGAAAATAATTTAAATTATCTTAGAAGAACTATTGTGATATATTTAGGTCCCCTCTTTCTTGTAGAGTGTACTGGATCATGTTTCTTTGTTTTGAATGATCTATTTTGTGAAATAATGACTTAGCTAGATTATGACCAATAGTTAATAGATATTTTGATGATCTACCCCATATTTTAACCATGCATTCAAAGTTTGAGATGTAGAGAGAATTAAGGAAGTATCACAAAAGAATTTCATGCAAACAAAAGAAAAGAAAGAAGCAAGTGTGTGTGGGAAGTGCATGCGCAGAAGATAAAACTTGAAGGAAATATATTTAAAGATAGTGTGTTTAGACTGTGATAGATGTATACCATGAATCTAGTTTCTTGATGTTGATGTTAAAGAATAGGTTCATTTATAGGATATTATTTAAATTTAAAATTTGATATTCATCATTTTTTTTTTAGTGAAAATGAGTCTATCAGCAATCTTTTGTATCATGTCATATCAGAGTGAATTTGAGTTGTATAAGTCCTTTATTTCTTGCACTAAGATAGTTATTTCTAAACATCCAAGTCAAGTTCAAGTACTATTTATCCTTGGAGTTCAACCTAAATCATTGTAATTAAATCTATTTATATTATGAGTTTGATTCTCATAGTGGTTTTTCCTAGTTTTAGGTTTTTCTCATAAATCTAGTGTTTGTGTGTTGATTATGCTTTGTATTTTATGGTTTCAATTAAGTAAGTGGCTTATGGTGATTTGAAGTATATTAAGATCTAAATTAAATTTATTGTTTTTATTTCAAATAATTCACCCTCCCTGTTAGTATGGTTTTTTGTTCAATAATTATTATAAGACTTTGTTCCATTCATGTGAAGTTTAATCACTTAAGGGAGATCATGTATAGTGCAGGATTTGAGTTTCAAGGCTTTGAAGTTTAAAGGTAAAAATTACTCCTATTGGAAGAAATGAATCTAGTTCCACTTAGAGTCTTTGGAAAATGCATAATAGGAAAGTATTCAAAAGGGTTATATGTAATGCCCCTCTAGGGAATCCAAGATAAATTACCCTAAAACACAATAATAAGATTATAGAATAACTATTTTCCTTCAAATTTTACATAACATTCAATGAATAACAATGTGGAACCAATACAACATATCACAATTTATATACAGTAATGTAATTCACTAAACATGTTAAAATTCTGAATTGTTCCATAATGTAGAACTACGTAAAATTTATTTAATTATTTAAAATAACTATAATGTCCAATTCTTAGATGTACAAATGAATAATAAATACATCCCATTTATATGTGAATATAAATACAATTGATACCACTAGGTATACATAATGAATAAGCATCCATTGCACAAGTCACAGGGTATATGATAATAGATCAAGTACAAGTAAATATAAAACATCTCAAAAAGGTATCACAAACTGATACACTAATACATGATACAAACATACACCATTTATGAGATAAGGTCAAATATCTTCAATGAATAACATAATAGATGTAATAGTTGCAAGGATCATCTAGCGCCAATAAAGGAATATCAGAGTCTTGAATGGTAAGAGAATCACTACCACACGACCATGTCAAATGCAAAGGTCCACTCCCACCATGCGGAGGAGATAACATCAAAGCCTAGTCATATAACAATAAAAAAAACTACAAAGTTATACACAAGGGGCCCTGAAAGCTCTCCATATCACAATGTGTACTACACACTCTACCAGAGGCAACTGGCACATGTACAAAACCTAATATGTATATAGGGAAGTGTCATCACATATATAAAACCCTCAAGCCTCATTTGGTAGCCTCTCTAGACACGAGTGCTCAAGTGACCATATGCAGAATAAGTAAACCTCTCATATATATATATATATACATATATATATATATATCTATAGATATGTATA
>MU226278.1:2733197-2760091 GCA_018584345.1 Thuja plicata | reverse complement strand
TATATATATATATATATATATATATATATATATATAAACTCAAAAAAAACATTAAACTACTTGATCCTATTAATTAATAATAATGTCATCTAAAAATATCAATAACCTAATTATCAGTTAATAAGATTTATAACAAGCAATATTAATTAAATATTATTATTTTTATTTTATTATTAATAAATATTAATTTAGATTAAAAATCAATGTTAAATTTTATATTTATTTTTAAATATAAATTTATACTTTATGGTGGGGGAGCTCTGACCCACACTACCCTTTGTATCTCTGCGGTGAGCTCAACGATCTTGCTGAAGCATTGCCTTGCCACTTGGTTCACCAGTGGGCTCGTCCACTAACCTGATTGTAGGCTCTAGTGGTTGAGGTAGGACCGAGCCTTTCTCTTGGCCATTATTATTATTATTTTTTATTATTATTTATTTATTTATTTATTTTTAAATATAGTAACTCGAGAGCTTGTTTATTTTAGAATACAAATTTATTTACTTTTTTCAATAAGAATTTTTCCATCAACCCCATAATTGTATAAATAATGTATATACAACTATACATAGGGCATATTTTTTTCAAAATATAATTTTCTCTAGATTAATGTTTCTCAATATTAGTTTTGAAAATATAATCTAATAAATGTAGCAATATATTTCTTGGAAATTCTCTACCTAGAATAAAATAAACCCTAATTTATTTATTATAAGATGAATATATAATCCTCTTGTTTGCAAATACCTCAAAGAAAGATAAGTTTTTAATAGATTTAACATTAATAGAAAATTTCTCACAATAACCTTAATAACTTTCCTTTTAAGTTTTTCAAGCTAGGAAGGACATAATGCAAACATTCCAAAACAATAAAAGCATACACAATGAAGACAATAGTTTCATAAGGAAATATTTACAACAAGGGTTTTCAAAACCCTACCTTGAACACAAAGTTGACGTGAATCACAAGGAAGACCTAAAAATAAAACTTCACTCCCAAGGTTTAAAAATATGTTCTCTAACTTCAATGCAAAAATCTAAATGACCCATAAACTTGTTCTTCTGAAAACCTGTATAGTCAAAATTCTCTATGTTTTTCTAACTCTATCTGTGTGTATGTGTCTCCAAAATCTCAAAAATCCTCTAATAAGAAAAACCTAATAAAGCTAGGGTTTCTAGAGTGTGCAAAACCTAAAAATAAGATAAAACACTCAAAAAGAAATAAAAGAGTTCTTTAATTTGTTGTTTTCTGTGTTCTCTTTATTTTTAATTTGAAAAAAGAATTATCCACAAAAAGCACAACATTTAAAAATAATAATTTATTTATTAATAAAAGTACAATTAACTTTGTATTTATATAATTAATTTAATTAGGTATAATATTTAAGATATATTAATAATTTATTTATATTAATTAAGCCCTTTTAATTTTTGTTTAGATTTAATATTTTAATTAAATCCTCAAAATTTAGCTTATACTTTAATATTAAATTTGTCTAATAACTATAGGTATATACCAATTAATTAAATAAATATACTTATTTTATCAATAGTTTATAGGATATAATTATTTCATATTTAATCCTAAAAAAACACTGTAACCACTAAAGCACAAAAGTTCACATCAACAACACAACTAGAATTAAGAAGAAAAAGCAACAAACACAAACATACAACATTCATGCTCAAAGAAAGGGTTCTCAAATTCATGTCACCTTGACGAATTCAAATGGGTAGTCAGGCAGATACTTATCCTTTATTTTAGGATAAATAATTGCCTAGGTTGGGATTTTTACATGAATGTTATTTTTCGTATCTTACAATTGAGATATTGTTATAGGGCACGCTCATCCTGGCAATTTATGGAAGTTGATGCCTGGTACCTTGAATCATGCATCAAAGGTCAGCATGAACATATGTACATAGAACGTAGAATGGTATAAATTGGTACATCATCTGGACCTCACAAGTGAGTAATTATGACTCCAACCCTCACCATATCAAACACAACAAACATTAATGTAAAACATGCATGGTAACCCTACACATGTAAGTATGGGGTTATTATTAACCATAAACATAACTAACATCATCATATGCAAATAATCAACATGAAAATAATCACAATCATCTAACTATCAACTCATGATATCACACAACAATCCACTACTCATGATATATAAATTAAACCATAATGAAATAACAACATCAACATTCTCAAGTATCACTAAAATAATAACACACACCAGAAATATAGCCTAAAGAGTTTAGAAATATAAATTGGAAATAAAACTATGGGTGGGTACTAAATTATACAACATGAATGACCTGACAATGTACTCTAGATGAGAGAAAAGATAAATAAATAGTTCAAAATCAAGAGTTGGTATTGTTAGTTGTTTGTGTGATGAAGTATTTTGGAAAGTTATGGGATTGACAAAAGTAAAAGAGATCTAGGAAAAACTAAAAAGTTTAATAGAAGGATATCTAAAAACTAAATAAGCTAAAGTGACAAATCCAAATAAAAAGTTTCAGATTCTAAATATGACTGACAATGAGTTTCTTGAAGCATACAACCACAGGGTAAATAAGATTGTGAATGTCATTAAGGTTATTTATGTAACAATAGATGAAATAGAGGCAGTAAAAAATTATTGTTTACTTGGCTTAAACCTTGCAGGACAAAGAAATATGAAAAATTGTAGTAATTCATGACTTTAAATCCTACGCATTGGATAAAATTTTTGGTTCATTGTCTCCATTTGAGATCATTGAAACGAATGAAATGAAAGAAAAGAGGAAAGAACCTAGATTCAAAGCATAGTTTAAAAACTACATTTTAAACTAATGAAGACATGGATGGGATCGAAGAAAATGTTTTAATAATAATGGAGAAAGGAACTAGAAAATACAAAGCTAATTTGCATTTGAAAACCTCAAAGCATTGGATGATAAAAAGGAAAAAAAATTCATGACATTTTTAGAAGAGAAAGAAGATAGGCAAAATGGATAGCAAATATAAAACCTTATGCGCTATAGAGAAATATTATTTTGAGGATGAAGATGGTAATCACACAAATGAAGTATTATTATTTTTGGCTATAAAAGAATGAGATAAAGAAATAATTAGAAATCCAAAAGTAAATTTGACTAGACTCCATGCAAAAGTAGAACCTACTCTGTAGATTAGTGATTCTCAACGTTCAAGCCATATAATAGGGGATAAGTTGAAGTGTATAAAACTTGAGAAGTATGATGAAGGATCTATGAGATTTGTTGGATAATAAGTTGCCTATATATATGAATATGGAGCATGCCAATTAGTGGGAACAATAAAATTGATGATGTCTATTGTGTTAATGGACTAGGACATAACTGGCAAAGTGTTCATCATATGTATAATAAAGGTTATAAAGATAACTTTAGTAAATCTAGATGTATAATTAGTAAAGGAAACATAGGGACACTAGTTGTAGGTGTTAGTGTTAGTGAATATTTATACTACATAAGTAATAATGGTCATTGTAACTATTTCATGGCTCAAGTATGTAAATTTGAAGATGAAGTTGAAATAAAGGAAAAAAAATATTAGAGTTGGGAAAAGATTGTTTCAGAAGAACAAAGTTTGATGGAGGAAAAAAAATATTGAAGTTGGTATCAAAATTGACTAAAATAGTTGTTGAGAAATGTATTAGATTTGAACAAAAAATGTAGAAGATGGAGGAGGAGTTAAAATATGAAAAATAAAAAGTTTAGAAGTGAAAGGAGCTCAAAAATGATAGCGGTAATACAATTTTTGAAGAATAGAGAAAGAAGAAAGATATAATTGTATCTAGGGACAACCATATGATGAAAGGAGATAAAAATGAACCCAATCTAGATTAGAACAAGAAATATTTTAGGAGTTCCTCTACTTCTATTTAAATCAGGAGCTTCTCAAATTTTATTAGTAAATGTTTTATATATTATGATTTTGGTTATAAATCTAGTGAATGAAAAAGTTAGATCAGAAAAAAATCAAATAATATAAGATGCAATGTTTCTAATTTTTGTGGACATATGGAAACTAAGTGTAGGAGTAAGATAAAAAAGAGTGTATGTTCAGATAATTATTTTGTAAAAAAATCTAAATATTTTAATGGGTATTTCTATACCTATAACATGTATGGACACAAAGATACTCAATGTAGAAAAAATATAAATATTTGAATTTATGATAGAATAAATGGAGAAAGATCATGATATGGTCTAGTATATTACAAATATCGTAGACTTGGTCATCTTTTGAAGTTATACACAAGGAAATTTGAACAAAATAATATTTTGGTGAAGGTAAATATTCGTAAGTAGAAGAAATTGATGCAAAATTTATAGGTAAATGACTCAATAAGGTAGAATAAAATTTTGAGAATGAATCAGCACCCTCTGGTGGTGCTAATAATTTTTTGAATTAAGAAGAAATTATAGGTCTGAGGGGGAGAATTAATTGAAAAATATTTATTCACCTTTCTCTGTTGCTACTGAGTTTTTCTCATTAGAAGAGATCCATTAAATTATTAATTTTATCTTACTATAGCTGGATGAAGTGAGAAGATCAATTGAAGAGAAGAAAGTATTTTTAGAAAAAGTGGTTGTGTTAGGAATGAAATGGTTCTAAAATGTTCTTTCCCAGAGGAGACTCGAAGCTTTATCTTTTATCTCCTAGAGTAACGTGGGTTGCATCTTTTAGGGGGGAGTAATAGTATTTGGTATTTTGGAAGATTGATATGTTACCCTTTGTGATTGATGCCAAATGGGAAGAGGTTTTTATGTTGAATATCACAAGTGTTGTCATCAATGCTAAAGAGGTAGATTGTTATAAATATAGAATTTTTGTTGTCATTTCTCTTAAATTTTATGTAAGCATGAAGTATTATTGATAGATTTGTTGGTAACTTTGTTATGTTATTTGCGACATCTTTTGTTAAAGGTATCGATATATTTAGAATAGTTTAAAAAGGTATGGATAGCAGGAATCATGGTATAAGTCCCTTTTGTGGATATTTTAGTCTTCTGTATAATTTTTTGGTTTAGTATTACTATAGGATCTTGATGTTACTAATATCATTGAGATTTATAATTTGTTATTACTATTGCTTACAATTTATATATTAATGTTCAAGTATAGATACTATTCATTATGTTATCTATGTTGTAGATTAATATAAGTTTAATACTCTTGTATTCCTACTATTATATAATTGTTTATGGTTCTATCAGATTGTTCTAGAATGTCTTTGGTATTATCTAGATATATTGGAAATTGAGTTGTTTTACGATGATTATACAATATATTTTTGTGATATTTGTGTTTCACAAGTGAGCTATGATTATCTATGTCCAATGTGTTCAATTATACCATGGATTTGTGTGTTCAGATGTGCTATCTTATTTGCGGCCATTCTTTTCACTTATACACTTTACAAAAGAAGTTATAATTTTGATTTGGGTCTCACACATGATTCACATTGCTTTGGAAGATGTGTTTTTATCAACTCTTCTAAACGGTTCATTTCCTATATACACAATGCATTTCAAAACTGAATTTAGCTGATGTTTGAATCATTAAATTTATCTTAGAAGAGTGTGTTGTGATATATTTGGGGTCCCTTTTTCTCTTCAAATAGACCACTTTGTGTATCATTTATTAAAAAAAATGATTTAATTTTTGTAATAATGACTTTTCCTAGTCACAACCAACCTTAAATAGAGATTATAATGATCTATCTCATATTTAAAGAGTACAATCAAAGTTAGAGATGTAAATTTTGTTTGGAAGTGTTGGAAGAGTTCATGATATGAAGAATATAAAAGATAGAATTTATTTGTGTGTGTGTGTGTGTGTGTGTGTGTGTGTGAAAAGATAGAACTTGAAAGAAATAAATTCAAAGAAAGTGTGTTGAGACTATGATAGATTTATTCCATGACACTAGTTGCTTGATGTTGATTCTTATAGAAATATTCATGGTTAGGATATTCTTAAAATTTTAAATTTGAGATTTATGTTATTTATGAATGATAGTGAATCTAGTGATAGCATTTTGTATCTTTTCTTGGGATAGCGAGTTTCATCCATACAAGTCCTGTGTATCTTGTCCAAAGGCAATAGGTGATAGTTGTTGAAGTCATTATATTGTTGTTCCTCCCTAGTAGATAGACTAAATCATTATAATTAGAGCTATTTTATGTTGTGAGTTTGAATCTCATGGTAGTTTTTCCTAGTTTTTCACTTTCTAGATAAATATAATCTTCTTGTCTTGAGTATGCTTCATGTTTTTTTTGGTTCTATTGAAATAAATGGATTATGGTTATTTCAAGTAATTTAAGATCTATTGTTGGTGTCTAGTCTTATTAAATCCCCTCTAAGTGCTACTATGTATTTAAAGATAAGGATTCCCTTCTTCTTAGATCCTAAAATAGTTTATCTTTAATCAAATGAGTCATAGTATTTAGCTATAACTACACTATAATATTTTTAGAGTGAAAATTTATAAATAATTGATTATTCCACCTCTTGAACCTATACTTTATGGTGAATATTTTAAAAAAATGAATAGATAGCCCTAGCATGACCAAATTTCTATTATTGTTGCCAGTTAATCATAAGATCTTGGAGAGAAAGATCCCACAACCACATGAGTTGAAACTTGAAAGACACGTTTCTGGAGAGCCTAAATAAAAGAGTAGATATTTTTTATTGGCTAGTGGTTAAAACCTCTCCAATATATATCTTAAAACTGGTAGTCCACCTATCAGCCAACCAATAGCAGGAAACTAGAAATATATCAAGCCTTTTTGAGATAGCATCTTCAACACTTCTATTATTCCACATGGAAATGGTGATATTTGGTCGTACATAAATTGAAATCATGAGATCAATATTATATCTAAGTATATTTTCAAATGGGTCTAATATAGTTAAATCTCCTCTTTTTTCCTCCAAAATATAAGCCCCACTAAAATGTCGAACCACAACCCATATAAAAAAAGGCAATAGGAACCAAAAAAATTTAATATATGACCAATGTTTTTATTCACCCAAGAATATTTATACAGACATAAACATTAGAGAAGACAGATAGTTCCCTCAAATCAAAACTAGTGGCAACCAGAGAAATGGAAGAGCGATTCAAAATACGCCATGGATGGATAATATTCTTCAAGATATAGAAACAAGAACCATCTCATAAACAACCATATTCTTCCACACATTTCCAATGACCATGAGTCCATATTCTAGGACCATTTTTCACCAAGCCAACTTCTATTAGCTTAGTTTCATGCATAAAAATAATATCAACAGAATGAGATTCAATCAAATTGTAAATAGGTTTTGTCTAGGAATGATATACATACCCCTCACATTCCAAGAGAGAAAATCATTTATGATGTCGAGAGAAATTGGAATCAATAATTTTCATTGATCTATATTTCACCAAAGCCTCACCAATTAGCTTTACCTTAACCCGGTTCACCATATGCCTTTCTTTTCTAAATTTTTATATAGGTATTTTGATGTAACATAAGGTATGAGAAGCACTAGAACTCTCTTACTATAATCCAAATTATTTTAACCAAGAGAGGAATCAAATCCATCACAATAATACTATCCTTTTATACATGAGTTCCACCTGGTTTAAGACCATCTCAAATTTGTGAAGGTAATTCTATGCCCATATATCTTTCTTGGTAATTTTACATACATAAAATTAAAATTTCATTCTCTATGCCCTTTGACACTATTGCACACATGGACTCAGAACAAGAGGATAAATCAACTAGAATACATTCCTTCTAAAATAATTCATCCAAACTATCAAAATCGATTGAATATTTTATCATTTTCTATCTCTAATAGTTCTCTTCTAATGTCTCCCATTTCTCCAAGGATTCATAGGAATAAATCTTTCCTTATCAACTACCCTCTCATCCATAAGTACTTTCCCTTTATCTTTCTTAAGAACATGTCTAGAACGAGCTTTTAGATCAGAATTAATCATACCAAACTAAGGGCATCTCATTTGCAAATTCCATTACTCATGATAGATTCGAAATCTAAATGATACAATCTCATAGTTAATCTATTGGATTAAAGACAAGGATCCCAAACAAAATATCAAAAAGTGTTGCAATGGATTATTTTAATAACTTTCAACACAAATTTGAGAAAATGAAGTTACCTTTGTATTTTAAGTTTAGGTAGATAAACAAACAAATCCCCAAGGAGAAGGAGAAATTTAATGGAGAATTCCACTTTCAATAATTAAAGATAAAGCCTTGGAAGATAAACCCAAGGTGACTCTCAATAGAAGCTCATCTCTTGAGTTGAACCCAAACTTCTAGGGTTTGGGGAAGAGATCAACCTTGTTAAGAAATAAGGGCCACGATAAAAATCCTTGAGTTTATTTAACATGTGTGAGAAGAAAAATAGAAAATATTTATTTGCAACCAGAAAAAATCTTTATGTCTCCTTTACAATTCAAAAGATGACATGCCCATGATTCAAATATTTCCTGAGAAAATCTAACCCCCATTAGTATGCAGACTAAAGAAGGATTACAACAATATGAGATGTCCACTAGACAATCGATGGGTAGATCACTAAAATGGGACAATCATGGCTCCTAGCTAAACATCTATTCACTTTCTTAATGTTAGAGAGACCATTGAAAATTTTCGACTCTTCCCTAAAAATGATTTTTCTTTTGTTCTCTACAATATTGTCATGAATAGAAGAAGAGGGTTCTAAAACAATCATATCTCTTGAACCCATTATATTTTAAACAACCGCTTGATATGAAATGGAAAAGATTAAAAATAAATAAAAATAGCCACAATGCTCTCCCACAAGAAATAATCTACACCACCCAAAACTAGATAAAAAGCTAGCACACAAATATATACTATCTTTTGTTTAAAATATTTCTATTTTTTTTTAATATGACCTATAAACTGAAATTATATATGTTTAGCATCTTTTGTTTGATATCTAGTTCCCTTTTATAAACATGAAATATATTAATAAGAATAGAAGATAAAATAAATGGAAACAAAAAAGTGTAATTATGTTGACTTATTATTCAATGTTCAAACAAAATATATGATTCCTAGATTATGTATTTTCTTGCAAATTTGTTTCAAAGAGCCTAAAGTTAATGCAAACAATCCTAGATAGAGGAAATGACAAAATAGTGAACATCTTTAGATAGTTGTCTTATGGGAAACATATTTTAGAAATGTAATTTATTCTAATAAAACACAGTTTATGGATTTACTACTCCCCATATTTATCATTATAAAATTTCATATTGTTGTGATTGTTCATATCACATTATTAAGTTTTAAAAATTTATATAATAGTCAAATTGCTGAATTACATATTGAATATATTTTATTTTTATATATCAATAAATAACTGTACAAGTTATATTTTAAAAATTTGGAGTTGTTGTCAATGGGCCCTTGGTCTCCTGGTGAAGTTGAATGGTTCCAAATGAGCCCACCAAGGATCAAGTCTAATTAGTGCAAAGGCTCTGATACCATAAGGATATTAATGTAAAAAACATATTAATTATGTCATATAAGAATGCTCGAAAAAGTGTGTTTTAAGTACCTCTCACTCTTGATGTAATTCTTATGAATAATTTTAACATGATATTGATTAAAAATAAAATTGAGACATTTGAGATATTAGTATTGTTCAAAAATATTAATATTTAAAAAATTTATAATAAGACTTCAACTCTTCCATTTAGTAATATTAAAGATAAATAATACTTTTGATCATTTCTTATTTGAAGATCATATATTTCATCTTTACTTTGTCAACAATTAAAAACATAATGTTAGATTAAAAATAGTAAATTCTATTTATCTATAATTAAAACAACAATTATTACAATGCTTATTAAATATTATAATTGGATAATAAAATATTTATTATTTATTATTTGAATTAATATAATGAATAATTTGAAAATAAATATGCTCATCTTTATTCTTCTTATTTGTTTTGTTCGATTTCATCTTAGGTGTAGACTTTTCTACTTCAATCTCACTTTCTAATGCCATATATATGCATCATACTACTTAGAAACTAGATCATCAATAAGATATTCTAAGTTTTCCGACGTAATCCTTCACATTCTATGTAGGTATTATGCTTCATGAACCATAAGAAATTCAGAGGAATATGACGTAGAAGGCTGTAATGGGTTTATGCATTTTTCTAATGAATAAGTGTAGATTAAAGCACGCGAATAGACAAAAATATACTATTATTGGGAGGACGTAAAAATGGGGTCGATCTCATAAGAAATTATAGATTAAAATTGAGATAGCGTTGCTGAATAGATTCAGTCTAAGTCCTAAACTAAGAATTAAAAAAAAAAAATTTGTCAACATTGTCTAGATCAAGGGCTGAATATCATACGGAAGCCCTTTGATAACCGTTACGATAAATTAGGAGGAAATGTTTTCCAGTTCAAAATTGTTCCAAGCTATATCACCAAATTAGACTGTGCACTGTAGCAGCTTTCATAGCACGATATTGGTAACTCTGCACATATTCCCTATTTTTTTCTGATGGAGAGCACATTACAGAAAGAAGCACTCTACGCATACTGTAATGAAGTTTTGGATTGCTGTAATGGTGCTTCATTCAATTATACAATAGATTTAGATGAAAAAATGTTAGATTGTGATTCAAGTCTCAGTGGATGGTCTCTCTGGAGAGATCCATTCGTTGAAGAAACCGGATCATTAATACCCGAATTCCTTTGGGTGAATGGGAACTTCAGTAACTATAAAGAGCTGCCCAATACCAGTCACCAGAAGCCAGAGTCATATCGGGCAACCGCTCTAGCAATTCAAGAGAATGGCTCTTTAGTTTCTCCATTACAAGAAGATTTAATGTAAGAACTAAAGGCCAAGGAAGAATGTGGAAAGACTCAATGTATCTGGAATTATGATAAGCATGTGCTGAGTCTTGAAGCTGAATATGTTTCTTGTGTAGAAAATCGTAGTACACAAAACGGCGCGCTTAATTGGGCTGAAAGACCCTTGACTCGGTGTAGCAATGCGGATTCATCAGATAACAAGGGATTGTTAGTCATTCATCTTCTAACAAAATGTGCGGAAGCAATATCAGATGGCTCCCATGATCTGGCTGATATTCTGCTTTGCAGATTGCGACAATTGGTGTCTTCAACAGGCTCAACTGTGGAAAGGGTTGGTTTCTATTTGTCTCGTACACTGCAGCAGTGCCATCATCTGAGTTCAGGTGACAGTGATCCCATCCGTGTGAAGCCGCTGCTTTTCAGGGATCTGGGGACTTTGAGTTTACTCAACCAAATCTTCCCATTTATAAGAATAGCACATTTCACGGCTAACCAGAGCATTATTGAAGCAATCAACGGTGCAAGAAAAAGACTCCATATTATCGACTTCGACATCATGGAAGGGATGCAGTGGCCACCATTGATGGAAGCCTTGAAAAGTGGAGGTCACAAAATCGAGCACCTGAAGATCATTGCTCTTAAATGGGATTGTGGCGAGAATGAAAATGCAGATTCACTGCCCTTGTGTACAAACACAGGCAGGACACTCTCAGAATATGCAGACTCACTTGGGATTCCATTTTCATTTGAGGAATCGGATCTGGAAAATATGAATACCAACAAGGATGAAATTGTAGCTGTCAATTGTATATGGGAATTGCCGCATCTCTGCGAGAGAAGCAGAAAGAGGTTGTTGGATTTCATTCATGAAGCCCGCCAGCTTAACCCAGTTATCCTGACAATTGGAACAGGACCTCTAGACGAGCCCCATAGAAAGCTCAACTTGTTAGAGAGTTTTGGCGATTGTCTGGGAAATCTTTGTGCAGTTTTTTACTGTACGGAGACAGGATTGCCTGACCGATATGCACTGGCTCGAGCAAGGGTAGAGCGTTTGTTTTTGGCTCCAATGATATGCAGACCCTTAAATTATTATCCCTGTAGAGATGGCCAATTGGGCCCGCTTGTGGTGGACATTCCCACAAAGTTCGGCTTTGTTCAGGGTGAAATCAGCAAGAAAACCGTCATGTATGCGAACCAGATGCTCCTGTCAGGCCTCCCAATACAATACACAGTCAAATGTGTAGGTACTCACCAGCTGCTTCTCCAGTGGCATTCCACTGTTTTGTCTCGCGTCTCTGTTTGGAAACCGGTTACGTACAACACCGACATTGTCCAGGCTGCTTATTTTTGGCAGTAAAGTTCCCGTGATTATATTTTCTGTATGTCCACAATAAAAGCATGGTGGAGTTGCATCAAAGTTTGTATTTTTCATTTTAAATAAATATATTAAAATAAAAGAGAAAAAAAATTAAATTAAATTGTTGAGTAACTGTGGAAGCAGACTGCTTCAAGTTTTTTTTTAATAAATACATGATTATAGAGTATGATTTAAAATATTGAAGTATTTTTTATTAATATAGATTGTGAGAATATTATGTAAATAATAATAGGGCATCAAGATATAAAGGAATTCAATAATAACAAATATAATTAAGTTGCAATTTTTGTCTAAATTATAAGGTAAAACATAAGTTCTACGGATTCAAAAATAAATAGATTCTCTATAGACCATCCAACTTCATTATATTCTTAAACCCCCTCGTCTACACTAATTCATATTTGTTATTAAAATAAAAGCATTATAGTATTTAACAAGACAAAGTTTTCAACATTTTAAGATGTTAAATATCAAACATTATCAATTATGACTTTTCACACGCTCCATATTGAAAAATTAGAAGAAAAAAGGCTTGACTATATTGTACCAATGTTCTATTGTTAGTCCCACTAGTTCTCTAATTATACAATTGTTTTACAAGTCTTATAGATTTATTTATCTTATTGTTGTTTTAATATTAATCATATTTATTCCACGCATTCAATATTTTATTTGATTTCTAGGAAGAAAAAAAGTAAATATAATTTTAATGTTGATTTTTCACACATTATTTTAGCAATAGTATGGTGTTGTGAATTCTACTGTCCTTTAATTGTTTGAAATACTTACTAAGGTCTTATAAATATATTAATCTTATAGTTGTCTTTATACTAATTTTCATTATTCTACACATTCCATATTTGAATAAAATGTAAGAGACAAGAAAATGCAATGTTATTGATTTTATTCACACATTAATTTAAAATATTAACTGCATACCTTTTAATTAGTAAATATAAGAATATTTAGTTGAGTTTGATTAAAAGATTTATGTAAGCAAGTAAAAATCAATATTGAAATTTTTTTGGTCTAAACATGCATTAAAGATGAAGTTGGAATGTTAATTTTGGTCTCACTTTTGTGTTGAGAGATCCATGTGATTCAAGTTGCCTTAGAATATTTCTTTTGGTCAACTATTATACAAGCTTCATTGCCTATCTACATGACATTGTTCAAAGAACTTCAAGGTTGATATAAGGACAATTGGATTCATCTTAGAAGAGTATGTTGTGATATATATGGGTTCCATTTTTTATTGGAGTTGACGACCCCATGTATCTTCAGTCAAAATGATACATCCTATGTAATAATGATTTTTTTGTAGTTGCAAATGACCTTTAATAGAGGTTTTTATGATCTATCTCATATTTAAGAAGTAAATTCAAAGTAAAAGATGTAATAAAATAGGTGGAATATTTATACGAAAATGTCATCCAAAGGAAAGAAAAGAAGGAAGATATGTGTGTGTGTGTGTGTGTGTGTGTGGAGAAGTTGGAACATAAAGAAAATCTATTTAGAGATAGTGTGTTGAGACTTTGATATATGTATTTCATGAATTCGGTCACTTGATACTGATTATTAAGGATAGGTTCATGCTGAGAAGATTCTTCTCATTTTAAATTTAAGATTTGGGTTATTTCTAGATGAGTATGAGTCAATTGAAAAACTTTTTTACCTTTACCTAGAATAGTGAGTTTAGATTGCACAAGTCTTGTGTATCTTTCCCTAAGTCGTCAAGCTCTAGTTGTGCAAGTCATTCAAGTGTTATTTCTCATTGGTAGTGAGCCTAAATAATTGTAATTTATTCTATTTATATTGTAAAGTTGGATTATCATCATGATTTTTCCTAGTTTTTGGTTTACTAACATAAATATGGTGTCCTTGTGTTTAATATATATAATATATTTTGGTTTCATTAAATTAAGTAGCTTATGGTGATTTCAAGTATATTAAGATAAGGATTAAAAAAAAATGTTTGGAAAAATTTGGCCCTCATTTTCAATGATGTTGTGTGTTTTACAATTGGTATTAGAGCTTGGTCCCCTCCTACGAAGCTTATTTCTTATGGGGGAACTAGTATCATGGAATATGATTTGAGTTTCAAGGCCCTAAAGTTTGAAGGTGAAAATTACTCCTATTGCAAGGAATAAATCTAGTTCCACATGTAGTTTTCCAAAGGGATTACAGGAAAGAATTCAAAATATATATATTGCACCTCCTAATGGACCATGGACTCTCGAAGACATAAAATATGAAGAAAATATTTCAAAATTTTTGGTTCAGATTTTCAGTTGTTTGAGTGATGAAGTATTTAGGAAATTTAGGGAATTGAAGAAAAAAAAGAGATTCTACACAAACTAAGCAGTGTATACGAAGGAGATCCAATGACAAAAGAAGCTAAAGTGAAAAATCAAAAGATGAAGTTTAACTATTTGAATATGGTAAATGATGATTTTATGAAAGTGTATATTCACAAGGTAAATGAAATTATTAATTTCATTAACCGTGCTAGTAGAAAAATAAAAGAAAATGAAGTGGGAAAAGAGTATTGACGACCCTACCTAACCCTAAAAGAATAAGAATTATTCAATTAACGAAGGCCATGACTAAAATTTGTACATCTTAGATCACTTCTTGGTTCACTGTCTATATTTGAGATTGCTAAAATAGATGAAATCAAGAAAAAGATGAAAGTAGCTCCATTCAAAGCACCAATTAAAAATAAAGAGTAGATGGATAGGATTTAAGAAAACTTTGTAAGTAAAATAAAGAGAGGATCCAAAAAAAAGAAAGGTATGTTTCATTTGAAATATTTTAATTGTTGTAGAATTGGCCATTTTCCTTATAAGAATCCTTATTACCAAGACTGAAAATAAAATGATAATGAAAAAAAATAGCCATGCAATTTATGATAAGGGAAAGAAGATATGTAAAGTAGAAAAAGGGAAGAAAAACTTATGCACTATGAAGGCACATTATTTTGAGGATAAATATGGTAGTGACACAAATGAAGAATTATTATTTCTATCTATAAAGAAAGGAGACAAAGAAATAAATAGAAGACTATAAATGAAGATTACTACATTGCATGCTAGAGTGGAACCCATATCAGGGATTATCATCTCTATATTTTAAAAAAATATGTTGGGGACAAGGTTAAATTCACAAATCTTGACAAGAATTTGCCTCTATAAATAGGAGAATGAGTATCTCAATTTATGCAAAGTATAAAAAAAATGATGTCTATTATGTTAAAGGACTAAGATATAATTAAAAAAGTGTTAGTCATATGTGCAATAAAGGTTATGAAGTTAAACTTAGCAAATATGGCTGTGAAATTAGAAAATATAACATTCGAAGACTAGTTACTAAGACTGTTAGAGAAAATGGAATTGTGTATGACATAAGTAATAATTATTATTGTAACTATTTGATGGAACAAATTTTTAAAAATTTAAGATGAATCCAAAAGGAAGGAAAAACAAGATACGTGTTGGGAGAAGATGGTTCAAGAAGAATAAAGTTCAACAGAGGAAAGAAAAATATTGAAGCTAATATAAAAATCGACTGATATAGATGTAAAGAAATGATTTGGATTTGTACAAGATGTATCTAAGCCAAAGGAACTGTTAAAACATGAAAAAGAATAAATTGATGTACATTTAAGGAGATGAAAGATGATAGTAGGGATGAAATTTTAGAATAATAGAGAAATAGAAAAGACAAAAGTGGATAAAAGGACAACCATAAGATGAAAAAAATTAAGAGTGAGTCCATCCTAGCTGAAAAAAAAAGAAATATTTCAGGATTTCCCCCTCTTCTATGCAAATTAGGTCCTTGTCAATTTTTGTTTGTAATTTTTTTCTTCATTTAATGAGTATGGTCTTAGAGCTAGTGAATGCATAATTGGGATAAAATAACCAATCACTTAATATAACATGCTACTTTTTCAAAAAATGTGGACATATGGTTGAGTCTGGTATTTTACAATTGTAGTGGAGTTTGTCATATTGCAAAGTTCTAGATCAAAACAAAATTGAAGACACCAATATAATGACAAAGAAGATTAATATTAGTAAATAGAAGTATGTGATACAAAAGCTATAGGTAAAAGAATTAAATAAGGTGGAAGAAAGGTTTGAGGATGAATTTGCACCCTTGGGTGGAACTTATTCTCTTTCTAACTAAGAAAACATTTATGACCTAGGGCTGAACTAATGGAAAAATATTTATTCTCACTTCTCTATTAGATACTAAGTTCATCTCAATATCAAAGATCTATTAATTTTTTTAATGCTATAGTGGGAAAAAAGTCAGAAAGTCAATTGAATAGATGAATGCATTTTAAGAAAAATTAGATGTGTTTGAAATAATATGGTTCTGAGTGTAATAAATAGTGGATATCATTTTACCTAAAGATCAACTTATCAATGTCTGATACAACCACTAGAATTATAGAATCCATAGGAGGTGGTTAAACCATGCCATAAATGCTGCAAGGGATGAAAATATACTACTAAAATTCCCCCCCAACATCACTCACAATATGCTTGCATTACTCAAGGAGGAGATTAGAACTTATGACCAAGATCTGATACTATTTTTACAAGTAGTTGATTTTGTAGCACAAAACGATCGACATGTCAATGCTTGATACAACCAATAGACTTATAGATTCTATAGGAGTAGTTAAACTATTTCATGAATCTTGTAAGGGATACTGGAAAACTTCCAATAGTGAGATGTGTCATTTAAGGAGAAGAATCAAATATTTATCTTATATCTCCTATACTAATGTAGGTTTTTTTCTCTCAACGGGAGAAAAATATTTTTGTATGGTAGAAGATTGACATGTTACTGCTTGTCCTTGATGCAAAAGTAGGGGAGACTATTTTTTTATTTAAGATCACAAGTATTGCCATCACTGATAAAGGGGGATATTGTTGCAAATATGGCATTTTGGTTATCATTAATTTGAAACTTGATATAAGGATGAAGTATTAGTGACAAATTTGTTGTTACTTAGGCTGTGTTATTATTGCTAGGTTTTTTTGGAGGTCCCAGTGTATTTAGATTAGTTCAGAAAGGTATAGATGAAAATAATAGTATTGAATACCCCTTTTATTAATATGATTTAGAATATTTTACAGACCTATAATTCATTTAGTCCATAAGGTATCAATTATCCTGCCACTAGTACTCATAATATTGTGTCTAAAATTTTATCCTCATATTTATTTTGTTGGTTTGGAATTAATATTGTTTATTGGTGTTACTGATTCTCCTAAGGTTGATAATACAATATTATTATTACTTAGAATTCTTAGATTCATGTTTGGGTGTTTCTACAATTTATGATTTTGGTTTTGTTACAAATCTAGCTAGGTTCAATACTCTTGTATTCTTTAAATTCTCTGATAGTAGAGGGTTTTGTCTGACTAGTCAAAAATGTCTTCATTGTTTGCTAGATATGTTAGAAACTATGTTGGTGTACGATCATAGTATTCATGTATGGTCATGTAATATAATTTCTTGATATATTTATGTTTCATAAGTTATATGTGATGATCTATTTATAATGTGTTCAGTTATGTAATTATTTTGTGTTTCCAAATGTGTTATTTTACATGGGGCCATTATTTTGGTCGAGAAAGGATTTATAGATTAATTTCAAATGTTACTTTGGGTCTCACAATAGTGTGTGGAGATCCACATTATTCTTCTTTCTTTGAAAAATGGTTTTTTCCTGACTATTCTATAAGCCTCATTACTTATCTATACTATGTTTTTCCTATATGACTTGAGCTAGTGTGAGAACGGTTGAATATATCTTAGAAGATTGTGATGTGTTAGATTTACATCCCCTCTTTCTTTTAGATTTGATGAACTCATGTATCTTTGGTTTGAAAGACCTATTTTACATAATAAAGATTACTAGAGATATCATTGATCAAACTCATATATAAGGAGTACATTCAAAGTTAGAGATGTAAGTGGAAGTTTGGAAATGTGGGAAGAGAACGTGATGTGAAGGAAAGAAAATTAAGAAGAAAAGTGTGGATATAAAGTAGATGTTTAGAAGTTATAACTTAAACAAAATGCATTCATATATAGTGTATTGAGATTTTGATAAATTTATGCCATCGCTCTAGTTACTTGATTCTGACTTTCAAAGACATATTCATGTTCAGGAGATTCATGTTGTTTCTAGAAGGGGGTTAATTATTTTTAAACCTTTTGTATATTTTCATAAGATAATTTGTTTCAGTTGTAAAATTCATTTTTACCTTCCCTACAAAAGAGATCTCTAGTTGCGCAAGTCATTTAGGTGTTGTTTCTCCTTGGAATATAGCCTAATATTTATAATTTGAGCTATTTTAAATATGGGTTTGATTGTCACTTTGGTTTTCTACATAAAATATGGTTTTCTTGTGTTGATTATGTTTTTTATTTTGTGGTGTCATTTAGGTAAGTATCATATTGTTATTTGAAGTACATTAAAATTTGAATTAAAGTTATCATTTCTGTCTAAACTTTTTTACCCCCACCTTAGTCCTACTATGTGTTCAATGCTATGGATTTATCTCTACTTAGATCCAAATTCATATACCTCATTCTTTAATCAAATGATTATTCCACATCTCGAGCATGTAATTTACATAAAGATCCCTCTAATCAAAAGAATATATCCCTTATGTGAGAAGATATCCCTTAATGCCACTAGTTAATCATAAGATCCTAGAAAGAAAGATACCAAAACCATTCAAGTCTAAACTTGAAATAAATGTTTAAAGACACCCTAAATAAAAGAGTAGGGTTGGCCCTTTGGTGTAATGGTGGGGCTTCTTGCCTATAGTGCCTACAACCAGGGTTTAAGTCCCAATGGAGTCACTCTCTACTGAAGTTCACAATGGAGAGTTATTACCTTGAACCTTTGTGAAATAGTGGGGCTTGTTTCCAGTAGATCTTCCAACCAAGTTTCAACAATTTTTTTTGGGGATTAGCACTTTGGTGAAATGGTGGAGCTTCTTTTCTATAGTGCCTAAAACCAAGGTTCAAGTCTGCATGAAGTCACTCTCTACCGTGGTTCTCAATGGAGAGTTGTTACCTTAACCCTTGGTGAAATAGTGGGGCTTCTTACCTGTAGAGCTTACAACCAAGTTTCAACAATTTTTAGGGCTTGGCCCTTTGGTGAAATAATTGGGCTTGTTTTTTGTAGTGCCTACTCTTGGAAATAATGGGAAGTGTGTTCTGTGGGGGGAGGGGTGAATCAGTACCTCTAAAACTTTTATCTCTTTTAACCTTTATCCATTGTGTAATCAATTACATAATCAACCATCCATTCTATATTATCATTGTGTAAGATATATCAATTATTTAACTTAATCAAACATGTAAACATTCATAGAAATATTCATGAAAGTAATTTACTCATAACACATGATATAGTAAAGTAGAAAACCCATGTTAGAAGGTAAAAACTACGGTGGGGATGGCAGCCACAAAATCTTCACTATCTGCAGATTGGAAGGAGCAAGTTAAGGCTTACAAATTGATCACTTTTGTTGATCTACCCTCTTAGGATTATTATGTGGAGACTTGTTAAGGTCTACTCTATTAAGATATTTTGAAACATTGTTTAGTGTGCACTCGGTTAAGAGATTTACAATAGGATTGTTAAATCCACCTTCCTTGAAAGGATTTATTATATTTTCTACACTTGTTAGAATGCAAAAAAAATACTCATTGACTTGAGTGTATTCAATATAAAATTTTTTTATTGTAGAGCCATTACAAATCACATGTATAAATGTATCACCTAATGTGATTGATTAATAACTTTGTTGCCCAGTAGCCTCTGTTGTTGGTTCTTGATAACCAATTTCATCTTTTGATGTTTTGCTTCTTGAAACTCTCTATCTAATCCATAGGTGTGCTCAATGGCTACATTCATCCTCTCATCTATCATAATGAACAATTACAACATATATCTATAAGATAGATTGACCTAATGTAGTTTCACGTACTGCAACTTTAACTTATGATCACAGGTTTACAACTTGACCTTGATCTCTTAGTATGCGTGCTCTTAATCAGTTGGAATGATTAAAAAAAAAAAAATAATGCTACTTGTCCTTTAAGTAATGGTTTTTAAAAAAATTAGGATTTTGAAAATAGAATATATCTATTTTATCTTGCGTGGAAGTGAGATCCACTTTTTCTGAGATGTAATTGACTTTCGGTGTTTGATGCTCAATTTTCTCTAAAATCAGTTTGACTGTCTTTCAATGTTCCTTGGTTGAACTATCTATTGAGTTTCTCTTTTGTCTATTCTCTTGGTTTGCACTGTATCTGCTTGTTTCATTCCTCTATCAATTTACACTTTCAGTTTGAACTGAAAACCTGACTTTCGGTGTAGTGTAACTGATGGTTTAAACAATTTTTTTTCTCATTGCATACTAATGGAAAAAATTTATGTTTATCAATCTCCCCCTTTGACATTAGTATCAAAAACTGATATGTGCAGAATACTACCAAAATTTATAGTATGAACACCATGTATATTACCTTAGTCATTTCATGACTCCCCCTATGCATATATCGGTATAGTATAGTGTGTATGTACAATTAGTCTTTATACTGTCTCTTCCTTTTCTTCTTTGTACTATATTTTTATTTTCCTTTTTCCCATATTACTATATGCTCTCTACATGTTTCCTTTTCCCCCTTTTTTGATAGTAAGGGAAAAGGTGTACACATATAGCTTATCAAAACTATGAGAGTGTGAGGACTTCATTTCCTCCATCATCTTCTCCCATTTCTCCTTGAGATTTTCAAGAGCCATATTGTCTAATGTTATCTATGTATGGATGTCATAGATGGTTTCTTCTATAGACATCTTAGGGGTGGCAATAAGTTGTGTTGCTAAACTAAGGTATGTATGCAGAAGTGTCAGGTTTGGTAACAATATAGACTGTATCTCGGTAACCTTCTCTCTAAACTGTAATTCCACTTCCCATAGTTCATGTGTTAACCTTTTGATCTCTATAATCTTCTCATAATGCACTTTTATTTTATTTCCATCAGTGGTTATACTTTGTGCACTTGCAGTTAGATTAGATTTGATCTTTGCAATTTTGTCATTGTTATCCTTTGTAAATTTTTCTAAATTACATAGCTTTTATATTAAGGAAACAAGTTCAGTTATAATTGGATCTAATTGATCTGATAACTCTGAAAGCTTTACCTTATTCTCTGCCACTTCTTGGTTGATCTTCTCTATGAGTTTGTAATGAAATTTATGCTCTTCTCGCTCCTTAATTGCCTTTTTTGTATCAACATTTTATGTTTTCATTGCTTCGGTGAGGACAAAAATTTGATATATAATGGGGGAATTGTGATCAACATCAACTTTGGGAATAATCTGATTCAAGATGTCCCTTGTGTTCTCTAGTACCAATGAATCTCGGTGCTGCTTCTTAAGATTTTCTTGCAAAGCTTTCCTTTGACAGAATTCTCGATACTCTTGAAGAGATGCAAAGTCTAATGTAGTTGGGTCACATTTTGGTGTTTTTATGATTTCATCTAGTGTTCCACCTGTATGCAGAACCATAGCCAACTTCACTGCTTGGTCTAATGTGCTACTTGATGACTTCTGAGGTTTTGTACCTTTATCTTGCTTCTTAGTATTTGTTTGTCAGTTGTTTGAGGACGTGTCCTTATCAACCTTCAATGTATCTACAACTTTTCCTTTTGTTTCTTTTGGCGTGGTATCAACTGTCTTTACTTACTCATCCTTCTCTTCTTACACTTCATCAACATATTTTATCTGTGCATCTTTGTCGGTGGTATCTCCATATTTTTTTTCTCCATCGATGACATTGTGTTCATCGGTTGTGTCCTTCCTTTCTTCAGATATATCTTTTTTCTCTTCATTACCCTTGTCCTTGTGTATGCTTGCATTAGACTCGGGGGCCTTCTCCTTTTGTGAGATAATATTGATTGCTTGAATCAATAATGGCATTTTCCCTATAAGTGTACCTATGTAGCATTAATTATAGTGTCTTGGTTTTCATTTTGGTCCTTGACAACAATGACATCTTCATCTTTATGAATTTCATTTGAAGGATCATCTATGATGTCTATGATAGTATTATCCATAGTAGTATCCGACCATGTATCATCTACAATATCCATATTCTTGATGCATGCATTGTCCAATTCCTCTTTGTCCAATTATACATTAGTGATAGGAACTGGTTTGGTTCTCTATGTAGCCTGATCATCTTTGGATTGTTGATTTTTGGTAAGAACTCTTTGTGGTTTAGGACTTGTATCCTTTGAGGAATATCAAGTATCTTTCTCCATTTGGCTTTACTCTTTCTATCTAGGTTCAGTAAATGTCCTTGAAGCACTTGGTAGGCTCTCAACTTTGGTGAGAACCTTTTGAAGTGAATTTTCATCATTTCTTTTATCTCCTCCATTTTTTATTTAGGAGGCATGACAGATACTAGGGTTCTTTCCCCGATTTATTTCTCAGAGTGCAAGGAAAATGTCCATCTTACCAATAACCTATCTTGAAGCTCTTTTGGCATTTTATCTGCCAATTGTATTGGGAGGTATTTGAATATGCACGTCATTTTGATGATTGCTTCCTCAATCTTATGTTGATCCAAGAGATCCAATGTTATCTATTTGTTGATCTTTCTGTCATTGACTTTTCTTGATTTAATGATTGAGGTACATACTTGATCAAAAGTTTCTTGAATCTTATCCTTTTCCTTTTGAACAACTTCATCCTATTCAATGTCGTCTATGTCCTCCTTAGTTTTGATGAACTTTCTTCTTTTTGTAGGACCCCTTTTCCGTGTTTGAGTTTTCCTTTTGTAAGTCCTCACTTGACCTTTCTTTATAGGCAAAGGACTTGTGTCCTGGGCTATTTGGCTTCTTGTCCATGTTGCAGCTATAGTCCTAGCCTTCTTAGCTGGTGGAGGTAATGGTTTATCTAACTTTGTAGACTCAGAGTTACTCTCCTTCTCAGCTTCACCAATTGGTGATTGTCCCTTGGTTTCCTCTGTCTTTTCGGTTTGTGCTTCTATAAACGACAACCTTTTCTTCAAGTTCATGACCATCTTGTCTTTCTTCTTGTCTATCTTCTTTACAACCAAGCCAATTTTGATTCTTTCTTTGGCTTCTTCATAAGTGCCGAACTTGGGTTGTGATTTATCTATTGGCTCATTTATTAATGCATCAATTGCATTAGATGCTTGATCTATGTTTACTTTATAGTCAAGTGGAGATAGCCCTGTTTTCATCGGTACAAATATCTTGATGTATGTGAAGTCAGTGTCTACCATGAAACATATATCACTCTTGAATTTTTCAATTAACTATTTAGGGATCCTTACTCTCTTTTACATTCTCTCCTTGAATGAAGAAAAGTATTCATCCATTATTGACTCAAAATTATCTCCTAGTGATTAAATATAAACTCACTAATCCAAATGGTCACTGGTCTTTTCTTGTCCCATTGCACATTTCCTACTTATGGAGAAGATTCTTGGAAGTAGAAGATTCCTTATTGTCTTTAAGTTCTCTTCTAACTCTTTGAATAGAATTTATGATAGATCTAACTGAATTCCCTTTTTGAAAATCTTGTAGGCTATATCCACTTCTCTGGATGTAATTTTGTTCATCTTGCGAGCCTAAAATAACTAGTATCCTAAGACACATGCTCCAAAATTAAGTTCATCACTGGTAATGGTGGATACCTTAAGTCCTCTTCCATCACATTTAGCTCATGTGTTTTTCTCAATGTCAGCTTTAGGTGGGTGCTTCAATTCCTTTACCTTATCAGTTATTCGATAAACAGTGACAACATGTATAACATCTTGTGTTATTGGCTTACGCTCATCTAGCCATAGCTTTCAATCAAGGATCATTCTTAATACTAACCGAATCCATTCAGTCTTGAACTCCTTCGAGAACCATAGGGAATTTGTGAGCCCTTTTACTTGGATGTGTTTGTGCTCATCTTTAATAGTGTCATCATCATTGCATAGCTTCTTGAAATCTTACTCAACCTCCATGTTTCCAATATCTTCTATTTTGCAATGAATGTATGCCTGTGCATCTTCAACGAGAAAAAAACTAGCTGGAATTCTTGAGAATGCTCCAACATTTTTGGGTTGTGAGGCAACCTCTAGACATATCTTATAATGCAGTTCCTCATAGGTAGAGCTCTTTATAATATTGACCTTGTTCTTCTTAATACTCTTCAGCTTCGCTGTTCTTGAAGTGGTCGCCATTGATTTTGAAATTAGGGATTTCCCATAAATGATAAACAGAGTTCTTGCTTTATGCTTAGTACTTACTTTAATCTATGTAACAGTAAGTTATCTGCTTGGAGTACTTTGAATTATGGTTGGAGTCACTCTTCAATGTTGTCACTTCTTGCTCTGGTTTTTCTCTAGCCAGTTTTCTCAAATCGCTTGGTGAAGAATGAAACCCTTCCATCGTCTATTTATAGACTTTGCCCTAAGTCAACTCATTAATGCTCAACCACTCCTCGGTGTCTGAAGATAGAGTCATTGTATGATACACTAACTTCTCTCTCAGTCATAACACAATGCTTTGGGTAGTCTTTTTAACTTATTCTATACTGACAGGTTTTAGTGTATGGTGAAGACAAATTTATCAACTCACATGATTACCGATGAATCTCAGTTTTCAATAGCAACTTTAGCTTTTACATGTTAACTGATGATTCTCGGTAAGTGTAGAAAACTTAATTTTAAATGCTTACTGATGCATTTTGGTATGTATTGAATGATGAACTAGTTTTCCTAGAATTTAACAAGTAATACCATAGTGCATCTATAATCATGCTAATTTGGCATTTCAACTATGTATAATGGAACTAATGCAAAATATAACTTGGTGTAATGTAGTTACATACTTGTTCTTATTAGGTGGGGGTGGTGATGTCATAAGGTCCATTGGATGAGGTGTCAACAATTGCATTTCTTTGTCTAGCTTCATCATTTTTTGGAGCTTTCCTCCACAATTTGTTTCTCATCTTCCTGATGTCTTTAATGGTGTTTCCATTGGAAAAGGTGCTGGTCTCTGTAATTTGGTCTCTGCAGTCTTTCTTGAGATGACCAACTTTATGACAGTGTAAACATGTTATTTCGGGGTTGTCGAGCCTCTAGGATTTATTTGCCTATTGTCTCATATAGTTTCCAGCAATGTGACCAAATATTCCATATGTTGTACAATTTTCCCAAGTGTTGTAATCCCATACATATTGGTTATCGACGCTATTCGCTTGATAGGTAGATTCTTGACCTTTAGGGTTCCATTCTTTCTTTTTATTTTTCCTACATTCAAGAGTAGTGTACCTTTGCATTTTGCAAGTAGGATAATATTTGTCCATGTAGGTTTCCTTCTTTGGTATTGTCACCTCATATTTGCATTCATTTTCTTTATGTCCTTTCTTGTTACATTTACAAAATAATTCCTATGAATGAAGGTGTATATTTAGGAATACCTTTCATTTTGCTCCTTCATATATTTGATGTATGGCCTTGCCTTCCATGGTGATTTCATGTCTGATTTCTTGGTCTTTGATTTATATAGACATTCTTTGGATCAGCTTGATTAGGTGATTCTCCATTCTTGGTATAGCCTAGTCCAGTGTTTTTGTTGGGTCTCCTTTGTCCATCAATAAAATCATCCATCCTTTTTTTTTTTTCTTTCTTCAGCTCTTTTGATTATTTCATTATGTTGCTACTGATTTTTGAGTTCTTGTTTCAGCTTTTAATTTTCTTCCATTAGCTCCCTGATAGCTTCTATTCTTTCAATTATTTCAAAATTCATTCTATTTGCCTCTTGACTCAAAAGAATATTCTGATTTGTAATCTCATGATGATGTTTTGTAAGTCTTTGTATTTCTGACTCTTTCTCTTGTAGCTTTTCATTAATCTTCCTCCTATCATCAATAGCTATTTTTCTCTCTTGCTCGGCTTATCTAGCATTGTTCATGACATCAATCATTCTTACCATCTTTGTCTCTTGACCGATTTGCAGAGATTTTACTTGTCCAATCAGATGTTGATTGATTTCATTTAAGTTTGTGATGCTTTCCTCTGATGTGTCTGATGCTTTTCTTGTAGTAGATCTAGAAGAATCAAATAGATATGGTATCTATTCTTGATGGTAATTTGTTTCATTACAGTGAGATGCCATAATCTTTCTTTCATCTAACAATTGTCTCATCTTGATTCTAGCTTCCTTATACTGCTCATAGAATATTTGAATTTCTAGCTTCTAAGTCTCAATACTTTTGTCAAGTTTGTACTTCTCCATTGTATGATATTTTCTCTAGTCTTTAAGCTTTCCAAATAAGAGTTCTGGCTTTGATACCAATTGTTGGAAATAATGGGAAGGGCGTACTAAGAGAGGAGAGGTGAATCATTACCTCTAAAACTTTTATCTCTTTTAACTTTTATCCACTCTGTAATCAATTGCATAACCAACCATATGTTCTATATTATATTTGTGTAAGATATATATATATA
>MU226278.1:2713558-2732838 GCA_018584345.1 Thuja plicata | reverse complement strand
TATATATATATATATATATATTCTTTAACTTAATAAAACATGTAAACATTCATTAAAGTAATTGACTCATAAAATAAGATATGGTAACACAGAAAACCCATGTTAGAAGGTAAAAATTGTAGTGGGGATCGCACCCATATAATCTTCACTATCTGCAGATTGGAAGGGGCCAGTTAAGGCTTACAATTTGATCACTTCTGATGATCTACCCTTTTAGGAGTATTATGTGGAGACTTGTTAAGGTATAATTTGTTAAGAGCTTTAGAAACATTATTTAGTGTGCACTCAATTAAAAGATTTACAATAGGATTGTTAAATTCACCTTCCTTGAAAGGATTTCTTCTATTTTCTACACTTGTTAGAATGTAGACATAAATAATCATTAACCTGAGTGTAAGCAATCTAAAAATTGCCTATTACAAATCCATTACAAATCACATTTATAAATGTATCAGCTAATGTGATTGATTAATACCTATGTTGCCTGGTATCCTCTGTTCTTGGTTCTTGATAACCAATTTCATCTTTTGTTGTTCTGCTTCTTGAAACTCTTAGTCTGATCCATAGATGTGCTCGCTGGCTATATTCATCCTCTCATCTATCATAATGAAGGATTACAACATCTATTTATAAGGTCGATTAACCTAATGTAGTTTCACATATACAACTTTAACTCTATGATCATAGGTTTACAACTTGACCTTGATCTCCTAGTATGCATGTTCTTAATTACTTAGACTGATTAAAACATTTACAATAATATTTATTGTCCCTTAAGTAATGGTTTTAAAATGAATCAAGATTATAAAAATAGAATATATCTATTTTATCTGATGTGGAAGTCAGATCCAATTTCTCTAGGATGTAACTGACTTTTGGTGTCTAATGCTCGGTTTTCTCTAAAATTAGTTTGAATTTCTTTGAGCATTCCTTGGTTGAACTATCTATCATGTTTCTCTTTTGTCCATTCTCTTGGTTTTCCTTGTCTTATCTCATCAGGTTCCTCTGTTAGTTTACACTTTCAATTTGAACTGAAAACCTGACTTTCAGTGTAGTGTAACTGATGGTTTAAACAACTTGTTTTCTCATTGCATACTAATCTAAAAAATTTATCTTTATCACCTACAACCAAGGTTCAAGACCCCACATAGTCTCTCTCTATGTTGGTCCTCAATCAAAAGTTGTTACCTTGACCCTTGGTGAAATAGAGGGGCTTCTTGCGTAAAGCTTACAACCAAGTTTAAACAATTTTCAGGGCTTAGCCCTTTTTTGACTTAGTGAAGCTTCTTTCCTATAGTAGCAACAACCAAGGTTCAAGTCCCCATGGGGTCTTTCTCTATTGTAATTATCAATTGAGATTTATTACCTTGACCCTTCGTGATATAGTGAGGCTTCTTTCCTGTAGAGCTTACATACAATTTTCAATTTTATAGGGGTTGGGTCTTTGGTGAAATGGTGGGGCTTCTTGTTTGTAGTGCCTAAAACTAAGGTTCAACTCCCCACGAAGTCTCTCTCTATCATGGTTCTCAATGTATATTTTTTACCTGTAGAGCTTACAACCAAGTTTCAACAATTTCAAGGCTTGGCCCTTTGGTGAAATTGTCGGGCTTCTTGCCTGTAGTGTCTACAACCAAGAATCAAGTCCCCATGGAGTCTCTCTCTACCGTGGTTCTCAATGGAGAGTGTTTACCTTGACCGTTGGTGAAATAGTGGGGCTTCTTGCATGTAGATCTTACAACCAAGTTTCAACAATTTTTGGGCTTGGCCCTTTGGTGAAATGGTGGGTCTTCTTTCCTGTAGTGCCTACAACCAAGGTTCAAGTCCCCATGGAGTCTCTCTCTACCATGGTTCTCAATGAAGAGTTGTTACCTTGACCCTTGGTGAAATAGTGGGGTTTCTTTCCCATAGAGATTACAACCATGTTTCAACAATTTGAATTATTACAGGATGGAGCACATACATTTGAGGGAACAACGAGGGGACTAGGGCAAGTTGCAGGCTTAAAGATTCAATAGGGATTAAAAATGTAGAATTTAGGCTCAAGATAGTAAAGCTTTTCACTTCAAACATTTACAACATTCTAGCACATAACAGCAAAGCCCTATGACCCACATTTTGCCCAAGAAATTTCCAAAAAAATTTAAGGAACTATGATTGTGTTGCCTTCCACACACCATTAACAAAATCGTCAGATCAAAGGATTTTAGAGTTGCTCTTTTATGGAATTTTTTTTTCATAATGTTGCACTTGATCCGTCCAAGCAGGTAAACAAGTCTGTCGAAAGCAATATATTGAGAGGGAAAGAAATAGTTCAGCCAATAATGCCCTTTTTAATTAACCCTAGAATACATTTTAAGAGAGAAATGCATCCAACTATGCTAAATGATAACCAGCCATTATCCTTGTAGGGGGATATCTTAAACACTCTGGCAGATTCTTCTTCATTCCAAGGATTGTCATGCTATGAGTAGGGAGAGTCTTCAAAATAGACAACCATGAAGCCTTGGGTTACTCATAAGCCAGTACATTTCAAAAATATGTATGGGAAAGAAAATGTTTTAAATCATTCTCATCCCCCATTGATTAAAACAACTCCTCTTCACAAGCATGATGGACATGGTGCTCTAAGGTTAAGACAAAAACAACTGATATTTGACATATGTGAAGGAACCCCTCCTGGTTCTCTAGTGAATATTGGGAAACCAAATGATCCCATAGATGATATGCATGAGTCTGATAGGGGAAATAAAAATTTAAAGGGGGATACTAGAGCATAGATTTATCAAAATGAGAATAGTAGAGTGCCCTTCAATCAAAAAATCCCAAAAAGATCTGGCAAGCTAAACAAATACAGGCTCCTCCTGAACATACCAACCAAGGAACGAATGTCCTCCAATCTCACCATGATTCTAAAAACACTGTCAATATCACTCTCCTAGAGCACATGTTGCAGGGCCATTTTGGACTTCTTCAGTGATCAGCTCTTACTAGCAAGTTCTCAAGTAATGCATTGTTATTTAGAGATATTAGCGCATGGGATTTTCAATATTGGAATGGGTTGAAATATATTTCTTTATTTGGGCCCTGATTCAGGTTTTCTTGTTACAATGTTTGTGTCTTCTAATAAGAGGGATGCTATTCATAAACATAAAGCATGGTTTTGTAAAGGCATAGGTGTGTTTACTTTGACATGGACTAAAAATTTTAAATCGGATAACAAAGCTTGTATTTTTCCCTTACTGGATTTCTTTTCCAATATTGCACTTGGAATATAAAGACATAGAAATTGTAGAAACTACTGCTAATCAAATTGGTATTTTCATAAGACATGACCTCATCCCCTTTAAGCTTGCACACCAAGATGTCACGGTCTGCATACTTATTGATCCATTAAAGGATTTTCAAAAATAGATTAAAATCAAATAAAAATGAGGTGTTTGAGAATAGAGTATTGTCTTGCAGAATGTAGAGATTGTTCATAAATATCAACATAAACTAGGAAATTTTAACTCACAGTGTAAGAAGGAGGCATAGTCAGAGGTGTTGGTATGCAAAGATCATTGTTCGGATCCATCACTCTATTTTATTCTTAGATCTATTCAAGATGACGATGAGGGTATAGTCATATAGCCTCTAGATTTACCCCGAGCCACATTGTTTGTAGATTCAGAGATCATTTCCCAATTTTATAAATATTTATCTATTTCTTTTACACATTAAGATATATGATCATGCTTTAGGAAAATTATAGAAATCTAAAAGCCATAGATTGGGAAAAAATAGATTCTTTCAGTAAGAAGATTAATAATATTGTGAAACATCTGATTTTTGAATACTACCCCATCAATATGGAAAATATGCAGGACGTCTTAAAAAAATTGTTGTAGTTGAATTTAAAGCTTCGAATATTTTAGACCAAATGATAACAGGGCTGGCTTCCAAAATAATTTACAAAAGTGTAGCTGAGGAGGGAGTGATTTTTGAAGATGAGAAAAGGACTGTAAGTGATAAACAAATTAATGCCCCTCATCCTCAATATTGGTTCAGATCAACGCAATCATATAGAGTCATCAATAAAACATTTTTTACTATTCAGACCTTAGGGCTGAAATAAGATGTTGAGGTCAATGTGAATACTACAAATAATGATATATTACCTTTACAAATCAGGGAGGACATAGTGATTACCCAAGACTCTCAAGTGGACTTAATGTTTACCAAGGATTTCAATAATTATGGCCATCACATGGAACAAAATCCTCAAGGTGTGGGAGAGTTTGTAGATGATCAACTTGGGGAGGAAAATTCCTTATCCAATAACTGCTTCATAACTTATCCCAAATTGCTAATATGGAAAGAGAGAATTTTAGTGAGAAAGAGGAAATAGATTAACAGGTTGATAATGATTTGCATAAACTAGAGCTAATCATCCCAGTAGGAGGCTACAATCATAACTTAATTCTATCAATTGAAAAGTTTCCTAATCAAAAGGTATAGGATAAAGTGATGACTAGGAAGAGTGGGAGAAAAACCTAAGAACTCGCTGACTAATGCCAAAATTGCAGCAAGTATTCAATCAACATTAGATGGAAAATTGAACCCTTCTAAAAGAGTGACAAGGAGAGCTAAGGGTTCTCCTTGTCCTTAATGAGGATCGCCTCATGGAATGTTAGAGGATTGAATGCCTTTGACAATAGAAGTAGAATCAAACAAGAGTTGGATTCTATGACGAAAGATATCATTTTATTACAAGAAAATAAGATGTCACAAGAAACTTTTGACAAAACAATAGGGAAATGGGAAAATGGTTTGAAAGAAGGTAACTAAAGCTTCTAGTGGTATTGTTGTATTATGGGACCAAAAATTAGTCCAAGGGTAGCTCTTAGATCAGAATGACAATTTCCAAATATTGAAAATGAGTTTTTGATTTGTCTTTCATCTTGATTAATGTCTATGGCCCCATGACAACCCATGATAAGGAGAGACTATGGTTGAAAATGACCCACAACATCCAAGCTCAAACTAATCAGTATATACTTATGGGTGGAGACTTTAATGCTATCCTTAAGCCATTAAAATAGAATGGGATATTTTTCGTCTGTTGAAAAATATCCAATATTTTTCAAATTTTGTAGAGGATAATAATCTACTGGATGTTGATCCTATTAATGACTCTTTTACATGGATGAATAAAAGGGATAACTTATCTCATATTTCAGTCATATTGGATAGGTTCCTAATATCCCAGTAGTGGAAATTAACAAATTTCATGTTGATGTTAGAAATCATGGCTCAACCAGGCTCGGATTACTTTCCAATCTTTCTACAAGTTGAATTGCCAATGGCAAACCAGGGGTTCTAGCATCAACCAAATTTTAAATTTGAAAGGATGTGGCCTCAGAATTCTCATTTCCTGCCTCTTATGAAGCAAAGGTGGGTAAGTGATCCTATGTGTGATGAATCTAAAATGCACCAATTCACATAAAAATTGAAACTTATTAAGAAACACATTAGAAAATAGAAGAGTTGGTCTTCAAAATTATCTTTAAAAAAAAGAGATTGTTAAACAACAAGTGGCAGATATTTTTGAAAAGACTATTAATCAGGGTATAGACAATGAAAATTATGATTGATAGAAACATATACAGGTGGAATGGTAATAATTATGTAATACAGAAGAGGTATACTAGAGCCAAAAGTCTCATGAACTCTGGCTAAGAGAGGGTGATAAGAACACCCAATATTTTCATGCCTCTTCTAGATAGAAGAGAGCAGAAAATCATATATTCTCCATTAATAATGTAGACACTGGCAATGTAATATCATATGCTCATGGTATTCAAGATGAAGGGGTAATATTTTTAAAAAACCTTCTTGCACCTTCAAAGCTCTCAGCACTAGCTGATCACCATTTTAAAGACTTTCTTCAAGCCATCCCTTCAATTCTTATAGCTTCGAATAATGCAACATTATTGGCTTCCTACAAAAATTTTGAATTTAGAAGAGTTGCATTTTCTTTTCCCATGGATAAATCCCCTGGGCCAGATGAATTCACAACATTATTCTTTCAATCTTGCTAGGATTTTATTGGATGAGTATTTCTTGGTGTTATTAGTAAAGCTATGTAAAAACATTTCAACATTACTTACATTTCCATTATTTGTAAGGTCAAGTCACCCAAATAAATTTGAGACTTCAGACCAATTTTTTATGAAACACAATATATAAGATTATAACAAAGGCAATCTACTTGAGAATACAATATCTGATTCTAAATTTACTTTCACAAGAGCCAGGAGGTTTCGTTCTAGGTAGAGAAACTATGGAGGGGGCTTTAGTTTCTCATGAGGTCTTGCACTCAATCAACACAAATAAGTCTTCAATTTTGATTATCCAGCTTGACATGATCAAAGCATATCATAGAATTTTTTTGGGATTTTCTCTTCAAAGTATTACAAAAATTTAGATTTGCTAAAGGCTGGTGTAAATGGATCAGAGCATGTATTTCGGGTGCATGGCTTTCAGTATTAATAAATGGGGTGGCAGTGGTGTTTTTTTCATCAACTCAAGGGATAAGGTAGGGTGACTCTTTATCCCCAGTTCTGTTCATATTAATGGCTGAAGAATTTACCAGGTATATTCATAGTAAACATGCTCTTGGCTATTGCTAAGGTACAAAAGTAGGGGAGTCAAATATTTCGATCACCCATTCCTTTTTTGTGTATGATACTTTTCTTTTCATGACATCCAATGTTAAGGAGGCCAAATAGATTAAACAAACTCTAGATTTGTACCCATCATCTTCACGCCAAAAAGTCAATGCTCAAAAATAGAAAATTTATCTATTCAATACTAACCAAATTATCTCCACTAGAACTACGAATATCTTGGGGTTTATACTTTATTTCCTACTATCTTTGTATCTTGGCATTCCCCTTTTCATGGGAGCTAACAAAATCAAATATTGGGTGCCTATCATTGACATAGTCAAAGTATGAATAATGGCCTAGAAAGCTAGATGGATTTCACTTGAAGTGAAAATTATCCCTATTAAAATAGTGTTGGAAGCTATTCCTAACTATTAAATATCAGTGCTAAAAGCTCCCTCATCAGTGATTTAGACAATTCAAAAATCACTTCAAAAATTCTTATGGTCTAGGAATATAAATGGTGTAAAGAAAATTCCACTTGTTTCATCGCAAGACATGGCATAGATGAAATAAATGGGAGGTGTTGGTATGCATGATCTGGTAAGTCAAAAAAAATCCTTTGGAGAAAAATTAGTATGGTAAATGTATACCAAGCTAGATAATAAGTGGTGTGAAATAATGCAACATAAGTACCTAGATAATTCTTTCCCTTCTAGAGTATTCTCTATCAAAGACCCCCTGAAAGGCTCTACTGTATGGGATTTTATGATGGCTTCTAGAGATATTTTGGCTTGGTACATTACCTGGGAGGTGAATAATGGTGAGAAAGTTAAGTTTTGGAGAGAATCATAGAATGGTACAACCCCCCTAATTCAATCAGTACCAATTGATGAAATGGTTGTTTCTTCATAAACTAATTGGGGAAGCTACTTGGTGGACTATGTATTTACAATATGTATGTTTTCCAACAGAGTGATTTGGAATGATCCCGGGGTGAGTTGCCTATCCCAATTCAAGATAGAGATAGATTATCCAAAATTCTTCCAGAAAAAGTGATTTTCTTGTCAGGAAAGGAGGACAGGTTAATGTGGACTACTGATAAAAATGGCACATATAATATAAAAGAAGGATACAATATTATCAAACAACATAAATCAAATAAAGTTCCTTGTTGTGCCTTCTCATTTGGCTGAAATCAGGTAACAATTCCTAAGGCAGGGTTTTTTCCTTGGATTTCATTGAATAAAATTGTTTTAACAAGTGATCGATTAACTAAACTTCATATTTCCCAAATATTTAACTTCCTATTATGTGATAAAGAACTTTAAGATGTGGACCCCTTATTCTTGAACTTCCCCTTTGTGCACCAATGTTGGTTGTTTTTCTTGGAAAATTATGATATCTCACCCCTCTTCCTACCAAATTACGGGATCTTTTCCAAAAATTGAAAGATTTATTATGGTGGGAACATAACAAGAGATTATTTCAAAAAAATCCTTCCTCAATTGAATTGGTTCTCATAGGTATTGAAAAATCCATATCAGAAGTGGTGAATGCAAGTCATACAAGATTCAAATGTAATCCAGTTTTGTCTAATTGGGATAGTACTATTTTTAAAGATTGGAAAGGTATCTGTGTCCTATCAGATGGTTCTATCAAGACTAAGAAAAACCCTCACAAAGTATATATTTAGTACACTCGCTTCCTTGTGTCTTTGGGATTGTCAAAGTTAATTTTGCTTGAACTTCTCAAGACAACCCTGGAAGGTCAGGAATTGGAGTATGTATTAGATACCATCAATGTGAAGTAATTACTATTAAATAATCCCCTCTGCTTCTAGGAACAAAAAATATGGATGAAGCGCATGCTCTGTTTTCTAGATTAGTCTTGGAAAAGAAAGGTGGATTTCAAGAATTCAGGTGGAAGGAGATTATTTGATTGTTATTAATGCCTGCAGAAAATCAGAATCACACAATTGGAAGTTAGCGTATATTCTTTAGAAAATATGGCATCTCCTATAATATTTAAAAGAGATTTATATATCTCACACATTCCATAAAGGGAATGCCTTGGCAGATTACCTTGAAAATTTTTGATGTGATGTTTTGGAACACAATGCTCTAAAACTAGGTGACATCATTAGTAATGATTATGAAATGCAAATGATGTCATGAATTCATTATGATGAAGGTTTTGGGGGATGACATGGATTGTCATTTATATTGCAAGCCAGTGACGTATATAGTAGTACAACAAACATATGTTGTGTGAAGTAAGATTATCATTCTTGCTGACATGCCACTGATGTTTACAGCTCTACAGTGTGAAGTAAGTTTATCATTATTTCTGTTGTCACTAATCTTAGCCTTGTACAGATTATCCCAGAGTAAAAATACCATTTTCTTAGTTCACCTCACGTGATGGTACCATAAAGCAGCATACAAGATGTAATTAAATGCTTACTAGCAACAAGCCCAGCCCACGTCACATGCTAGCTCATCAACAACACATTGCAATTATGCTTCCCATGAGGTTGGTTTCCACATGGAGATTTAAGTATGGTGTCTACCAATGTGCTAAATAAATGGCATCATGGCTTTAAATTTTCAAGTTTTCAAAGTGGTTTGAGTAAGGGATTAGACATGACACCATTTTATGATGGTGATTTTCTGGGATCTTTAGTATGTCCTGTTATTATTAATTCATTAGGTGGATAGGATATAAACTATGTCTCTTATAAAACTATTTTAATTTGTTTGATAAGAATTATGGTTCTCTCTCCAGTCCTCTGTTGATGATGTGATTCCTATGGTCTTCTGCATGATGAATTACTGCCTTGAAACTATAGAGTCTCTCTTGTGCCTGGGGAAATAGAGTTGCCTTTTCCTACTCAGGTAGATGAATTTCTACTTGACTATGTATTTGTGTGCCACTCTCCCATGATTTGTAGGGATATTTGAAAAGTTCAAACCAAAGATGATAAAGTGGAAGTTGAAAGGAGGAAACCAATAGAGGAACTCGAAGAGTAGATACACTACAAACAAAAATATAGACAAACTAATTTCAAAGAAAATTGAGTATCAAACATCGAAAGTCAGTTGCATCCTGGAAAAGTGGATTTGATTTCAACGTAAGATAAAAAAATTGTATTCTATTTATAGAGTCTTTATTTGATTTAAAACCATTACTTAAGTGACAAGAAACATTATTGTAATTGTTTTAATTAGTCTAACTGATTAAAAACATGCATACTAGGAGATCATGGTCAAGTTTTAAACTTGTGATCATAGAGTTGGTTTTGTTATACATTGAAGTTAACTACATTAATTTATGTTATAAATAGATGTTATAATCATTCAATATCATGGATCATAGGATGAATGTAGCCAACGAGCACATATATGGATCTAACTGAGAGTTTTGAGAAGGGAGAAAAAGATAAAATTGGTTATCAAGAACCAAGAACAGAGGCTACCGAGCAACAAAGGTATTAAAAAATCACCATAGGTGATACATTTATACATATGATTTGTAATGGATCTGTAATCAGTAAAATTTATATTGCATACACTCAGGTCAATGAGTATTTTCATGTAAATTCTAACAAGTGTAGAAAATAGAAGAACTCCTTTCAAGGATAGTGAATTTAACAATCCTATTATAAATCTCTTAACCGAGTGCACACTAAATAGTGTCGCTAAAGCTCTTAACAAATAAGACCTTGACAAGTCTCTACAGATACTCCTAACAGGGTAAATCATCAGAAGTGATCAAATTGTAAGCCTTAACTGACCCCTTCCAATCTACACATAGTGAAGTTTTTGTGGGTGCCATCCCCACCGTAGTTTTTACCTTCTATTAGGGGTTTTCAGCATTACCATATTTTGTGCTATGAGTTAATTACTTTCATGAATGTTTCTATGATTATTTACATGTTTGTTCAATTTAAAGAATTGATATATCTTACACAAAGATTGTATAGAATAGATGGTTGGTTATACAATTGATTACACAAGGGATAAACATTAAAAGTGATAAAATTTTATATGTACTGATTCACCCCTCCCCTCTCAGTACACACTTCCCATTATTTCCAACAAATACTATGTAGAATTCAGGATTAATAGTGTTAGATGTATTTTAGCTGTTTAAACAATATTTTTTTGTAATTAGCTAGGTTTTCTTCAGGATTATATGCTCTGCATTTCCATATGTATTGGACAAGGATTCCAAGTTTTCTTTACTATTTCTTTCCCGGATGATTCCTCGAATCAGTTTTATAAATAAATAAATATATTTATAGTGTCTAGTCAACTTTCGCTCTAAAAAAAAAAAAGAGTATGGAGTTTTTATTGGCATATGGTATAATCCTCTCCAATCCAATATATCAAAATTGGTAGTTTATGTATCACCCAACCAAAAGAAGAAAACTAGAAATATATCAAGCCTTTTTAAGAGAGCCTTTATTAGGATCCCCAAAATAGGTTGTTCTTTCTGGTCAATTTGCAAGTCTAAATACCTATGTAGAGCTTTGTAGTTAAAAATTTGGCTAAGTATATGATCCCATTGATCTCCCTTCTATGTTTTTTTATAATCAATTATTGACCATCCTAGATGGTATAAGAGACTAATAAAGGGTCATATGTCATTGAGTAACTGACCTCTTTCCCTAGGTTGTCATAGGTTATATCGATTCAAAGTACTTTTCCTGTCACCCAGTGTTCCTGCATTGTGTAGTCAAAAGTTTCAAGAATAGCCATCTAACAATGGGGTAACCTGTTAAAGTAATATATCCCTTGCCTTGTGTTCATGTGGTATGTTATGCAAAAAAATATTAAATAGTAGTGGGGGTGAAGAAATAAAGAAAGATTAATAAATTGACCCCATGTTTCCTCTAGAAAAGATTATTTTTAACCCTACATGACATGGAGCTGCGGGGTAATGTTTAAGGAATTTATTTCATAAGGAAAAATGCACCATGGTTTTTCATCGAGTATTGAAAGAAAAATAATTTAACAATGCAGAATAATGAGGAAGAAGAAAGGATAGCAGAATCTTATAACCTCATGTTCCCGCGACATGTTCCAAAGTTTTTACACTTTTATAGTAGGGTAGTAGGGTGGTTCATACCAAGAATTCAACTTGGATACTGAGTTTTTGTAGGTAAAAGTGATGACTAATTTGTTTCACAGGGGAGGGGTGACATAAGTTTTCAAGCATAATGATGCATGGAAAATAATGGACCAAGTATTTCTTTTAGGAAAGATGTAATAAATAGAGGAGATAAGAAAACTTGTGGGGTGTGATTATTTTGATTGAAGGAATTCCATGATCAATGTCATATATTGTCACACTCTCTGATTACTACTAGTAAATTTGAATCAAAGTCCAATTTTCGAAGGTGATCATGACTTTTTCTAAATGACATTTCCATTAATGTGAAAAAATAAATTCCAATTTTAAGGGTCATTTGTGTATTTTAGTTAAAAAAGTTTGTGAAGAAGAAATAATGAGAGGAGTAATTCGAGTAGAAGTTGAAGTTTTCTGAAGAATCCTAGAGAATTTGATTTTATTCTAGACCAGTAAGTTATGTATATTTTCTTTCTTTCATTTTCATACAAAATCTTCATTTTCTTCTAGAAGGGTGTACATTTTCATTTCATACAATTTATAAGCAATATTATCTTAGGATTTCTACTAGGTCTATAATTATCTTACTCAAAATTTTGAGGAAGGAAAGTACCATTGAGAGTTTTTCAAGGAAGGGAAGCGCAAAAAAAATATAAGATGTCAAAAATATAAAGTTCATCCCCAAGGGGTTATAGTTGAAGAAGTCGCTGAGTCCTCTTAAGCCACAAAGGTCTCAGTCTTCCAAAGTTCCACAACAATCACATTTGCAAAAAAATAAAGAAACTAGAGACTCAGGGAGTGAGAGAAGCTATTTTTGAAGATCTGACTAAGAAAAAAACTCAAAGAAAAATGAAGAATAAGTGTGAGGGGCAATCTGCACCAAAGGGACAAAAACCTAGAGCACCTGTAAAGTAGAAATAAAATGAATAGGACAATCAAATTGTGATTATCTATCACCATGTGGTGCCAATAGAATTTCTTAAGCATGCCCAAGTTCCCAAAGTTAATGTTGAAACCCTACCTACATCCCCTACTAAGATTTATTTCCAAGGTGATTTCCAGAATACTCTACCAAAATATTCTATGGTGAAAAAAGAGGGTAATCTATTATTTGATGTGTCTACAAATGTAGGGATTCCAAGATGAATTAAATAGGGTGAATTGTATTATCCTACTTCTATAAGAACATAAATGAGCCTGTCTCTAAAAGAAACCCATGGTCACCGGATATGGGAAAATTGGTAACAAAAGTTTTCACTAAGGTTGATTTAATTAGGCACTTAGCGGTCAAATATGGTCCTCCATGCAGGACTATTCTCACTAGTTCCAATAATATACTCTTGGATGTGAGAATTGAGGAAATCACCCTATATTTTAGGTTAACTAGGTTGGCCTTGGAGGAAATTTCACCATAAAAGTTTGAGGCATATTGTGAGAAAAAGGAAAAACCTACAGGTTGAGGGAAATACCTATGTTAAGACTCAAGCATTGGAATACTTATCTTGCTCCTATCCCACCATTTTAAAAGGATTCTTTTGAGTTGAAGAAGTTTGAATTTTATTTAAAGCTACCATATTATGCATTTTGCAAAATTTTTGGAGTGGATGTAGCTGATAAAGTCTCCGTGTGGATTATGCTAATGGAAATGAGGATAACACATATGTAAACGTAGAGTATGAATTTTCCTTCTACACTTATAAGAAGACTCATGAAGGCCTCACTGATGTTAAGTACAATGTTGTAGATTAGAGATTTAGGTACCCTTCATTATTTTATAGCTTAATTTTGTTTCATAAATATGAGTTGTCAAGAGAAATACAATTGAAATATGGTAGAGGGATAGGTCTCCTAGTTCATAAATGGTGTTATCTATTAGATAGAACTAGACCCTTAGTTAATTATCTACTTTATCACTAGCACATTGTTCATAAAATCCATGATTGGGTGGGTCTTATAATTCCAAGACTAGCTCACAAAATCATGAAGGAAATGAGACCAAAAGATATGCGGGTTGATGAAATTGGGAGGTATAATTATGTTGAATAATTATTTTTCTTAGAATATACACTGGTAAAAGAGTATGGTTGTTCACAACCTCCTCCCCAGCTCCCCTACTATGTGTCTCTGAGGTTAGCTCTCCTAGAGTTTTGTATGGAAATTTATTTGGACATGCATAAAACATACTTGTAAGGATAAATGAAAGGATATTCACCTTCCTAACCTTATAAAATTTTGGGATTCTTCTTTTGGGAATGAATTTTGTAGGAAGTGCATAATTTTATCATTACAAAGTATGATTGAAGTTTCAAAAGAAAAGGAACTATGGTCTAGAGGGTTTTATGCATTGGTTGAGATGTCACCATCTCAAGCGGGGACCTTAACTACATGAATTAGACTATAATGAGGATGTTTTCCAAAATTGTATAGACTCTTTTATGGTTACCCAATACCCAAGGAAGTGGGAAATCCTAGTCAATATTGAAGATTAAATAAGAAGAAGGTATCCAAGTTTAACTACCTACTACCCATATGAACCAAATGTGGTAAAAAGGATTGAGACGATTTTAGATAATTTTGATGAAATTTATAAAGGAAGAGCTAAGATTGAGATAAAGGATCCTTAGGATGCACCTAAAGTCAATGCAACTAAAGGCCTACAATTGGTTCCACATGATGATTCTCAAATCGGAGAATAAGAGAAAGAGGTAACTAATACAATGGTAAATTTTAATATAGATAAAGATGAAATGGAGCAGCCATTTGAATCACCTCCAAGAGAGTTATTTCCCAATGACGATCCTAGTGAAAAAACTAGCTTGAGATGAAAATGAAGATGAGATGTTCATTTTGGGGATGGAGAAAATGATGAGAGGGATATAGATGCCTGAATATTCATGGAAGGTGAAAATTTTGTCAAAAAACATGAATTCAAATCCTTATCGCTAAAAGTAAAAGGTTAATTAGAAGTAATACTAGAGAGTGAAACTCTAGATGATATTAACTTGAGTCACTTAAGTCCCATTGAGGCCATAAATATTATGAAAGAGAGTAGAATGTTGTTGATCCATGGTTGAAATTTAGAGGAAGTGTTGTTATAGGATCAAATTAGGAAACAAAAGGATCCCATATTTTTTTGATAATTTGAGAAGGATGGGGGATTCACTGGTTATGGTTATCATCTGACGCTAAAAGCATTGGTACTATGGGTTAAAGCTCCAAGCACAAATAGACTTCATGTTTTGATTGGTTGAGAAGAAATGGGAGGGTGTGGTGCTACTATTAGGACCTTTACAGACACTATAGAATTTGAAGCATCCACTAACACAATCCATACATCTATGCTTACTAGAGATGCGACTAAACATCAATAACGACATCTACGAATGTACCAAGAAGAAAGGATTTAGATGCATGCCTCTTACACAAAGACCTTGACCATGAGTTATCACTTGAGGAAAGCACTACAAAATTACCATTTTTGATCTTGAGGATAATAATTGCTATAGGTGAGTCATCTTCTATGAATATGGAGGTTGCAGATTTAAAGTCAAAACTCTAGGAAATTACTGCTGAGTGGGGAGTGAAAGAAAGTTAATTGGTGGAAGAAAGACTTGTATCTGAAGACAAAGTGAAACAATGGTCAAGGAGACCATTTCTCATTTATTAAAAGGTATTTTGTATAAGATCCCTAATGTGTATTAATTTTTTTCTACTATTTTTTAAGTTCCTGATGGGTGTGAAGATTTCTTAAAGGACCTTGCAGAAATAAATCAAGCTATGAATTTCGTGCAAAATGAAACCAATGACCTAAAAGTGAAGCCATGTTCATATTCAACATTCCCCAATAGATTAAGGGTTTGTGTAAGAAATATAATATGATGAGAACTGAAGTACAATATTTGGAGTGAAAGGTAGGAATTATGAGGGATAAAATTAGGTTATTTATGGAATTAAGAAATTGAACAATCCCTTATCTCTTCAACAAGGATTATGTGCTCAAAGGGTTTGATGAATGGATGAAAGAATAGAAATCATTGTTTATGTGGCTATCAGAAAGATGAGTAATTATGATATTTTTATTGAATAAGTGTATTATAAGGAAATTGATAAGTTTATTTCTACTAACAATATATTTCCAAGTTCATCCATGTTGTCAGGTTGATTGTAGATGGAAAGTGCAAGTTGTTCTGTGACAGGGTGACTCACATCAATGTATTCAATTGGCGCACAAGCCTTCTGATTAATTCTTCATTTGTTAAGTATTCTAATAAAGATATAATGGACTCGAATAAAGAGAAGGAGAAAGAACAACAATGATAATAATGCTACTTCTAGGTGGAGAGAATAAATTTTTGAATGGGAGTCACATGTGTGTTGATCATAACCAATTGGCATAATGAGAAATTTTTGTTTTGATTAAAATCTGTTACAATATTTTTGGCATGCTCCACAAATTTGTTGTGCACATCACTTCATGCATCATTTTTTGCCTTTTCATCCCAACTACTTTTGATTTAGTGTGTATTGTTTCGCATGCTATGGATTGGTTTTCTATTAAAGATCTTTTGGCACAAAAAAATTTAGGATTTTTTATTTTGTTGTTAGAAAATATGCCTCTAGAATATTCTATTATAAATAAATTATTTTTTTCCATTTGTCATCAACCGGTAGCTTATTTTTCTACGTGTACTTATGAAGGGAATCATGGTTGATAGACAAAGGGTTCTAAACTTTACATAATTTTGTACTAGGTGTTATAGATAGAAATAGATAAATAGATTTATACAAATGGAGTCATTTGTTCTAAAGATTGTTAAACACATATTAAAAAAATTTAATAAAAATTACAGCACATGTTGTCTCGTATCTTGTTTTGTCATAGTTGCAATAATTTTTCTGACTGATAGATTTATTTGTCTTAATGATTTTTTTGCATTATAAATATGTATTCTTGTGGTTAAGATTCTTTCAAGGAAGGAATTAAAGAAAATTACTACTGATTGTGTGAATTGTTGCAGAATGGTGGTGATTTTAATTAACCATGATATATATTGTGAATGGTTGAGTATATAGGTTAGGCTTGATTATTTGGAAGTTATAGATAAACTGATTATAGTTGGCTTAATATTTGACTCCTTCCAAATAAATTAAGGTACTAGTCTTAATCTCTTTGAGTTTCAATAAATGCAAATAAAAGTCTATTTCCTTTTTACTTTAATTTTCTTTATTATTCAAGGTTATTTTGGTCTTACTTCTCACAAAGTGATGCAAAATGGATAATATCTCATAATAGAGCCAATTCAAGGACATAAGAAGCATATCCTAATCAACCAGTTAAGAAACTATCTTTTAATAGAAACTTTTAATGACAAGATTTTGAAGGTTTCTAAGGTTAACCCACAAGGGTTTTACAGAGCCCAAAGTGTAGAATGATTTTATTAATTGGTGAGAAAATTCTATTTAATTGGCAACTATTTTGAGACAACCAATATTATCCAAAGCCAAATCCTTAGGTTTATTTCAAATATTAGTTGGATATGTTAAATAAAACCTAAATGGGTATTTCAAAGTATCTTTATTTTTAAATGGGATATTTGCAAAGAATGCTATAGTAAAATCCTATGTTTTCATAAACCTATTGCCTGCAATTTCTCAAAAAGAATTCTATTGTTTTCCATACTCAATATAAACATGAATTTACACACAAGAAAACTCTAATACTCTATCCTTTTGAATTATCAAAACAAGAAAGAAAAATTTAATTCAAACACTCCAAAACTCATCAAACAATCTGGCAAATACAATGAAGACCATATTTTAAGAATGAAGAGTTGCAAAAAAGGTTTCAAACCCTACCTTAGTCCACAACTTATATGCAACAATAAGGACCAATATCCAACTCCAAATCCAAAGCTTTCAATACAATCTTTAACTTTAAAAAAAAAAAACTAAACAAAACCTATAACTAGATGAACCTATATTTTTTCTAATAAAAAAAATTATCTCCTCAAAATCTCGCGTCCCTCTAAAATGACCAAAATAGCCTCTAATAAAGAAAAACTAATAAACTAGGATTTCCATAAAAAAACAAAAAACAAAAGAAGTACTCCGAAATAAGAAAACTCAATCTTAAATTGATAAAATACTTATTTTTCTTTATTATTTTTTAATAAACAAAATCAATTTACTTATTTTTTCAAAGAAAGAAATACATAATTTCCTTATCTTTAATTTTTCTTCTTTTAATATTAAATAAATAAATTTTATTTATTTATTTATTTATTTCATTTTCCCAAAATAAATATTGTTTATTTATTTATAATAAAATAAATAAATTTTCTTTCTTTCTTTTTTCTTTTTATTCTTGTTTTTTTAATCAAATAAATGATTCTCCACTTAAAGCACTTGACTCATCCTTTTAATTAGAATTTAAATCTCAATTTATTAATTTAAAGTGCTATTAAATTACATAACAATATTTTAATTAGAATTAATATTTATAGCATATTATTAAAATGCCACCTAATATTTAAAAATTATTTATGTTAATTATGTATTCAATTTTTGTGTTTAGATTTAGTTTTTTATTAAATACTCAATCTTTATATTTAGACTTTTTATCTAAGTCCCTCTAATAAATATAGGTATTTAATTAATTCTTATAAATTAAATATCTATATATTTAATCTTCCAAAATTTTACAAGGTTGACTTATTTACCTTTATAATTAACCTTTAATAAATATTTTCATCACATCACAACAAAATATCACATTGACCTATATGCATGTATACTAAAAACCAATGAAATCAAAATGCAAAAATTATACAACAAACATACGCATGTTCAAACAAGGGTTCTCAAAATCACGTCGCACTAAAAATTTAAGTAAGGTAGACAGTCAAATATGTATCTATTATTTTAGGATAAATTATATCTTAGGTTAGGATCTATACCTATATGTTTTCTCCCCTCACTTACAATTAAGATAATGCGATAGGGTACACTCATCAAAACAATTCAGGGAAGTCAATTACTCATACTTGCGACATGCATCATAAAGTGAAGCATGGTATATATAATATAAAACTGTAGGGATTGATACTTCATGTAGATCTCACAAACAAGTGGCTATAACTTCATCCCAACCATATCAAATACATAAAATTGAAATATAATACATACAGGACAACCATACACACGCAAGTATCAGATCAGTAACAATCATAATATACATAAAATAATCATATACAAATAATCACATTATATAACTAACATGATATAAATCAAATGATCAATGTATCATAGCACTAAATACTCAATTGCAACTAAAGAACTAATATGCACATAAAAAGTGGTTTAAAAAGGATTGACCTCATAAACATAAATGGTAGTTAAGGGGTGGGTATTACAATATATGTGTATGTATATATGAATATCCACACACACACACACACACACACACACACACACACACACACACACACACACACACACACA
>MU226278.1:2698595-2711803 GCA_018584345.1 Thuja plicata | reverse complement strand
ACTTTAATTGTGGGTTTTGTATATGGTGTATATATTTGGATTAAGGTATATTATTCTTCACTATCAATTATTAATATTGTGGCTGTGCTTTTAATTAAGTGGTAATACATAAGGTAATCTAATGTTAAAAATTATCAATTAAATAATTTAAACAATAAAAGTAGGAATTAAATATAACTATCAATAAAAAATAATAGTATTGTAAGGTCTATGTAACTTTAAGGAATAAATATATAATAGTATAAGTAGCTAATTGTTAATAAGAGTAAATTGAAATAATTAATTAAGGGATATAATAAAAAATTAAAAAATAGTTCAGGGAAAACTATTTGGCATAAAATGGGTGGAGGCAGTTGATTTCCATTCAACTCGTCCCATATGATACAAATGGAGGTAAAAATTATTTGCATAGGGAGGAGACATATAGGAAAAAACATACAAAGAAAAATAATTTATAGGTGAATTCAAAGAGAGGTAGAGTTTCATAGTAATTGTTTGACATGGAGATATTATCATTTTTTGAAGAAAAATATTGTGTGATCAAAGGGTTGGATCCCTGGAGTTTTCTGAAGGATTTTCATTTTTGGAGTTTTCTTTTGTAGAAATTTTTGGCTTGGTTGGTGTGATCACGATCTCTTCAATAAATGGATTCTCTAGAGGACTCCAGCTACGATCTATCCTTGCAAGAGATTCTTCATTTCTAAAATATTTCTTGTTGTGTGTGTGTGTTTATGTTAAATACTATCTTCTTTGTGTTTCATGTGTTTTGATAAATGATATGAGTGTAAATTATTATAATGTGTGTGTGTTTTTTTTAATTCTTGTGCCTTCCTATATTTTGAAGTTCTCTAGAAGAGATCCCTTACTTCATTTGCAAGAGTTATTATTTTCTCTATTGTCTTGTATTCAATCCCTCTATGTCTATTCAATTAAATGGTTCAAACCTTTATAAATAATTTTTATTTATGTTTGTATATATGGAATTTTGTTCTTATAATCAATTGATAATCTCTACAAATATGTTTTCCATGCTTTGAGTTTGATATTATAGACTTACTTTTATATTATCTTACAAGTCTATGCTCACTCCTGGATAAAATTTCCAATTAATATTATGGATAGGTTGGTTTTTATAATATTTTTTGAAGGTAAATGGGGATATATCAAATGGGTCTTCCTCATATTTGTTTCCTAGAACCCTCATTTTTTCTAGTTTTAGCCATAACATCATTATGACTTGCATTTCTTTTAAAAATACAATCTATAACCAACTGGGAAAATCAGAGCCTAAACTACATAATTCCCATGAAAATTTTTGAAGCTTTCTTGACCAAGTGCATAACTTGCAGCCCTCAGTGCACAATTTTCATAACCAACTGTACAACACTTCTATAATGTCATTTTTATGGTTATATTAATGTTTTAGGTTCCAAATAGAAACCATAGGATATTAGGGACTGATTGTTTATATAATTTACCTATGGTCACACTGAATATGGTTTGGAAATCATTTATGGTACATTTTTATGCCTCCTTATGCATTTTGAATCATTTTGAATTCTAGATTAGGGTTTAGGGTTGTTCGGTGGACTTGGGATAAACTATGATCACCTAAACTAAATCAATTTTTTTTTAAATGTCCATATTGAATATGTTATGTTTTGATAAGGCTCTTAATGCATTTATGATGTTTTTTATGGGTAGAGAATCTATGCACACGAGGTGCCTGTCTCACACTATGAGGTGAGGGCCCAAAATTGGCTAACCAAGATAACCTAGTGTGAGTTATCTAATCAAGTGATAACCTACATAAATTTACTAGAAATGGGGGGAAATATACATTACTCAATTCAGATATGCTTCACCCATGCTTCTAGTACTTTTAAAGGCTAGGGATGGGAGTGACGAAGGTGTCTTATGAGATGGAATAATCAAATAGCCTTGTCCTCATGAAGGGTGTTCGGTTCCACATGTGCTTACTTGGTGGTCGAGGCCTAGAGAGGCTAGCCAAGATAAGCCAAGGTATGAGAGATATGTGATGAAACTCACCTAGTAGGTAGCCTAGAGTTCCTACACTTGGTTTTTTGTGCCTCTAGTAGTCCTATTTTTATTCTTATTCATGTCTATTTTATACTTTTCTTTTTGGGAAGGATTTTACCCCCTTATGTATGTCCTAGATCTTACCTCTAGTGTGGACCTTAGTTTATATATCCTAGGTCAAGGGATTGGACCTACTAGTCCCACATGGTTGGGCGGTTAATCTTTATTATATCAAGGTATTGTCCATGTTGTCATGGATGATCACTGCACATGTTCCTTTCCAGATTTGCAGATGAAGAATTTATATTGTATCATGTATGTTCTTTAGAAGTATTTGATGTAAATTTATTTGTGTAATTTTAATCTAAAAAAATGAGACTTTTGTATTTGTAGTGCCCATCATTTTCACTAAGAAAATAGGATCACTTTTTTTACAATGATAGAGCACTAGGGAGGTAATAGCTAAAACCAAATATGTTTGAATGTGATGAAAGTTTCATGTGATTAATTTTAATAGTGGTTAATCAATTTCATTTAATTATATAATTATTGTATGGCATCACCCATATAAAATATTATTTTGTTAACTTAAAAATTATTATGAAGTTAGGAAGTTAATATTTAAAATAATTCTACATTTTACATTGACCAGAAATCCCAAAGATAATTTTTTAGTTCATATCGCATAAGAAAAAAATGTCATTAATTTATATTAAATAAAAAATACGGATTATTATTATCTTTGTACATTTACATATAATTATTATAAATTTCTTGGCTAACTAATTAATAAAAATATCATTAACTTATATTAAATAAAATGAAGACTCAAATTATTACTTTCCTATATATCTCATTTGTATATGTCATTGTTATTAAAAAATAGGTCTTTATGAAAGATTTCCTCTTTCATATTTTCTTTCAATGTTTATTATCTCCGCTTTATAGTAGGAAAATTTAGGAAAAATACCTATATATGTCATTTGTATATGTCATTGCTATTAAAAAATAGGTCTTTATGAAAGATTTTCTCTATCATATTTTCTTTCAATGTTTATTATCTCCGCTTTATAGTAGGAAAATTTATGAAAAATAAATTAAAATTCCATCTCCATTTATATAGGAGGGAAAATAGGAAAGAAAGAATGTATGTTTCATTTCCATAAGAGAGGTAGGAAGTAGAATTACTTATTAATGATAAAAATTATAATTATGCAAATGTATTCTCCTTCCAAAATATATATTCTCAATTCTAAAGTCCTCCCTCCTTAAAAATAAAACATGCTACTAAGCTTTAAAAATAATTATTATCTTTCCCTATATTTAATATACATAAGTCTCACTTAAATTATGTAAGCTCATTTTTTTTACTTAAATAGAAATCAACGTATCTACATGAAAGACTATATTTGTTTTCATTCCTTCAACATATAGTTTGCTCGAGTAAGTCACTTAAATATTAAAAACTTGTTCCTACCGATATTTATACTTATTAAATAAGATCGTTCAATTAGCTACCATATTTCAATTAGCAGCCCTATTAAAGGAACTTCAATGCTAAGGTCACCACTAATTTAGTTTTTTTTTACTATTACTCATTTTAGAACCTTTACTGATGTTTGCGAAAAAAATATATTTCCACGTTTGGAAGAACCTTGTTTGGTAACCCATAAATATATTTGGCGAGAAGAATAAAATAGTTAGTTTATACCTTTGTTAGTTTATTTTCAATTCTTCTCTTTTGTTGCACATTACTTTATTTTTTTTATTTTTTATTTTTTATTTTTATTAACTATGCATATATTAATTTATAATCTAGTCAACACCATCATATATATCAAATCTTAAGGACAATAAATGTTTTAACAATAATCTATAATCTATTAACTATATTTTAACTGAACTTATTTTTATACTATTATTCCAATACTTTGTTTTACTTACTTTGTTTTTTGTGTGTGTGATTATGTTTTGTGCCTAGAAGAATATGTGCAGCCATAGTAATACTCAACAAAACTAGTTCTTAATAAATGTCAATAGCTACATATAGATAGGACTCAATAGTGGATGGAGATACATATTTTATTTATTTTATCTTTTCACATCAATCTTAACTCTTTTAGAGAATAATTCAATGATTCAATGAAAAATTAATGCCACTAAAAATCTAAAGGAATGAAAATCTTATTGCATTTATTCAGAATATTTATGAGCACTATATAGCTTGAGACTAGGAACGTACACTTAATATGAATTTGACAATGGATTGTTGGCCTTATCCATATGCACTAAATGAAGACATGGGAAATACAATAGTAGCCTATTAAATTTAATGGTGATATATATATGTGTGACTCAAATATTCAAAATTTCAAAGTACAAATCTAGAACATATAATAGGTGAAGATATACTCTACGATGACTTGGTAGATGGATATAATAGGTGAAGATATATTCTACAATGACTTGGTAGATGGTGTGCATTTATAGAAGATAAAATGATTTTTAAGCTACTATTAAATATTACTTGTAATAATTCATTGGCCTCCATAATTGTCACATAAAATATTTGATCAAAAAATTTCTTTTCAGAGACAAAATGATTAATAAACAATCTAGTTTTGGTATTCTTACTCATAAATATTGATATACAAAATGTAGGGAAGTTAGGACAACAAAATCAAAGAAATTTAGGAACAATAACAGAATATACATTAAGCGTAACAAGTCTCACAATTACCAATCAAATATAATTAAGTTTGTGTTCTTCCTATGCCCATTCGAGCGGATCCCTTGAAGTGTATGTAATGTGGAATCTGTTTCTTAAAGTTTTGTCTCTATTATCATTGCGGACAACAATATACATGAAATTGAAGCTAACTCAGTAGATTCTGATGGGTAATATGTAGATAGATTGTAGATGTAATTTCTTTGGGCATAAAAATGGAGGGTACCAACCATTATTATTTCTGTAACACCTCATAAGTTTTAGGGCAATTGTTTAACCAAATGTGCCCAACTCGATCCTCCAAATCCCCATATGCTCTCATTACTATTTCGTTCCTTTTAGTCTACTATATTCTGCTAGTAATGTTTCATTTTATCTACCTTACATAGAATAATTTAATAATATTTGATTTTTTTTTCTTCCTTTTAACCTATTGTTTCATCCATCCATGACTTGTAGCTCAAGGTTTTCCATATTTTTCTAGAAGGGTCATAATGCGCACGTATTTTATTCAGACTGTTTCAACATTCATTGTTGATGCCTAGAGTATGGGAAATGACCAGGAAAGATTAATTTGATCTATATTTGGATACCTTTATAGCCTATCATCCCTTGTATCATGTACATAATATTATTCATACAAATTATTTGTTTAAATAATTTAATTTAAATATAGAAATATACATTGTTATATTCCATACCTAAGTACCTGTAATTTTGGTTACTCTTGCAAAAGTGTGGTTTATGTATTTCTTATTTCACTATATTTATTCACTCTATTTTCTAAATGCATATATATTTTTATATAGATGTACTCTATTAAAGTCATAATGCTATCATTTCTTAATATTGTTTATGTCAACATTGTAATTTTCCTCAACGCTCTTCCAAGCAAATAACCATAAAATGAAGTAGAAGGTAATCCAATAGATATAAAAATTTACTCATTCTTTTCTTCAATTCTTAGCTAGATAAAGAATCATTTACTTTCAATTAATGAACTTAAAGATAAGAGGATCATATAAGGTCCATAAGATATGTGTTCCATCGATAATATCCAAATAAAAATTATAACATCCAATCTATTATTACATGAGAGAAAGTACATCATAAAAATTATAAAATATAATTTATGAAATCATTTATGTCTATTGTATTCCACAATAGAATTTCCTTACGCTCATCAAGAGATATAACCAATGAACGATATCAACATGGGGCTTTCTCTTTCACTTAGATAAGAAATCACAAATAACATATCCATTGAATTATCATTTCCAATAGCTCATATGAATTTCCTTGAGGTAAAATAGTGGAAAATATGAAAATAGGTCTTACTCTAGTATTACAAATAAAGAAAATTTATCCCAAAACTTGTTGTATTTTTTCATAAGATACTTAACCAAAATAAATGTATTATCATCATTAGAGATTAAATATGGAAAATAACTACAAACAACGTTTTCTCTCCCCTTGCAGAATGGCGTCATGGAGTTGCGGAGACTCTAACCATAAGCCCAAGAAAATAAAATATTGTAGACCCTTGTCAAGATATATGGGTCTTTTCATATGCCCCAATAACTCAGGATAACATAACCTTTTCACATAATAAATACAAGACTGACAATAGGCTAAAATACCACACAAAAAACATCATATAATTGTTCAAATAAAAATAATGAATAAACCTCGCAACCTATCTATGTCTTTCAATGCCAAATCAAGAAAGGTAGAGGGACTAAGGGAAACTTCTCACTCTAAATCTAGGTGTATTGATCTCTAGCTCCTCATACAAGTTCTTCAACCTTCTCCAAATCTTTATTCTCTTAAAACTGAACCAACATTCTTCAGAAGAAGAAGTGGGTAAAGCCTCACTCTCTCTCTTCTCAAGCCCAATATAAGGGAGATTAATTTGGAATACATGGATGGGTAGGTGATTCTTTTCACCATCCCATACATTACTTCATCTAGTATTTTCTTAATTTAATAGGGGGGAAAAGTATGACACCCCTTCCCCAAATTATTTTGTCATAAATGAGGTATGGAGGTGAGGTTCGCACCCTTACCCTATCTAACTCCACCAATGTTCTAAACTCACCACTCATATTAATGACGATTTTTGGACGGTTAAATCAAGTCTTGGAGATTTTATTATGCATCAATTGTTCCCCCACCTCAAGTGTATAGACACTAGGGGTCTTGTTTTGTAATTTAAATAAGAAAGTTAACTTAAAATGTCTCATTAAAGATAATACATATCAGAAACTCATCTTTATCTAATATCAAAACCTTATTTACTTCTATGTAAAAGATAACAGTTATACTTATAAATTCTCATAGAGGAACTAACTTGAAATAGGTATGTGTCCCATAGACCTCGTTACTCTCCTGTACATAGACAAAACATAATTAGAGATAATAATAATTCATATCATCTTCAGTTAAGTTCTTCATCAATTTTATCATAGAATAATAATAATGTTAGAATAAAATAAGCTTATTTATTATCCCTCAATCTATCTAATCATATATTGGAGAGAAACATGTAACAATTTGAGGTTGTGTTAGCTATTATGTCAGAGAGGGTCTTACACAATCCTACTGTCAAATCATATCAATATTATATATGTGCATATGCAATCTTATTTAATAAATAGAATATAAGGTAAAATTAGACATTGAATCAATGATAATCAAAGAAGGAACATCCATGTAAATATAAAACGATAACCAATGGGGCTCCAAAAAAAACTTGAGTCCACTTTTTGGCCAAAAATTGGAACTATTTTTCCTTTTTTTTTCAAAATTTTCCTGTTTGAGATGAATATTTGAAGCACTTAGAGATTTAATATTTAAAAACATTAGTAATAGAAGTTTTAGTAATCAAAGTGTACTTTCCAAATATATAATTTATAACAAGTTAACAATTTCTGGATTTGATTGTGTTATGAATTTTTGCATCGATGTTTCAAATCACACTCCGTGATCCATCAATTTTCTTGTGCTCTCTTATTGCTCATCCTAATGATGGATCATGGAGTGTGATTCAAAATGTCGATGCAAAAATTCATAACACAATCAAATCCAGAAATTGTTAACTTGTTACTATCATGGATTGTGGAAATCTCTTCTCTTTTATATAATTTATTTTAATACCTAGATAATAAAATATGATTTTAAATAGGAATTACTAAAACCCACATTTTAAAAGTTTATATTTCAGGACCATATTATGCCCATGTAAGACAAGAAAAAATTGACCAAAATGAAAGTATTTATCTTAATCCTTTTGGGAAATAGTATGTAACACAATTAAGATTTATGTAATAGAGGCAGGTAAGAGGGAAGGATTCCTTCTAAAGTTGGACCTGTCCAAGGCCTATGACTGGGTAGACTGGTCTTTTCTAATGAAGGTGCTTGGAGCTTTTAGCTTTAACAGTAACACTTGTAAGATCATCCATCAAATTATCTCTTCTCCCTCATTGGTGGTGCTGGTCAATGGTTCCCCCTCATCTTTCTTCAAAGCTTCTAGGGGTTTAAGACAAGGATATCCCTTGTCTCCCATTATGTTCATTATTTTTGCTAAGTCTCTTGGGAGATTCATTACAGCTAAAAGGAGAATTGGGGAGCTGAAAGGCATCAGATCATCCTCAGGAAATATTGTTTTCTCTCACAATAAATTTGTTGATGACACCATTTTAGGAGGGGAAGATTCAGTGAGAAAAGTCATTGTTGTTTAACACCTTCTAAACTCGTATACTAGAGCCACAAGGCAAACTATCAACTGGAATAAGAGTTGTCCCTTCTATATCAATATCCCTCAATTTAGACAAGGGAGGATAGCATATATCTTGGGATGTGGCATTGAGTCCCTCCCCTCTAATTACTTGGGTCTTCCTCTAATTATCAATCCCCTTGAAGAATTCTGGAACAAACTTATAGATAGATTCAATAGAAAGTTGGCTGGTTGGAAGGAGATCACTCTCAATCAAGTAGACAAAATTCACTTGGTTAAATCTACTCTTAAAAACCTTCCTACCTACGCCTTAAGCCTCTTTTCTATTCTTTCTAAAGTTTTGGAAGCAATGTGAAAAATTTAAAAAATATTTATGTGGTCAGTGGTGGATGAGAATAAGAGATTTTCTTTTATTTCTTGGGACAAATTTTTCATTCCTAAAAGTGTTAGAGGTCTTGGTATTAGCAGAATCAGGCCTTTTAACAAAGTGCTCCAAGAGAAATAGTTATGGCACATATTCCATGGAAAGGGGAAATTGAGAGGCCTCTTTTAAGATAATTATCTTTCTAATGACTCTTTGAGCTATTTCTTTGATTCTGATGAAATCCTGAAAGGCGCTTTTATCTTGAATGACTTCCTTAATGCTAAAGACTTATCCAAATATAAAACTAGATGGAAAATTGGTAATGGCCAAACTATTAATTTATGGAATGACAATTTTATATAGTTTGGTCCCTTGAAGGACTATAAGCCCTTTAAAATATTGAAAGATGAGTGTAACCATCAATTTTGCCCCAGGGTGTGTAGCTATAAAGTGAGAAATACATCGGTGAACTTTCCCTCTATCTCTCGAGATTTTTCTCCCCTTACTACTGCTCTGAATGTTATCTCCTTTTATTATAATTAGGATGTCTTGATATGGGAAGGATCCCCAAAAGGTACCTTCATGGTTGCTTTAGCCTATCTTACAAGATGCAATAGGAAGCCAAACCTTTTTGGGATAATGCCTAGTTCCCTGGCCTTATTCCCATAAATAATGTTTTCTTCTTACTTTTGCTTCAAAATCGTATTCTTATGGTTGATAAAATTTTAAAGAGAGACCTCCCGATCCCCAATAGGTGTGTTCTTTGTAAGTGTCAAGCTGAATCTGTGAACCACCTTTTCCTTCACTACTTCTATGTCAGTTATGTCTGGCAGCACATCCTCTTAGTTTTTGTGTTGCAATGGCGATTTCCTTCCTCTTTTTAGGACCTCTTCTCCCATTTGACCCAACCTTTCAAGAGAAATTCTCTTCACAAAATTTAGACTTGGGATCTCCTTCACCTGTGTTGGGGAATTTGGAAATAGCGTAATAACTGTATCTTCAAGGACTGTACTGCTCCTCCCAAAATCAATTTTTAGAAGATACATCATGCTTTATTGGAAAACAATGTTTCCTATGGAAGTACTAACCCTTTTGCAGGAAAAGACAACTATGTTGATCCTAAGAAGACCAACGAAAAAAGATAGACCTACACTTGGAGTTACCCTTCGGAAGGTTGGTTTAAAGCCAAATTTGATGGCGGTGCCAAGGTTAACGCAAGAAAGGTAGGAAGTGGTGGTGTGATTCAAAATTACTTTGGGAAGGGAACTGCTATAGTCATCCTCCCACTTGGCACACAAACCAATCACTATGTGGAAGCCAATGTAGAACTGCAAGTCGCTAAATTAGCCCATGATTTGGGAATAAAAAATCTTTGGATAGAAGGTAACTCTAGAAAAATTATAAATTGCCTCAGCAAGTTACACCCACCATCGTGGACTATTTCCAAGATGATAAAAAAACCTGCAACCTTTTGAACACTTTTGAGAATGTGCATGTATCCCACATGTACAAGGAAGCCAACCGGGCTACTGACTGGTTTACCAACTTGGCGGTGAAGAGTGACAATCACATTAGATGGCTTCACGGTGTAGATCTCCCATGTGAGGTGAAGGATTTAGTTGAATATGACAAAATCCAGGTAAAGGAGGGATTTAATATAATTAATCATGATAGTTAATGCTATGCTTTGCAACAACATTCCCATTAATGAAAAGTTCATGATCGATAGGAAAGGTGATCATTCCAAGTCACATTCGCACACTTTCTGGGTGCCTATTCACAAAGTTAAAACTTACCTTTTAAGGAATAAAAGAAGAAAAATCTAGAATATCTCTAGGAGAATTTGTTTGTTAAGCTGTGATATCCATTTCATGAGACAAAGATTTTTTCATGCAATGGGTGGAGAAAGAAATAGAAGGGAGCCCTCTAATGACTATGAGAAATGGAGGAGATAGACTAAGGTCTAGAATTACGTTTAGCAAGGTGAAATTTCCACTTTCATTGAAAGGCTTCATGGAGGAAAGTTGTCAGTGACCAAAATGTTTGTGAAAATTTGGGATGAGGGTAGTGTGGTGATAGAGGGCAGAAAATTTACGGTCACTAAGGATGTTATTTCCATGGTTACTGAAATCCCTATTGTTGATGAGAAATTTTACAGGGACCATAAAATTTCACACTCTATGATCAGTGATTTCGTGAGGAATGAGGAAGATTAGAAAGCTCTAATAAAATTTGGGACCTATTATCTTCCTGAAGGGTTCAAAACACATTGGATATTCGTCCTAAGGGACATCTTCTATTATGTCATGCTCGACACCAGATTTGATAGGATAACAACCTATTACTTCATCCTCATGAATCACTTTTGGCATGGTATACAAGATTCTATCTTGTTCTACTTATATGCTTCCATTAATGAAAATATCAATGGGTTTAGGGATAAATCTATTGCAAACCCTGCTCTGCATGAGGGTATTTTACTTCTTATTTATGAGTATTTTAAAGCCCAATTAATGGGGAAGGAGGTTGTTGAGAAAGAGGAGAGTATAGATGTCTGTAGCTCTTATTATGTTCCTTCATAGACTGATGATAGGGAGGGTATGCACTCTGAGGGTCAGGAAGATTATGACAATAAAAATATTAATCTGGGTTCCTCCTCTAAGAAGCATATTGCCAGTATTCATACCATTTAAAAATAAAAATGATGATCCCATCCAAAAAGTATACTACAACTGTGATATCCTCTGAGGAGGAGTATAATGAAAATGAGGAAGGGATGAATATCGATGGTGAGGAAGAGATATCTAGTGGTAAAGAAGAAAAGAGAAGGCAAACTAACCTTGTGAAGTACCAAAACAAAAAGAGAAAGAATAGGGATGAAAACACTAGTTGGATGACTCCTAAGGACCACACTCATAGAAAATCCCTTGGCTATAGCCACAAAGAGAAGGAGAAGCTCCAGGATGAACATTATGACACTAATCAGGATATCATGTCTCCCCGACTCTCTGATCCCCACATCACTATGAAAGAAAAAGGGTAGGACAATGATTATTGCTGCTACATGTCTATGCAGAGGAGGAAAATAGTTTGGCGTAATTTTGAGGTTAAAATTGCCAAAAAGGGAATAATTAGGGAAGTCGTTAATCCCAAAGTTATTGAAGGTGAGGATGGAAGAATTAAGTTGGAGGAGCTGATTGAAATGACTATGGTTGTTTTTATTGATAACTCAAGGGAATTTGGGTTGGATCTCCTCAATAATACTAGGGACAACATGCTGGACAATTACAGGTCCATTAAATGGTTATACCATGAAGTGGGGGAGCTCAAGAATAGAGAAAAAGGGACTTCCAATACCAAGGTTGACAACACTCTTGAAGATCAAATGAATCTGAGTATGAGGGTCAGAAAAATGGAGGATAAGATGGTGAGGTTTTAGGTGACCCGTAAAAGAATTGCTGAATAGAGCTTCAACATACTCAAAGCTTCTAATGAGCATACTAAGATTCTCATTGAAAACTGTAAGAGAAACATGAAGGGATTGATGCGACGAATACAGGTGTGGAAAAAGAGAAGTAGACTAAAGAGGGACATGGTAAGAGGAAAAGGACCTGTGCAAAGAAGGAGAAGAAGGAGATTGATACCTCGAGAGACATCCAAAAGATTAAGGATTCGGTTGCTAAGATGGAGATTCTCTAGTCCAAAGCGACTTTCTTGATGGTGGACATCTCATGATTCTGTTCCCTGGTTCTGTGGGCTATCCCTGTGCTATTTTTTTTAGTAGGTTAGTTTGGTTTTGCTGCAACTTTGTGGTGGTCTATTTCATTTTTTTACTTTGTTTTGTTATGCCTAGACATACTTTCTATTCTGTTGCTATGTATTGGGTCTCAGGAAGCCTGTAAAACATGTTTTACTTAATCAAAAACATAGTTAAGATTTATGACAATATTCATTTGTATTTTTTTGTTGAATATATAATTTTTATTATTTATTTATTAGACATAATTGTTGCTTTTAAAATTTCTCATGCACAACCAGGATAATTTGACCAAAAAAAATGATTTTTAATATTTTTCTAAAGTACATAGAATTGTCTTTAGTTTAATGTAATATAATTTTTTTTGCAAGAAAATTTCAAATAAAAAATGATTAAAATAACAAAATAGCCTATTGTCTTTAAATTGTAGACCTGTTTTAGTAGAAATTCAACAAACAAAGAAATTCAACATACATATATATACATATACATACATATATATATATATATATACATATATATATGTATATACATATATATATATATGTATATATATATGTATATATATATATATACATACATA
>MU226278.1:2676868-2697399 GCA_018584345.1 Thuja plicata | reverse complement strand
ATACTCTGCACAATTTGCTCTATAATGGGTTTTTATCTTGTCAAAATATTCCATTGAAAATATCTTCAGATATATATCTAAAGTCCTTATTTTGTATGGACACTAGCAGAGCCTTCAAGTTGCAGGTCAAACCAAGTTCAAGGCTATGGTCCAGCTACACAAGCCTCTTTCTAAACCAAAAGCGAATGGTAAAAGCATGCTTGAAATTCATTTTTTTTATAAATAGGATCTCTCTTAGTAAACATGGCCCTGTTTACCTTTTTCTAATCATATTTCATAAATGGCTCGATATAAGGTTTTGTTTAAAAAATGTATGTATATTTTTAAATGGTCTCTCGTTTTGAAACGAGCTCTAGTTTTTTTTTATAAAATTTAACCCTCTTTCATTTTTCAAAATGAGACCCCATTTTGAAACAGGATCCCTTTTTTTTGAAGCGAGATCCCATTTTTAAAATTTTAGGCTCGGGATCCCAAAACTAAACAAGACCCAGTTCATTTTAAGATGGAACCCGTTTCGTTTAGTCCAATTTCACAAATTTGGCTAAGTATGAAAGTTCCACCACAAGTGGACTCAAATTCTTACAGTTACCCAATGAAATGGTAACACAACCACTATATTGCAATTTTAATTTCATTAATACCATGTAAATTCAACAAGACAGTTGCATTAGTACCTAATGATCTGGGGTCTGATAGTATATAATGTAATGTTGTAAATTGATTCAAAGCAATGTAATGGGGAAGGGGTAGTTCTAAGTAAATAGAAAGGGAAATATTATTTTATAATTTATATATTTTACAAAAATTAATAAAAGTGGATTATGTTATATGTTTATAATTATCTATTCACATATATTACCCATGCATAAAATGAAATCAACTTAGCTATAACTATAAATTGTTGTATCTAGCATAATGTTGGAAAAGTAAGAGGTGTTATTTCCTAATTTTCAATGAAATTATTAGGAAATGATAAGAATATTAATGGAAACTATGGCTAATCTATATCTATCTATCAATAGAATGAGAAATGAATTCTTGGTAATAATCAATGAATGTTTATTTTGCGAAAAAAGAAATTTATTTGACATTGAACTGATTATTATAAAATGAGATAGTAAACTTAGTAAATTGATTATTTATAATAGATGGTTAATTTGTGATTATGGGAAAAGAACGAACTAGGAACATTTGTTTAGTACATAAAAATGAACCTAGAGTAATGGAGAACATCAAGATAACACATATATTAATGAATGTTTATCTCCACTCTAATGTTTAAACAAAACTGATATAAAGGATATATTAGTATATTTTTATGATTTTGATGATTAGTTATGAAGCAACGAATTTAGTTGATAAATCAAATAATGGTCATAGATTATTGAATTTACCTTGAATATCTTAAAAAATTCAAGCTTATAATTCAATGTATCTCTCTTAAAGGTGTATATATTAAACAATGTTGCTTGAGTAGAGATGTTAGGGAGCCTGTGAGGACTTAGGTTGGTTAGTACTCTTGTATTCAACTATTGTAGACAAGTGTTTATTTATGTATTAAAAATGATGCACATCATAATAGTTAGCTTTAAAAAAGTAATTACTCACATCTTTTAGTGGTCATATGGATTATCCTCCATGGTTCCCTGGCATGGCATTACAAAATGCATGTGGATATGTAAAGGATATTCAAGCTTGAATCTAAACTCTTGTATGTGGTCTTGATGGGAGACGAGCTTTCAAAAATGGAGAAGATTTCATTCAAAGTTTATTCGATGCTTTGAGAAATAGCAGATCTTGAAAGGTTGACTATGGATGTTATATATTCTTGATGATTCATTACCAAAATGAAGAGGAAGAGGGGATTTATATACCTGTCAAACATTTTAGGATTTCAAATTGATTCAGACCCACTCCACGACCTAACTTCCCACCAAACCACCGGCATGAGCCTCTCATTCAAATTAGGGGCACTTTTAGAAGGAACATAACATTTCTAATGTTATCTTCTTCGAAATATAATGTCTCAAATGTTATGTACCTAGTAAAAAGTTTTCAAACTTGGACTGGGTGCTAGGATGATGAACTAGATTCTAAAAAAGAAGAATTGGGTTGCTAGGATCAATCATAGAAGATATTAAATCTCAAAATCACCAAAATGAGGCCTAATATAGAATCTAGTTTTGGAGGATAATTTTTTAGGATGATAAAACTTGATGATCATAGTAATTATATGTCATACACTCTGTTTTCTAGTGACATTTATTTTATTCAAGCAATCTATATGATCTTGGAGGATAATTTTTTAGGATGATAAAACTTGATGATCATAATAATTATATGTCATACATTCTATTTTCTAGTGACATTTATTTTATTCGAGCAATCTATGTGATCTACATATGATGAGTATAATTATGCTATGGTTTTGTGTGCCTTATGTGTTGTCTTCTTTGGGGTCATTATTTATGTCATGATATCATTTACAAATGAAGTTGAATTATTAATTTTAGGACCTCACCTTTTTGTGTGGAAATCCACATGATTCATGTTGCTTTGGAAAATATATTTTGGAAGGTTTTCTTACAAGATTCATTTCCTATATACACGATGTATTTTTTGAGGAAACACTAGTTGATCCGAAAACCATTTAAATTATCTTAGAAGATTTATTGTTATATATATAGGTCCCCTCTCTCTTGTATAGTGTACTACATCATGTATCTTTGGTTTGAATGATCTATTTTATGTAATAATGACTTATCTAGATTATGACCAATAGTTAATAGAGATTTTGATGATCTACCTCATGTTTTAAGCCTACATTCAATGTTAGAGATGTAGGGCGAATTGGGGAAGTATCACAAAAGAATTTCATGCAAAGGAAAGAAAAGAAAGAAGCAAGTGTGTGTCAGAAGTGGATGTGCAGAAGTTAAAACTTGAAGGAAATATATTTAGAGATAGTGTGTTTAGACTGTGATAGATGTATACCATGAATTTGGTTTCTTGATGTTGATGTTAAAGAATAGGTTCATTTCTAGGATATTCTTCTAATTTAAAATTTGATATTAATGGTTTTTTTTTTCGAGTTAGATTGAGTCTATTAGCAACCTTTTGTATCATGTCCTATCAGAGTGAATTTCAGTTGTATAAGTCCTTTATTTATTGAAATAAGATAGTAATCTCTAAACATCCAAGTCAAGTTCAAGAATTATTTATCCTTGGAGTTCAACCTAAATAATTGTAATCAAATCTATTTATATTATGAGTTTGATTCTCATAGTGGTTTTTTCCTTGTTTTAGGTTTTTCTCATAAAGATAGTGTTTGTGTGTTGGTTATGCTTTGTATTTTATGGTTTCAAATAAGTAAGTGTCTTATGGTGATTTGAAGTATATTGAGATATAAATTATATTTATGATTTCTATTTCAAATAATTCACCTTCCTTGTTCGTATGTTTTTGTGTTCAATAATTATTATAAGAGTTTGTTCCATTCATGTGAAGTCTAATCACTTAAGGGAGATTATGTATAGTGCAGGATTTGAGTTTTGAGGCTCTAAAGTTTGAAGGTATAAATTACTCCTATTGGAAGGAATGAATCTAGTTCCACTTAGAGTCTTTAGAAAATGGATAATAGGAAAGTATTCAAAAGGGTTATATGTTATGCCCCACTATGGAATCCAAGAGAAATTAACCTAAAACACAATACTAAGTTTATAGAATAAGTATTTTCCTTCAAATTTTACATAACATTCGATGAATAACAATGTGGAAGAAATAAAACATATAATAATTAATACACATTAATGTAATTCGCTAAACATGTTAAAATTTTGAATGATTCCATAATGTAGAGCTACGTAAAAGTTAATTAATTATTCAAAATAACTATAATGCCCATGGTGCAGGAGCACCTAGGTAGGCTAGTTGTGGAAATATAACCTAGGGTTTTCTCTTTCTTTGTTTTTGATTATAGTGGTTCTAGCCAGGCCACTAGGTGAATAAAGGGACCAAGAGTCCTAGTGTGTGAATTTTTTGTAGGAGGATAGGTCTTATTAGTTCCTTGGTGACCCTTAGGTCCAATTAGGCCCAATTAGGAAATTTTAGCATTTTGTGGAAAAATGAGCCAAAAGAGGGACTATAGGTCCCTTTTTATGTTTTTTCATAATATTTAGTGGATTGGACAAGTTTGGATAGGGTTTTCCCAAGTTTGGCAATCAAACCCAAAAGTTGCCAAAAGTTGTCAATGTTGTCATTGACAACATTGACAATTTGGCATCTTCGATGAAATTGGTTGGGTAACTATCTCAAAATGAAAATTTAGTGTTTGGGTCATCTATATAAGACCATCCTTTGGATTTGTGAAGGGTTGGCATGTATAAGAAATTTCATGTACGGACTGTGTTAAGCAATAACATTGTGAATGTGTGTGTTTCAAGGTGATCGGGTAGTGTAATGGATTGAGAGTGTTTCTGTAAGTATTGTTTCATGTAATATAGGTTTTTATTGAAATTTTTTTGGTGTTATCTTGGTAGATTTTATATTTTTAAGTGTTTGTAGAAAATCTTTAAATTTCAGTCCAGTTGCTGGTTTGGTTTTGAGCACTGCTTACAAGTGGAGTCTTAACTTTCTTTTCCACCATGGCTTTTGCCCAAGCTCTTGGATTATGAAAGTATACTCCATTTAAATTTTTTACATATCAGGATGGGCCCTAGAAGTTGTGGCAGCTATTTTTAAGATGATGCCCTAGGCGAGCCAGAGTGGTATGACTAGGGATCATCAGTGATTGTAGAGCTAGCTAGATGGATTGAAAGAATCCATAGCTTCAATCAATGGAAGTGGGAAGGTAGAAGAGTTAGAGGTGGACCTCAAACCAAGAGGATAAGTTGTGAGGAGTTATCTTGTTTGCCAAGAAATTTCATTTCTTGTGCAGACGGTGAAGGGGGCCTAAAACCCTGAATTTTAGGCATGAAAGTAGGGAGGACTGTACGGACACTTATGAGGCCTAATACATAGAAAATATCTAGTGTCTTTGAAAAGGGTGTCTATATCCTAAGCCTATTTGGTATTTTTTAAGACCTTTTTCCAAGATAATGCAGAAAAGGTGACCAAATATGGCTAATTGCTTGTAGCCCTATTTTGGGGGTAATTGCATAGGTTCTTGGAGATCATTTGTGTTTTTGAAGAAAAGTGAGTTTGTAGAGGTTGAAATTGGTCCTTTTTACATCTTCATATGATTCCTTTTCAATTTGGTTGATATTGGAATCCATTTGGATAAGATTGTACAAATGGGGCTAGAAAGACCAATTTGGGTCTAGTTTGAGGTTTGTAAATTTGCGAGTTCTATTTTGGTTGGTGTTTACTAGTTTAAGGAAGTTAGGATCTTTTGATAAGATACCTAAGGATCCTAGGGTTAGTAGAAGAACCCTAGTAGGTCAATGATTGACCTAAGAGTGTTAGAATAGTCCCAAAGGATAATAGAGGGGGGGGAGAATCAATTATCAGTAACTTTAATTCTTTTTACTTCCTTAACTTCAAAATATAATAAAGTAATTGCTTAATTAGATAAAACAGTACACAACACACAATTTGATTACGTGGAAATCAAATTGTAAAATACCCCAGTGGGAATTAGCACCCACAATGAACTATACTTGTTTATAGTAATCCCTGTTAGAAGATCTTGCAACCTTGTTAGGAGTTGTTCTTTACAAAGTAATAAGTATAGTGACTTGGCTAAGGGTCGGACCCTATTAGGAGTCTTTTACGAATAACAATGTTAGGGGTGGTGGACTCACTGTCTAAAAGCTCACTGCTTCAATGATGAAGGCTACAACCTTCTGTAGAACATATATGCACTATATTTGATGATGAACTATAGAGTAGACATGTAGTCTTGATTAGTTCCAATGTATTATAGTCTTCTACTTCTTCTTCACATAGACTCTTGATGAATGAACCACAACTAATATTCTTCTCTATATATTTTCTATCTCCTTTCGTATCATTCACACTTAGCGTATCACAAATGACTTTCTATAAGTATATTCCTCAAAGTATGAGATCATTGGACCTGTAAGATGAATCTTAATAACATCCTTGTTGGCTCTACTAAGCACGCAAACAATATTAAGTCTGCTCAACACAAACTAATTAGACATGACGCTTCACTAAGTCGGCCTCACAAAATTAACTCTAACTTTGCAATCTACTTGAAACACGTTAGACACCTTTAGATAAAAATCATAAACTCATAACTAATCATGAATATACACACGCATATCCTGAAGACATGTGCAACTCAAGAAACATGTTACATATGTCGGCTCTGAACAGATACTCTTCCAAAACTAAAACTGCCAATAACAAAATTACACAACTTGACTAAAACATCATATCTAGATCTACGTGTATGAGAATAACATAATAAACATGTCTTCAACATGTATCTAACCACACAAGGCTTGATATCATCATTCTAATAAGTACATACAAAAAAACTACTATGTATTATATGGTGTCATCAATGACAAACATACAATCAATCAATTGTACAAAAACAAATCTCCAACAATCTCCCCCTCTGACATTGATGGAAACATATGATATTAAAAACATCCTTTGTTCATGGTTTCCTCTTTCTTATACAATCTTCTCAATATAGTCATCAAGGATTCCTCTACACCGCTCAAGTTCTTCTAACTACTTTTATACTCCCCTTGAGTATATGCTCCCCCTTACAATATACTCCCCCTTTGACATCAATGGAAAATGGTGCCATAAACAATTAGGCACAGGTACTACTCCATAAGTAGAGTAGTCAACCATTCATCAGTCACACTGGACTGATGTACTTGCTTATTTATCTAATCAGACTCAGGGGAGGGAATTACTCACAAATTCTCTCTGAGATACTCAAAGGTATCCTTTGATAAATGCTTTGTGAAAATATCTGCCAACTATTCTTTGGTGCTCACATAGTCCAATTTCACTTATTTTTTTGCAACTTTTTCTCTTAGAAAGTGGTACTTGATCTCTATGTGTTTTGTCTTTGCATGCATCGCAGGGTTCTTAGACATGTTAATAGTGCTAGTATTATCATAGTGAATAACAATAGGATAATCAATCTGAATACGAAATTATTTAACCATCTGCTTGATCCAAACCATGGTTGAACAATTCAATACTATTGCAACATATTTAGTTTCTACTGTGGACTGAGAAATATAGTTCTGCTTCTTGCTTGTCTAAGAAACCAACCTGTCTCCAAGAAATACTTCTCCTCCTAAAGTACTCTTGCTAAAATCATTACAACCTGCCCAATTTGCATATGTATACACATGAAGTTGTACATTATCTGATTTAGGATACCATAAACCATAGTCTATAGTTCCCTTTAGATATATGAATATCCTCTTGATTTCCATTAGGTGATTTTGCTTGGGTTCAGCTACAAATCTTCCAACAATGCCAACTACATTAGATATGTTAGGTCTAGATTGAGTTAGATAAATGAGTTTTCCAATCATAGATTTGTACAATGTCTTATCAACTGCTGTGGAATCATCATCTTTTGAAAGCTTTCTTCTTGTTATCATAGGGGTACATACTGGCTTATAGTCTTCCATCTTAAAGGTCTTCAATATTTCCTTTACATATTTTGACTGATTAATGAATATACCTTTATCTGTCTGCTTTACATTTAGTCCCAAAAATTATTTCATAGGACCAATCATGGCCATTTCAAATTCATTCTGCATTTCTTTTGCAAATGTTGTACTAAGCTTGTCATTACCTCCAAAGATAATGTCATAAACAAATATGGCAACTAGTAGTAATCCATCAAGTGTCTCTCTTGTGAATAGGTTACAATCTGTTGCACCTTTCTTGAATCCAATCTTGGTAAGATAACCATCAAGTCTCTCATACCAGGCTCTTGAGGCCTTTTTAAGACCATAGTGTGCTTTCTTCAATCTCCATACCATGTCTGGTTTATCTGAGAGATTAAATCCTTTAGGTTGTTCTATGTAGACTTCCTTCTTCAAGTCACCATTCAGAAAGGCTGATTTTACATCCATTTGATTAACTTTAAAGTCTTTGAATGTTGCATAGGCCAAGAACAATTTAATGACTTCCAGTCTTCTCACAGGGGCAAATGTATTAGTGTAGTATATTCCTTCTCTCTATGCATATCCTTTACATACCAATCTTGCTTTATTTCTTACTAATGTACCATCTTCATTCATCTTGTTTCTTAATACCCACTTTGTTCCAATCACATTTTTGTCATTGGGTCTATGGACCAATTCCCATGTATCATTCTTAATTATCTGATCTAGTTCTTCTTTCATTGCATTCTTCCAATTAGAGTCATTACAAGCATCTTCAACACTTAAAGGTTCAATCTGTGAAATTAAACATACCTCTTCATCTATTTCTAGACTTTTTGCTTTTAATCTGGTCAACACACTACTTCTCTGATCCCCAATGATATTATCTTTAGAGGGGTATCTAGATGTGAATTTAGGAACCTTAGGTGTCACTTCTTCTTCTATAATTTGTGATTCTTCTCTGCTTGATTCAGGGTCATTGCATGAGACATCAATGCAATCAAACATTTATTCAATAATAGTATCTTTGCTGCTAGGCCTGGGTTCATCTTCAATCATAGGTGCATATTCATAGTATCTCTCTTGAACCATAAACTTTTCATCAATTTTTACATGAGTACTTTCAATTTCTTTTTTCAATATCAAATTGAAAAATATGTAATCTTTTCTTTGAGTAGAGTAACAAAGGAAAATACCTTCATCACTCCTGGCATAAAGCTTAGTAACACCATCATCTCTCTTGATATAGCACTTGCTACCAAAGATTCTGAAATACTTTACTGTAGGTACATTACCAAACCAAATTTCATAGGGTGTCTTATATGTTCCTTGCCTCAACTAAGTTTTGTTGATAGTATAGAATGTTGTATTAACTGCATCTCTTCAATATGTGTTGGAAACTTTTCCTTCAATCATCATAGTGCGCTCTGTATCAAGTATAATCATGTTCCTCCTTTCTGCAATCCCATTCTGTTGAGGGGTTGTAGGAGCACTTAACTATATTTTTATTCCATGTTCTTCACAGTAATCATAAAAATGATCAGAGGTGAACTCTCCTCCTCTATCTGATCTCAGACATTTTAGTTTTAATCCAGATTCATTCTCAACCTTAGCTTTGAATATTTTGAACTTATCAAAGGATTTAGATTTTTCTTTTAAGAACGCAACCGACATCATCCTTGAAAAATCATCAACAAACAAAATGAAATACCTTTCTCTGTAGTATGATCTTGTTTGAGTAGGACCACATAAATCTGTATGCACTAGGTCCAATTTTTTTTTAGCCGAGTTCTACTTTCTTATGAAGGAGCTCCTCACATGCTTTCCCATAACACATTCCCTATACATTGTGTCAATTGGTCTTGCAATACTTGGAAGGTCTCTGACTATCTTGACATTACTTATCTTTACTATGTTATCAAAATTGATATGACAGAGTCTCTCATGCCATAACCAACTATCTATCACTTTTGCAACAAAACAACTTACATCAGAATTGAGACGAAAAACATTACCTTTTGTTTTGGAACCTGGCACAATCATGTCTCCATCCTTGTTGTTAATGATGCACTTGTTTTCTTTGAACTCCAAATGATAACCTTTGTCAAGTAGTTGTCCAACACTTAGCAAATTATGATGTAATCCATGAACATATAGAACATCATCTATCTTTTTCTTTCCATCCAAGGTGATAGAACCTCTGCCTATGATAGGTTTAGGAGTGTTATCTCCAAATCTAAGCATACCACCTTTGTATTTTTCTAAATGAAAAAATCTTTCTTTGTCACCTATCATGTGATGAGAGCATCCACTGTCAATGATCTAATCAGTTCTGATGTCTGCTTTGGAAATTAGAGCTAACTCTTGTTCCTCTTTTTCATCTACAATGTCCATTTCTTCAAGCAACCTTTTCGTGTCTCTAAGGGTGATAAATCCAATTTCATATTCTCTTGAATCTTCATCAGTTACAACTTCTTCAGCATGGTAACATTCCTTCTTATATTTAGGTTTGTAATCAGATCTCAACTTCTTGACTGTTGTGGGAAACTTAGATGCAAAGTGACCAATCTTGTTGCATGAAAAACATTTGAATGGAAGTTTTCCTTCATATTTTCCTTTTCCTTTCTTTTATCTTTTAGCAATCATAGCAATGATATCTTCTAGTTCTTCATCAACTACTTCATTCTCATTGTGGCTAGAGATGTGTAATGATTTCTTACCATGGACTGAGGCTTTGAAAGTTGTTTCACTTTTAGGTTCATTCTTCAATCTTGATATCTCAAATGCAAAGATTTTGTTGATCAAAGTCTCTCTCTTGAAATATTGTGAGAATTGCATGGTTTCCTCTAGAATGCTTATCTTGTTTTCATAGTCTGATATTAAGGTAGTTAGTAACTTGTCCATTATATCTTCTTCTGATATTTCTTCACCATTGTTTCAAATCCCTGAGATTGCTTAATTAATCCTTTGATTGTAAGCTCTAATGTTCTCTTTAGGTAACATCTCAAGACTGTTGTATTTCTTTTTCCATGTCTTCCTGCACGCATTCTTTGCTTGAATATATCCTTCAAACATATATTCTAAATACTTCCATATGGTGTATGCTCCGTAAATTTTCTTGATCTCAAAAAATTCGCTGTCAGATAGGACACTGATTAGGGCTTCTTTAGCGATTGCATTATTTGTAAATGTTTCCTTTTGTCTGTTAGTAGCATCATCCTTTGCAAGATATTTCAAAGATGGAATAGCAACTTCTTGTGTAGCAATTTCAAAGATCTCAAATCAAACACACTATAGATGTGTTATCATTTTGTTTTTCCAATCCATATAATTTTCTCCATCGAACTTAGGGCTCTCTTTTCTGAAGTAAGATATCTGATCTACCTTAAGTTGTTAGGCTTCTTCTCCAAGGAACTTGGCTCTGATACCAATTGTTAGAATAGTCCCAAAGGATAACTAAGAGGGGGGGTGAATCAGTTATCAGTAACTTTAATTATTTTTACTTCCTTAACTTTAGAATACAATAAAGTAAATGCTTAATCAGATAACACAGTACAGAACACACAATTTGATTACAGGGAAACCAAATGGTAAAAATCCTGATGGGAATTAGCACCCACAATGAACTATACTTATTTATAGTAATGCCTATTAGAAGATCTTGCAACCCTATTAGGATTTTTTCTTTACAAATTAATAATTATAGTGACCTAGTTAAGGGTCGGACCCTGTTAGGAGTCTTTTACAAATAACCCTGTTAGGGGTGGTGGACTCACTGTCCAAAAGCTCACTGCTTCAATGATGAAGGCTACAACCTTCTGTAGAATAGATATGCACTATATCTGATGATGAACTATAGAGTAGACATGTTGTCTTGATTAGTTCCAATGTATTGTAATCTTCTACTTCTTCACATAGACTTTTGATGAATGAACCACAACTGATATTCTGCTCTGTACATTTTCTATCTCTTTTCGTATCATTCAAAATTAGCGTATCAAAAATGAATTTCTATAAGTATCTTCCTCAAGGTATGAGATCATGGGACCTGTAAGATGACTCTCCATAACATCCTTTTTAGATCTACTAATCATGCAAACAATATTAAGTCCGTAGAACACAAACTAAATAGATGTGACGCTTCACTAAGTCGACCTCACCAAATTAACTCTAACTTTGCAATATTCTTGAAATACGTTAGGCACCTTTAGATAAAAATCATAAACTCATAAATAATCATGAATATACACATGCATATCCTAAAGATAGGTGCAACTCAAGAAACACATTACATATGTCAGCTCTGAACAGATACTCTTCCAGAACTGGAATTGCCAATAACAGAATTACACAACTTGACTGAAACATCATATCTGGATCTGCATGTATGAACATAACATAATAAACATGTCTTCAACATGTATCTAACCATGCAAGGCTTGATATCATCATTCTGATAAGTACATATAGAAACACTACTGTGTATTATATGTTTTCGTCAATGACAAAAATATAATCAATCAACTGTACAGAAACAAATCTCCAAAAAAGAGACCCGAGAAGAGGTCTAAGGAGAAATACTAGTATTACATTAGAGTGGTATCAGATAAAGTTGAGAAACTTGGGGAATTTGGCTTATTTTAGAGGTGGAATTTTGTGGCTCTACAAAGATGGTGACAAATGCAGAACTAGCCAAAGATATAGAGGTGCAAAAGGAGAAAAATAGACTCCTTGAGGGTACTTTGGAAGCAATGAGAGTAAAGATGGAAGAAATAGTAGATGCTACTAGGAAGAAATAATATGAAGCATAATCCAGTAGTAAGGGTAAGAAGAAGATAGAGGAAGAAGACTACATTCCTGAACCTGACCCAGTGTTGAATGAGGAACCTTTCTTAAAGGCCATAAAGGCAATAAGTGGCAAAGCTTTGGAGTGGATACCTTTATTCAAAGGAAAGATGGATATTGAGGCAGTCATGGACTGGATTGAAGCAAAGGAAAATCATTTTTAATGTGAAGGGATAAGTGAGGCCCAAGGGGTTAAAGTGGCCAAGTCTGGACTCAGAGGGTCAGCTTTGACTTGGTGGAAATACCTTCTAGATGAGAGGGTAAGCATGGGAAAGCAACCAATAGAAAATTGGAATGCTATGGTAAATAAATTGAAGGAGATTTATCTTCTAGAGGACTAAGAAATAAAAATCCATAGGAATAGAAAAAACTTGAAGCAGAAAGACCTAGATGCGGCCTCATATACTGAGGAATTCCAAAGACTATGTTTAAGGTCTAAGTTGTAAGAAGATGATCCAATAAAAGTGGCTAGGTACTTGGGTGGGTTGAAGTGGAACATCCAAGAGGAGCTAAGTCTATGGATGCCTACTAACATCCTAAAATGTCATCAGTTATCTCTAAAGGTGGAAGAGAAGAATAAGAAGAAAGGGGATTCTAGCTTCAAGAACAATAATAACAATAGAGGCAGAGGAAGAGAACAGAGGGTTCAAAGAGGGGGCTACCAAGGAAGGGTTAGTGAACAAAGATCGCAAGGAGAAAACAAGTTGACATAGTAACAGACTAAGAACAATTCAAGAGGGGGCTATAAAAGAGGCAGGGGTAACAAAGGGGGTTCTAACAGAGGAAGAGGAGGTAGGAGCGGATCCTACTTTGCCACTATGAAGTGTTTTTATTATGGGCAACTAGGGCATCCAGATTATAGATGTCCTAATAAACCCTCTACAGCAAAAAGTGACAAAAGAGTAGCATATGTACATGAGGATACTTCTAGTGTCAAGCATCTAGAGGTGGACCATTTAGACTCAGAAATGGGTGAGAACCTGATGTTTAGAAGGGTCCTACTAAGGAAACCAATCAAATATAAGCCCAAACATAGGAGGGTGCATTTTAGAATCAGATGAAAGATTCTTGGAAAAGTGTGTAAGGTGATTGTTGATTCTGGATCCATAGACAACATCATTTCAGAGGAGGCAGTGGCGAAGCTTAAGCTAGCCAAAATACCACATGTGAACCCTTATAAAGTGACATGGCTCAACAATGGCCAGAGTGTCTTGGTCAATGAGAAAACATGGGTAGAATTCTCAATAGTAGGGTACAAGGACATATTGCTTTGTGAAATCCTACCAATCGATGCTTTTCATTTGATTCTTTCAAGGTCATGGTAGTTTTATAATGGAGAAATGTATGATGGGAAGAATAACTCCATTACATTTAAGAAAGGAGGAAAGACATTCAAAATTTAGTCTTTATTAGAGGATGAGGAACCATAAAGTAAAACTCCTAATGTCATGTTATGTAGTGGTAAGGAGTTGGTGAATGACATCATCGATGATGAGGGAGAAGGTTATTCCATTGTGCTAAGACCTAAGGAGGATGAGAGACCAATAAAGACACCACTACCAAAGGAAGTGCAAGAATTGCTTGAGAAATATAAGGAAATTGTGAGTTATGACACTCCTGCAAGCCTACCACCTAAGAGGGTTATAAGTCATCAAATATACTTTTTACCAGGGGCATCCTTGCCCAATAAAGAAGCATACAAGTTGAATCCAAATCAAAACTTGGAGGTAGAAAGACAAGTACAAGAACTCTTGGATCAAGGCTTGATCAAGAAGAGCATTAGCCCATGTGCAGTCCTAGTTGTTTTGGCATCAAAGAAGGGGGGAAAGTGTAGATTATGCATAGACTCAAGGGCTATAAATAGGATCACAATAAGGTACACATTCCCAATCCCAAGGATAGAGGATCTTATGGATTACCTGGGTGGGCCAATGTATTTCACAAAGCTAGATTTGAAAATTGGTTATCACCAAATCAGGGTGAAGGAAGGTGATGAATGGAAAATGGCATTCAAAACAAAAAATGGGTTATATGAGTGGCTGGTGATGTCATTTGACCTCTCTAATTCTCTGAGCACATTGATGAGGCTCATGAATGAGGTGCTCAAGGATTTGACTAGAAATTTTGTAGTGGTATATCTTGATGATATACTGATTTTCAGTAAGACAAGAGAGGAACATGTCAAACATATGGAGGTAGTATTGAAGAGGTTGCATGAAGAGAAGTTGGCCATTAACCTTGAGAAGTGTGATTTATTTAAGCAAGAACTAGTTTACTTGGGATTTGTGGTATCCAAGGGGTCTTTGAAGACAAACAAAGACAAAGTTGCTGCAATCTTGAACTGGCCTCGACCTACCACAGCCACTAAGGTAAGGAGTTTTCATGGCCTTGTACAATTTTACAGAAAGTTTAGTAGGAAATTTAATGGGATATGTTCTCAATTAATGGATACTATTAAGGGTGGGGTCAAAACTAAGTTGAGATGGACTTTGGAAGCTGAAAAATCTTTTGAAATGTTGAAAAGACAAGTGGCTACTCAACTTGTCCTATAGTTGCCAAGCTTTGATAAGTTATTTACCATTGAGTGTGATGCTAGTGGAATGGTAGTAGGGGGTGTGTTAAGTCAAGAGAGAAGACCTACTGCCTTCTTTAGTGAAAAATTGAATGAGGCCAAGAAGAAATATTCTTCTTATGACTTAGAGCTCTATGCTCTAGTCCAATCTTTGAGGAAATGGAGGCATTATCTATTGCCTAAATAATTTGTTGTATTTACAGATAATCAGACCATTAGCTACATTAACACACAAGAAAAGATAAGTAATAGGCATTTAAAGTGGATGGAATACTTGCAGGCATTCACCTTTACTATCAAACACAAGAAGGGTCAATTCAACAAGGTGGCATATGCTTTGAGCAGGAGATTGTTAACAGTGCAAGAAGTCGACTTGAATAGCATTGGGATTGAGAGTTTCAGAGACCTATAAAAATTAGATGAGGATTCTAGTGAGGCCTATAAGGTATGTGTTGAATTTGAGAATCATTTTCATAGCAAGTTCTCTGATTACACTTTATAGAATGGTTTGTTGTTTAAAGGAAATCAGTTGTGTGTACCCAAGGGGTCAATGAGGATGAACCTCATCCAAGAGAAGCATACTAGCTCTCTATGTAGTCATTTTGGTAAGGTCAAGACCTTGGAATTGGTCCAAAGGTTCTACCATTGGCCAAAATTGGTGAAGGATGTCACCAAGTATGTAGAGCAGTGTGTTGTTTGCATGAAGGAAAAAGGAGGAATGAGTAATGTAGGGTTGTATCAGTCTCTACCTATCCCTAATAGACCATGAGAGTGTGTAAGTATGGATTTCATTGTGGGGTTACCCAAAACAAAATAGGGGTATGATAGCATTTATGTAGTTGTTGATAGGTTTAGTAAAATGGGACATTTCATTCCATGCAGAACTACTAATGATGCTACCCACATAGCTTATTTTTTTTTCAAAGAAATATTCAAGATTCATGGTCTTCTTTTGAGCATAATCTCTGATAGAGATGTAAAATTTATGAGTCATTTTTGGAGAAATTTGTGGACAAGGCTATGTACTAACCTATCTTTTGGTTTAGCTTACCACCCTTAGACTGATGGCCAAACTGAGGTGGTCAATAGAGTGCTAGGTAACCTTTTCAGGTGCCTAACTAAGGAATATGGAAAGACCTGGGATGTGGTCATTCCTCAAGTAGAATATGCTTACAATGATAGCAATAATAGGCTGACATACAAGAGTCCATTTGAGGTTTTGTATGATATGCACCCTAGGGGTGTTTGTGATCTCAGGAATCTTGGTAGAATGGAGTGTAGAAGTGGCCATGTAGAAGACTTCACTTCTACCATGAAGGAGATACAAGATCAAGTAAAGAAGCAGATACATGAAAATCAACTTAAGTTGAAAGCCAAAGTGGATGAGAAAAGGAAAGATGTTTAGTTTGAAGTGGGTGACTATGTGATGGTCCAATTAAACAAATCTAGACTACAAAAGGGTGTCCCTACCAAAATTCAGATGAAAAGGGTGGGACCATGCAAGATCTTAGCCAAGTATGGAGCTAATGCATATAAGGTGGACTTACCATAAGATTTGAGCATCTCTCCCATATTCAATGTTCAAGACCTCATAGAGTTTAGGGGTCAGATGGAGGACATCAATCAAACCAGTCAAGGGGTCAGTGCTGATGTGGAGGTTACTGCCTTACCTCCAAAGTTTCCTATGGTGGCTGATAAAGTCCTGGACTCCCGGGTCAAGAAGACCACTAGACACAAAGTCTACATGGAGAATTTGATTTAGTGGAAGGATAGACATGATTCAGAGGCTTCATGGGTTGTAGAGACATATTTCAAGAAGGTGGGCATCTTAGAGGAGCTAATGTCCATAGGAGTGACATGACTTCTTCTTTTGGGGGAGTATGGTGCACGAACACCTAGGTAGGCTAGTTGTGGAAATATAACCTAGGGTTTTCTCTTTCTTTGTTTTGGCTTGTAGTGGTTCTTTCCAAACCACTAGGTGAATAAAGGGACCAAGAGTCCTAGTGTGTGAAGTGTTTGTAGGAGGATAGGTCTTATTAGTTCCTTGGTGACCCTTAGGTCTAATTAGGCCCAATTAGGGAATTTTAGCATTTTGTGGCAAAATGAGCCAAGAGAGGGACTAGAGGTCCTTTTTGATGTTTTTTCATCATATTTAGTGGATTGGACAAGTTTGGATAGGATTTGTCCAAGTTTGGCAATCAAAACCAAAAGTTGCCAAAAGTTATCAATGTTGTCATTGACAACATTGACAACTTTTAAGAAAAATTGGCATCTTTGATGAAATTGGTTGGGTAACTGTCTGAAACTAACCATTTATTGTTTGGGTCATCTATATAAGACCATCCTTGGGATTTTTGGAGGGTTGGAAAGTTTAAGAAATTTCATGTACAAACTATGTTAAGCAATAACAGTGTGAATTTGTGTGTTTCAAGGTGATCGGGTAGTGTAATGGATTGAGGGTGTTTCTATAAGTATTGTTTCATGTAATGTATGTTTTTATTGAAATTTTTATGTTTTTAGCTTGGTAGATTTAATAGTTTTAAGTGTTTGTACAAAATCTTTAAAGTTCAGTCCAGTCACTGATCTGGTTTTGAGCACTGCTTGCAAATGGAGTCTTAGCTTTCTTTTCCACCCTGGCTTTGCCCTGGGCTCTTGGATTATGAAAGTAGAATCCATTTATATTGTGTAAATAGAAGGATGGGCCATGTAAGTGGTGGAAGATATTTTTAAGATGATGCCCTAGGTGAGCTCGAGTGGCATGGCTAGGGATCATCAGTGATTGCAGAGATAGCTGGAGGGATTGAAAGCATCCATAAATTCAATCAGTGGAAGTGGGAAGGTAGAAAAGTCAGAGGAGGACCCTCAACCAAGAGGAGAATTTTTGAGGAGTTATCTTGTTTTCCAAGAAAGTTCATTTCTTGTGAAGATAGTGAAGGAGGCCTAAAACCCCCAATTTTAGGTAGGAAAGTAGGAAGGACTGTATGGAAAATTTTGAGGGCTAAGACATATAAAATATCTAGTGTCTCTAAAAAGGGTGTCTAGATCCTAAGCCTATTTGGTACTTGTTTTAACATTTTTCCAAGATAATGCAGAAAAGGTCACCAAATAGGGCTAATTGCTTGTAGCCCTATTTTGTGGGCAATTGCACAGGTTCTTGGAGCTCATTTGTGTTTTTGAAGCAAAGTGAGTTTTTAGAGGTAAGAATTGGTCCTGTTGACATATTCATATGCTACCTTTTCAATTTGGTGGAGATTAGAATCCATTTGGATCAGATTGTACAAATGCGGCAAGAAAGACCAATTTGGGTCTAGTATGAGGTTTGTAAAGTTGTGAGTTCTATTTTTGTTGGTGTTTACTAGATGAAGGAAGTTATGATCTTTTGATAAGATACCTAAGGAGCCTAGGGTTAGTAGAAGAACCCTAGTAGGTCAGTGATTGACCTAAGAGACCCTAGAAGAGGTCTAAGGAGCAATACTAGTGCTACATCAGTCCAAGTCTTAGATGTAAAAATTAATAATAAATATATCCCATTTATATGTGAACATAAATACAATTGATACCACTAGGTATACATAATGAATTAGCATCCATTTCACAAGTTTTAGGGCATATGATAATAGATCAAGTACATGTAAATATAAAATATCTAAAAAAGGTATCAGAAATTGATACACTAATACATGATACAAACATACACCATTTATAAGATAAGATAAAATATCTTCAATAAATATCATTTATACCATAAAGGATGTAGCCGCTGCAAGGATCATCTAGCACCAGAAAAGGAATATCAGAGTCTTGAATGGTAAGATAATCACTACTATGAAAAACCCAAAGGTCTAGTCCCACCATGCGGAGGAGATAACATCAGAGCACATTCATATAACAATCAACAATACTACAACGATATACACAAGGGGTCCTGAAAGCTCTCTATATCACAATGTGTACTACACACTCTACAAGAGGACACTAACACATGTACAAAACCTAAGATGTATATAGGGAAGTGTCATCACATACATCCAACCCTTGAGCCTGATCCAATAGCCTCTCCAGACCCATGCGCTGAAGTGACCATATGATGTAGGAGCTTCAGAGGGTCATAACTTTTGACTCAGATGTGGGTTTTGGCTGAAATTTTATAGACAGATTCGTGAAGTAGAGTTAATGGAAATTCCAACTCAGTTAGCTCTATTGGTGGCCGTTTTGACATTTTTTGGGAGCCTGAAATTTCATCTTGACCTCCAAAATTGGCTTTTTCTATTTCTTTCTAGTTTTTTGAGTTTTGTTTTTTGTAATAAATGTGAAATCATGTTTTTGATTTCGTGGGTTAGTTGGAAATTTGAATTTCCTTAGTTGGGAGATTTTCTTTGGAGAAATTTCGATTCATAGGATGAGTTTTGAAAATTACCAAAAAAAGAAAAATCTATTTTTCCTGAAAATATGCCAAATATGGTAATTTGAGAATTGTATTAAGTAGGAGTTTTATTTCATTGTAGAGGCAGAGTGAGTTGGAGAAGTTAATGAAGAATTCAAATTTTGTAACATTTTGTTTTGTATCTTATGAGTAATTTCTCTTAAAGGTTTTGGGCTACATCACCATATGCAGAATAAGTAAACCTCTCATATAGATAAGGCTACTAACTATGCCAAAACAATTGTCTTACTAGATGATAAATCATCAACTAAAACTCCATCCTATCCTATACTAGTAGTCAAGGGATGGCTGAGGTACTCATTATCTTATTAATTCATTTAAACCCCATTTTTAATGTATTATGTTATCCCTTAATTAAGTACCTTACAATAAGTGATCCAAGAAGCTACTTGTGGGCCCTAACGCTTATTGCAAGCCACTCCCATCTATACACTTAGATTACCTATCCCATACATACATACATACATATATATTCTAAAACCATATTTTCCCAACTCTTATATTTGTTTTCCTTTATTTCACCCTCATATTCAAATTTACATACTTGAGCCATCAAATAGTTACAATGACCATTATTAATTATGTAGCATAAATATTCACTACTCTAACACCTTTAGCAATTAGTGTTCGTATGTCTCCTTTACTAATTACACATCTAGATTTACTAAAGGTATATTTATAACCTTTATTATACATATGATGAACACTTTGCTAGCTATATCTTTGTCCATTAACACAATAGACATCATCAATTTTATTCTTCCCATTGATTGGCATGAGCCTAGTGCCAAGGCTATGCTTTGGCAAGCTGATTGAGCTCACTACAGAGATACGAAGGGCAGTATGGGTGAGGGGTCGACCTCCCCCACCACAAAGTATAAATTTTTATTTAAAAATAAATATAGAAATTGAATGTTAATTTTTAATCCAAATCAATATTTATTAATAATAAAATAAAAATAAAAATATCTAATTAATATTATTAACTAATAATTAGGTTGTTGATATTTTTAGATAACACTATTATTAAATAATAGGGTTAACTAATTTAATGTTCTTT
>MU226278.1:2608809-2638890 GCA_018584345.1 Thuja plicata | reverse complement strand
TAACAAATGACATGCATCCATTGGAAGTATATCACATAGAATTCTATCTTGATAACCCCCTATGGAAAACTCTATCCAAGCTTGCTCATTTACTAACACCTTATGACCTTTATTCAACCAAGTAACTATTTAAGGATGGTCATGTGGGATTCTTACCAAATTCAAATTCTACATTGCTTCCTCAGAGATGATGTTTTCCGTAGAGCCAGAATCAACTATCACCTTGCATACTTTGCCAAGTATCTTGCATTTCATTCGAAACAGTGATCTCCTCTGCTTTGGTTCCTCCTTGCTTGGTTCCTTCAGGAATATCCTACGGAACATGAGGTTTTCTCCCTTCTCTAAATCAAGATTCACCTCTTGATTGTGGCAACTAGCTTGGTCTTCTTGGACATAAGTATTTCTCCTTTCCCCTTGTGATGAAGGCTTCTCTGGACACCTATAAGTAGGATGCCCCAAATTTCCACAATTATAACACTTCATGGTAGCAAAGTGTGATCCTCTACCACCATGACTTTTCTTTCCTCTGCCTCCATGATGAGAATTTCTACCTGTCTGGTAGCGTCCTCTATTATCATTATTGTGATGGTTCTGCTCCACTGGTTTTGAATCTTCTTGAGTCTTGGACTCATTATCTCTGCCTTTATATCCACCTCTGTGATATAATCTACCTCTGCCTCTATTCTTAGGGTTAGAGTCTTGTCTTCTCTTATTCTTTTCTTCTACCTTTAGTGCCAACTGAAAACATTTTTGCACCGTGGTTGGTGTCCACAAACTTATCACTTCTTGAATGTTTGCTCTCAAACCACCCATATACCGAGCAAATTTTACTGCTTCTTCTTCTTGCACTCTTGATCTCAAACATAGTTTCTGAAATTCTTCAGTATATGCAGACACATACAAATCTTTCTATCTCATACTTTGCCTCTTTCTATGAAGCTGAATCTCATAGTCTTCAGGGAGATAATTCTCCTTAATCTTGGACACCATAGCCTGCCAATTTGCAATAGGCTTTTTACCTTCTTTTTCTCTTTCTTCTTGGATGAATTTCCACCAAGTTAAGACTACTCCTCTCAATCTAGACTTAGCAACTTTCACTTTCTATGCTTCAGTCACTCCTTCACAATCAAAATGATTCTCCATTCCTTCAATCCATTCCATTACCAGTTAAAAATCCATCTTTCTAGAAAGTACTGGTACTCCGTCCAATGCCTTTCCACCTAGAGCCTTGATAGCCTTCAAGAATGGTTCTTTTGGCATAGGAGGATCTGGTTCTGGTATAACATCCTCCTCTGCAATAGCTTTTCCTTTATTGGAACTCTCTGCTTCTCCAGTCACTTTATTAGCAATATCCTCTAGTTGTTTTCTCATCAACTCTAGAGTTTCTTCAAGGAGTCTATTTCTCTCCTTCTGCTTATTCACCTCTTTAGCCAACTCTACATTTGTCACCATGGCTTATTCTCCTACTGATTGCTCAGTACTTCGAAACATCTACAAATTTCAAGCCCAAATCTTTAACCTGGCTCTGATACCAATCTGATGGGGAGGTCGCCTTACTATCCTAGACTCCTACTCTCTTAGGAATCTCACCTTTGGACCCTATTCACTTCAAGATCCTCTAGACTCATACATGAGTCTCTTAGGGTTACTCTTTGACCCTAACTAGAAGGATTTCTATTCTCCCTCTCTCCTAGGTTTCCTACCCACTGAAATTTTCACTCTCTTCCTCATCTTTCTCTCCATGACTGAATAATGAAACTCATACAACCTAATTTAATGGAACTCATACAACCTTCAGAGTAGAAAGGAACCTCTCACCGACGGTATTCCCCCAAGCAAACAACCAACCCCACCAGATCCTTGGGCTATTAATAATCCCATGCCACCTAAAGCCCCAAATGGTCCCACACCCCCTAAAACAAGTGCATATGTTGGCTACAAAGGTGCATCCTGGTCGTGTGATAAATACAACATGGTTGATGAACTGAAGAAAACCAAAGAAAACATATCTATGTTTGAACTACTGCAAGGCTGCCCATCTTAGAAGGAGGCCCTTCTAAGATCTCTGGACCACTCAAAACCTGCCTTGTCAACCAACAATGCAAGGACACCTACATCCAGTATCAAAACATCTGAGGCTTTCCACACAATTTTGAAGGATAAGATGGAGGTCCCACCATTCTTACTCAGTTTACAGATGTTTGGATAGAACCTACACAACTACCTGATTGATTCGGGAGCTTCATGCAATGTCATGCCCCTATCAATCTGCCACAAGTTGGGAATGGCAACCCAAGTAACAAACTGAGTAGTCATACAACTAGATAATACTGAGGTCAAGGTGTTTGGTGTTCTCAAAGACATACACATTCAATTGGTTGCAGATCCCAGAATACAAGAACACATTGATGTGAATATAGTGGACATACCTGAAACTTATGGGATGTTGTTAAGTCGAGAATGGACCAAGTTCTTGAGAGGGTGGCTCTCCATAGAATTCACCTAGTTGTGGCTACCATGGAGAGGTTGGAGTAACTAGATCAAGATAGATGCAAAGCCTAAATTGAGAAAGATGATCACTGAGTACAATGCCCCGAATGAAGTCATGTTCACCCAAAAAGACTTGGGCACTTATCGGATGGATGACATCATTATGTTCCAAATAAAAGAAGGTCTACAATTGGACCACAACCCCATTCGAGGTCTCTTAGAATCAGATATTGATGATGACATCTTCCAACATTTCATCAACAACATGATAGCTAGCTTACAAAACTTGGGTAAGGACACAGACCCTAACATATTGTTACTACTAGGGTACTACCGACTACACTAGGCTAGCCATTCTAAGTTCACATGCCCCAATTATTAGGAAGCATTATCACAGGTATTGACCCAAATCACCTTATCAAGTAACCTATCAGAAACCCCAATGATAAAATATGACATCCTCGAGATTGAGGACAAGGGTAAGAGGCCACCAGAAATAGACAACCTAGTCCCTACAAACACTTCACATTAGAACCAGGATAGTGGGTCAGATTTTGATGAAAAAATTCTTTCCTTGAATAGACTTAGTCATTGGATTACCTCGCATGATGGATCATGTCCCCCTTACAAAGTAATGCTAGAAGATGAAGGCGATGAAAGTGCATAAACCCCCAAACCTAGACATACCCAAAATGCTGGAGAATTAACCTCTTTTGACAGTGATGGAGAAAAGGGGTGAAAACTTAAAACCAAGGGCTCTCCCAAGAGAAAATAAGCCAAGTGTAAAAATACTAAGCAACCCTAGATATGGAAATTGTGTTTCAACAGTTCCAAATGTAAAAAAGGAGCAAGTGCGAGGATTGAATTGATAAACCCAAGAGGTAAGTCTTTTTATGCTTCTTATAGGTTACAATTTTTGTGAACTAACAATGTCATAGAATACGAAGCGCTGGTCCATGGGATTCTCCTTGACCATGAAAAGGGAATAAAAATCTTGATGGTGGAAGGGGACTCACAATTGGTCATCAAGAAGATCTGTATTCAGTATAATTGAAATGATAAGAGGCTCTTAGCCTACAAAAATAGAGCATGGGATGTGATCAACGACTTTGATGCTTTCGACATCAAAACCATCCCAAGAAGAAATTTTTTTGTCACCGATGCCTTAGCCATTTCAGCTAGTTCATTACATTCAATGGGGAAATCCAAGCTAAATAAATTCTCAGTTGGACTTATCGTAGCCCCGTCCATTCCAAGCAACGTCACTGATTTTCAAGTCTTCCAAGATGATCAGCACATCTTGGAGTTTATCATGTGTGTAGGTGTGTTTGAAAAACATATCATAGATGAGGAAAAGGAAGGTGAAGAGGTAGTTGAACCAAAAGATCCTGATGATCAAGGTGTCATAAATCTGAGGACCAATGCCATACCCAAAGGGATGGTAGAACTAGAGAGAATTTTTGACAGTGACAAACTTCAGTAAGGAGAAACCCAGACGTAACACCTAATGGTAAGAATGTGATACATACAACCTTGGCATGGAAGAGGAACCTAGACAGGTCCACATCGGAAAGGTATAAACCAAATAAGAGAAGGAGAAAATCGTCTAGCTCCTTACTGAATATCAAGATGTCATAGCATGGAGCTATGAAGAATTGAAGACATATGACACCTCAGTCATAGTGCACAACATCCCTCTAAAACCAGACTCCAATCCTTTTAGGCAGTAATATAGGCCTGTGAACCTTACTATGGAACCCTTACTCCAAAAATAAGTTTAGAAGTTGCTTTATGCTAGAATCATCTTTCCAATTAGGCATTCTACTTGGGTTGCGAACCTGGTACCTGTGAGAAAGAAAAATTGAGAGATTAGAATGTGCATGGATTTTTGAAACCTTAACAAGTCTTTGCAGAAGGACAATTACCCTCTCCCGCCTCTTGATGAAGTACTAAAAAAGGTTAATAGGTCTCAAATGATGTCATTTATGGAAGGTTACTCAGGTTATAATCAGGTGATGGTGCAGGAAGAGGACAAGCTAAAAATGGCAATCACAACCAAATGGGGAACGTTCGCCTACCACCAGATGCCTTTTGGACTGATTAACATCAAGGCCACTTTTCAGAGAGAAATGGACATAGCTTTCAAAGGACTAGTCAAGAGGTGCATTATCATATACATGGATGATCTCATAGTTTTCTCAAAACAAACAGCTGACAACTTAAATGACCTCAGAAAATGCCTTCAAAGATGTAGGGAATTTGGGATTTCCCTCAATCCCAAGAAATGTGTGTTTGGGGTAACTGAAGGAAAACTCCTGGGACATATCATCTCTGAGAAGGGGATAGCCATAGATCCTGAAAGGATAGAGGCCATTCTAAAGTTGAGACTTCTGCATAGCCGCAAAGAACTAAAATATTTCTTTGGGAAGATAAAATTTGTAAGGAAATTCATTAGTGGTTTCACAGAGATAGTAAAACTGTTGAACCACATGCATAAGAAAGATGCAAAGATTGAATGAATTCTCCTAGCCAAGAAATCTTTTGATGAGATTAAAAATTCCATCACTATGGCACTGGTCCTTGTCAGCATAGACTACACTATCCCCTTTAAGGTTTACTCTTTTGCATCTGAGCATTTCTGTGCATGTATCCTCACACAGAAGAAGAATAGTGAAGATGAGAGACCCATAGCTTTCATGAGTTTCCCATTCAAAGAGGTTGAGCTAAGATACCCAAACCTAGATAAACAATCATTTTCTCTCATCAAAGTGGTGAAAAAGTTTAGACATTACATCTTGAGAAGTAAAGTCATTGGGATAGTTCCAGATGCAGCCATAAAGTCCCTTTTGATGCAGAATGAGCTGGGAGAGCAGAGAGGAAAATGGATGCCAATCCTCCAAGAGTTTGACCTTGAAATCCAACCAACGAAACTAGTAAGGGGTCATGGCCTAACGAAGCTGATCTATGAGGTTGAACAAGGTCTGGTCTGCCAAACCTACACTGATCAAGGCGTGATCAATGATGTATGGTATCAAGACATAGTGTATTATCTATTGCAAAACCATTTCCTAGAGGAGATGAATGGTTCCAAGAGAAGAGCCTTGAGAATCAAAAGTAGCTCCTACATGTTGAAGAATCGACAACTATATAAATTCAATTATGAGGGTCTATACCTAAGGTTCTTGGACAGACTCGAGGCAAATAAAATCCTAGAAAATTTCTATGACAAATATGAAATGGGACATGGGTCAGCTGATGCAACTGCCCACCAAACCTTAAGGGAAGGATATTTTTGGCCTACAATATTCAGGGACACCAACAAACATGTGAAATATTGCCACACTTGCCAAACTAGCACAAATCAAGAGAGAAACCCCACAATGCCCTTACAACAAGTATACGAGGTACACTCATTTGGCCAATGAGGCTTAGATTTTGTTGGAATGATTAACCCCCCTTCATTGGTAGGACACAAGTTCATTTTGATAGCTACTAACTACTACACATGCTGAATAGGGACTCAAGCACTAAAGAACTATACTACAGAGGTCATGACAAAATTCTTGGAGGAGCGCATCATAGCCAGGTTTGGGATGCCATTTTATTTGGTATGTGACAATGCTCCCTTCTTTTCTTCTACCTCGATCACACAATGGGCCTTCAAAAACTAGGTAATACTCAATTTCTCTTCAAATTATTACCTGCAATGCAATGGCATAGCAGAGTATACAAACAAGAACCTAACAACAATGATCAAACACCTCTTAGATGAAAACCCCAAGGATTGGCACACACAACAGAAATATGCTTTGTGGACTGATCGTGTAAGGATCAAAAATTCCCTGGGGAAATCTCCATACGAACTACTCTATGGCTTACAAGAGGTCTTCCCTGTGAACTTAAAAATCCTATTCTTGAGATTCATGGACCAATATGTGGGAGGAGAAGATCGAGCACAAGTCAGGCTCATGAATCTCCTTAACCTAGAGAAGAAGCAAACATTGGCTCTAGAACATGTATCAAAGCATCAAGTCCTAGTCAAGAGGTGGCTCAACAAGAGAGGTACCATTAAGCCCTTCCAAATCTCTAACCTTGTCCTCATGTGGGATAAGGAGAAATAAAAGGTAGGAAGCCACACCAAATTCGAAAGACTGTGGACATGCCCTTACCAGATATCAGAGATCCTGGGGGAAAATACTTTTCAGATCAACACTTTGAATAGAGATTTGACCCCATTTCCAGTCAATGGGAAATTTCCCAAACATTACTTTGGGTCCTAAGTGGGATTGACTTCCATCCATTGTACCATAGTCCCTTTTTTCTTCTTTGTTTCATTTCTTTTTTTCTTTTTTCATCGCCCTCATCATCCGTCCTTTCTCCTGTTCATGGTAGTTTTTTCTTTTTTTTTGTCAGGGCTCATTTCATCATTTTGGGTCAGTATATTTTGGATCCATTCCAAGGTAGTTCATAAATTAGAGTAGGGGTATTTCTTATTCAAATTCTCCAAAGATACATGCAAACATGAAGGACACTCCCAAAAGGAAAAGTGGTGATAATTATTATTGGCAGACAAGGAGTTCAAATCTTGGTCATCCTGATCACAAAACACACTAAGAGACGATGCCCAGGAGCATTGGCATCTTGTACATTTTCCATTTGTAACTAGCATGAGTGCATAAATCTAGGTACCCACTGATCCTAGAACCCAAGTCTGAACATAATACAAAGGCAATAGAAAAAAAAGCTGAAGGGAGAGCAAAAGAAGAACACAAAAGAAAAGTGCCCAAAAGAGATCACAAATGTGAGATCCAGGTGACACAGCTTAATCATTGCTCAGATCAAATAAAATACAAAAGAAAAATTATTATGGACCTGAACACATGGAGTACATGAACATTTGAGGTTTGACACATTTCAAAAGATGTAGAAGAAATAAAAGGATTGTCCAAAGACAGAACTCTCAAAAGAAAGAAGGCTACAACCTAGCAGATAGAACGGACTTGGGTGAATATGAGAACCTCTACCAGGGCTATGAACGTCCAACCAATAGTAGAGAAAGGTTATACTTGGGATTTGGGGAAAAATTTGTTGGGGCTATGAATGCCTGACTGGGAGAAAAGCTGTTTTCGGGAAACCCTGGTCTACTTGGAAAAGGTTGGGAGCAGCTGGCAAACATTCTGGTTACCACAATCAAGGGTCAAGAAATGAATTCATATGAACACACACTTGGAAACTAGTAGAAAACCTTGGATTTGAAGTCATTGGAGGATTGTCAAGACCAACACCTCTTTCTTTCATTCTACTACAAAGCTACATTCCAGAAAAGTATTGATAATGAAGATATGCCTTGGTCATTCCTCATTTTATCAGGGCTATTTTTTGTGGGTCCACAACACACACCCCATATTTTGGTCCTCTGACCATGGGGACCCCCCTTTTTTCTTTTCTTTTTTCTTTTGGTCTTGTCTACCCCCTTAAGTCCTCGCCAAATCAGTCTTAAAAGAAAGGGTGTCAGCATGATAAAACAAAAGAAGACACCTTTTTTTGGCCTTTCAGCCCTTTTGAACTTTTGGAGGACCATATTACTCCAAAATTTCGTAATGTCTAAAATTCCAAAAGTTGGCCCTTTCGGTGTTTTTTCCTCCGAAAACACCAAAAGGCAGAAGGTTCCTACCCCTTGACTTTTGGTGTTTCAGACCTCGAAACACCAAAAATGATGACATAAGACGTGCGAGTTATAAATTGCCCAAAAGGTCCTAATCTGAATCACTTCACTCATTTTTTGAATCCAGCTTCTCGAGAGCTCACAACTTCACCATTTTCACCCTCAATCCTTGAGATTGATTGCCCCACGCCTCCAAGCTCCATTGTGTTGTCCTACCCTGCTCCTAGCTCCTTTGAGGTAGGTTCCTTCTTCTTTGTCTTGTATCTTTTTCCCTCTTCGTAGCTTAGGGTTTAGGGTTTTCATTCTTGGTGCTTGGTCAGCCTACAATGTGCAGAATTCTCTCTCCACTGATCTCTTAGGGCCTTTGTCTCCTTCAATGTTTAGCAGGGATGTCCCTCCTTGTTAGGTAGAGTCTTTTTCCTCCTAATTTTTAGTGTTAGGGTTTTGTTTTCTTCTGGTCACGACCTGTGTCGTAGGTTTTTGGCCTTTGAAAGGCCAAAAAATAGGTTGGGTTGGGAGTCCAAGTGCCATTTCAGAGATTCAACCTTTTTGGCCTTTCAAACCTCTGAAAGGTCTGAAATGCTGACAAATTTGAATTCTCGAAAGAAGTGTCCACCTCAGCAGAATCTTGGACTTCCAGAGTTCTTAAGCCTCTTTGGACTTTTGACATCCAAAAAACCTTCAGACTTTTGGATGCCAAAATTTTTGATGAAGCTCGCTCTTCAACAATGGCTTTTTCCATTTTTTGCATTTTTGGCCTCTGAACCCATTTTCGGCACCCGAAACCCCGAAAGGGCCGAAAATGCAAAAATATGCATTCCTAGGTACTTAGAGAGTTTTTTACTCTATTTTCTTAGATTAGTCAGCTTTATTTCATTTTTTTCTTCAAATAAAATACTGATACTTGCATGTTTCATTATAGGAATGCCTGAGAAAAAGTCTTTATCGCGCATGAAGTACCTATATAAGGGGAACACTGCCCCTTCCAAAATTAGCAGCAAATACATTCAAATCACCGATACTGATATTGAGAATGTAGATTGGGATGACTTCCTGACAAGGTGTGGCCAACCAATCAGGAGATTGGAGGATTGTACCTCCCTGGTATTAGCAGGACTGGTCATCACAGTACCCAACCCAATGGCCGTGACCTCACCTAAACTGATCATGACCCTAGTAAACCATTATGACTCTCACAAAAGGGTGGTTTAGAATACAGAGGGCCAAGTACTATTGGATATTAGGCCAGACATCATAGAGGATGTCTTCCACCTCTACAAAGGCGTAGACAAGTTCTATGACTTTTTCATACATAAGGGAAACTTGTGGTTTAGAAACAAAGGGGAAGAGGCCTATGAATTAGTCAATAACCACTACCTCAAGAAAACTATCCCCAAAAATAAGTTGGAAAAGATAGACTTAACGAGAGGATAGATGAAAGATGATATCATGGCAGCCATAACAACTCTAAGTTGAGTATATGGGTTACCACAATCATTCCAACTAGAGAATTGGATGATTCTCCTAATAGAAAGACTCAGAGGTCACAGGGCTAGGATCAATTGGGGGACCATCATCAGTGAAAAGTTGGATGAATAGCTAGTGGCAATGAAACACAACCCCAAGTTTTAAATGAGTACCTATGTGGTGTATCTATTGGCAAGACATGCAAATTACCCAGGAATTGTCAAGAGGGGAAACCTAAATGATCCCAATGCATGGCCTCACATCGTGTACCCCCAAATACAGAAAATGGAAAAAATGTTAGAAGATAGGCTAGACTACAGGATTGTCAATGGCACCTTCATTCTTTGCAATCATCTGATCCATTGAGGGTGATTTTGCAAAAAGGATGTCAGAAGAAGCAGCCGCCAAGGTGAGGGCCATAGGGTCTTATTACATACAATTCATAACCTTAACTTGCTTTTGGATAGCAGGATCACCTTTGAAACTAAAGAATTTTCACAGATATCTATCTGACTGGATAATCATTTTGGATATGGCCCGATAGCTTGTAGATGCATGTGAACACATGAAACACAAGAAGAAGCACTGTTGGGATTTTCCCATGTCACTGGGACCATATACCCTACAAGATTTGAATATCTATAAATATTTGGCCTTTGAATGGGATAATTGTCCCCTACAACTTTACAAGACTGTGTAGCCTCATTTTGACCGTATAGGGACTTACAACCACATTATTGGAAAATTCTACCTTCACAAACCACACTTGGAGAATCACTAGATGAACTATGCAGATGACCATGATGTTAGGATCTGGGATTATTGTAGAATGACTCTTACCCTAGCCAAGGATGTCATGAAGACTCCTATTCCCCCAAAATTTTGGGAGCATGATTCAGATGAGGTCTTGGAGGCCATTTATATAGATGACAAGATATACGATAGGTCTATCATGAATGGAGAGGTTGATAAGGATGAAAATGATGAAAATGACTTTTGGGAAAGGCATGTGATGAGAACAACAAGGGAATGGATTAAGAGGCCCTACAAGATGAGCCCAATACCTATGAAAATGTTGATGGATCAATCCAAGCAAGCGGATAAACAATGTAGAGAGAAAAGTACAGTGCCACAATACATGAAGGCACCGCCAGAGAAGCCAAGCACGGTATACATCCATGAACCTCCAGTAGAGTATGGGTCAAACCCAAGGCCCAAGGCTCCTAAGACAAGAATGATTGGGAAAATAGATCCTCCCACAGGGCCAGCACAGATTTCACCAGATGAAGGACCCTCCACTTCTAGACAATCTCCTCCTGCCATCAAAAAGGGGATGAAGACATACAAGAGGAAGAAAACTTTTCTGTCTCTGCAATTAGAAACCATAAAAGAGGACCTACAAGAAGAGGAAGAGGAATAGGTCCCTCTAGTTAAAAGGATGAGGTGTCAGAAAGGAGAGAAAAGGAGACTAGTAGGAAACACCAAGAGGATCCTAAAGAACAAGATATCCCCTTGGATGCTCTAGGATCAGATGAGTTCCAAATGTCATATTTGGAGGGCCTGGAAGATTTCTTGGACCCAGGCTAGGACACACTAGGTTATACAACTGGGTATCAGGTAGGTGGTCCTTCTCATTTTCAACCACAGGCAACCCTAACTCCAACTCCTACTCAATTTACTAATCCAAAGACAAATATACCCATAGTGGGAGAGAGCTCTAAAGCAGGTCAAGGGCTCTAGAATCAAGAGCCTCCAATCACCCAAGAGGTGACTACTAATGAGCCTACAATATAAACCATTATTGTTAAAATTCTCTTTCAAATTCCTACTCCACCAACTACTCTTCCACCTCCTATTCCTACTCCAACACCATTTCTCCAAACTCCACCAACTACTCTTCCCCTTCTAATCCCAAATCTCCCAACACCTACTCCACCATCATCAGGCCCTTTGACTTGCCACATCCTAACCCCTGGAGGATCAGAAACCATTGAGGTTGTGTCATTTTTCAAAACCACCTTAAAGGTTAGGACTGGTCTCAATACTGAAGCCTTGTTAGCTCCTCAAGAGAGGAAGACAAAGGCTAGGAAAAGAAAGATGAGGCAATGAAGGAAGAAGACAAGGCAGAAGAGGAAAGGGAAAAGGAAGAAGAACACCAAGGAGAAAGGAATGAAGGGGAACAAAGATAGGAACAAGAAGAGGGGCTAGATAAAGAGGTGACTCTAGGGTCGCAAAATTTAGAATTAGTTCTTCAGATTACCCCATATGAGCCAGTCACCACATCTAGTAAGCCTACATGGTTTACAATAGAAATCTAGTTAAGGAGAATAACTTATTCAGATGAGGACAAAGGGTAAAATACATATATAGCATCCTTAGGATAGGCTTTTCATCAGACAAAGAATGTATTACTAGCGCGGACAATGTCCTATGTCACCCAATATAGTAGGGGGCACTGGAAGGCATAGGTGACAGTCCCATCTACCAGCACCTCTCAAATGCAAGAAACTCTAGAAGATTATACATTTGAGGAGGTAGATTTGGGGGAACGCACCAAGGAAGGGAGCAAGACACTAGCATCTATAGGGCTTAAACATGATCTAGGTTTCATGAATAAGGATGAGGAGACTATAAAAACCTTAATATAATAGAATGAAGACTTGAAGAAGTTCATTCATAAAATGGTTGGTCCTATTTACCCCAGCTGCCTAGAAGCCTCATTAAAGGCAGTGTTAGATAAGATAAACACCCCAGACCTGTCGGTAGGGTTTATAGAATCCTTCATCAAAGCAAGTGCATATTGGAAGGAAGATCTTGAGTAGTACAGGGAAGGTGCCATCAAATGGGTATTCAAACCTTATAGGGTTATTCTAATAGAAGCTACAAATTTGATTGATTTGATGACAAATGAGGGTGGCTTAGAGTTTGAGACAAGAAAATGGTGAGCCGCCCTCCAAGATTTGTAGATCATCAAGAAACAATGCTTCTAGATCTTGGTAAAGATATATGAAGGTGAGGAGCTAGACAATTTTGAGACATGGATCAAGTGCATAATCAAGATAATTAGTGTTTATGAAAAATATCAAGCCTCCATACTAGAGAAGCAAAAAGAAGTCCTAGAATGGGTGGAAGAAATAGATGTCTTCTTCATAGGGATCAACCTTGATTTGTACCGGGACAAATCTAAGCATATCTTACGGTTGTCTAAAGAGGTGGTCCAACAATTCAAGGACATTATGGCAAGTGTAGGGACCAAGGAAGCCTTGCAATAATTATTCTATTTAAAGGAAGAGATGACAAGGATGGAAAACCATGTAGAGGAAATCTAGTTCTTTTCTTCCAAGTTAACTACCTTCAAAGAGAAGCAATAATGGAAGATCAATAGGGTAAAAAGAAAGAAGATAAAATATGAGGAAGTTCATGAGGTGGCTGCACACCCAGAAGTATTCCCAAGCTCACCCCTTGGAACACTGAACATTTTTAAGAAGTGATCTCCAACACTTAAGAGAATTCCCTGAGACAGGTTTTGGTCTTTTGGCCTTTTGACCTATCGGCCCCTTTAGGACATGCAAATTCTAGTCTTTCGGCCTTTCAGCCCCACAAGCAAGAAGTTTATTTGGCCTTTCGACTTTCCTAGATTTTCTGCCTTTCGACACTCTAGTTTTTTTGGCCTTCCATCCTTCCAAACATTTTGGCCTTTTCGGCCTCTAACATGCCCAAAATTTTGACTAGAATTTTGTTGTTAAGACACTTAAGTATTTTTGAGGCATTCAAATTTTTGGAATTGAGGTTGGGGTCCAAAAATCTAGATGTTCCCAGCAAGATCATATTTTTTGCACACCATTTGAACTCTAGATCAAATTAATGGCTAACTTGAGTTTTTTTTTAAGGGACTAAGGGTCTCTTACCAGTCTTCACCACCAGAAGAGCCTTTATATGAAGAATCTAAGGAAAAATCTAAGAAACGAGAAGAAGACTCCAAGTTTTTAGAAGAAACCCTCCTTTTCTCTTTCTCTTCTTGGCGATTTTGATCCTACTTATATGGGAAAACTAACTATAAAAGGATTTAAGAATCCATGTAATATTTCTAGTATCAGTTAAGAGTAGTTTCCCTTTCCACAAAGTTTCAGTTTAAATTGATTTTTCTCTTGGATGCCCTAAATTTGAAATTCAGAGTTGTGGATCAAACTCTATATATTGTAATCACAAATCAATGTAATGGGTTGGATTCCTAATGTAATAAAGATATACATTTGGTGATTCATTCGTGGTGTGTGAATTTCTGCTACCTATGTGAAATTATTGGATGTACGCTTGCATTATTCATTATTTTTAGAGAGCCTCTTGTCTATTGTGTTACACATTCACGTTTCATTAGTTGGAGCTTGATGTTATTTTCTTTACCTTGCTATGATGAATGCGTGGAAGAGATCATCTTTGGGTTTAATGATAAATCTGTCTCATGGGTGCGCACATCTTGGTGGCTTCATGATTTGATCAATTTTGAATATCTCTCACGAGTGAATGTACCTTCTCTCCAAATGCTTGCATCCATGGACTATTGAATTGTGACTTGGTCTGATTTATGCTTTGTGGGTTGTTCCAAATCTCCCCATCATTTAATTCACAAGGAAGGGTTTTGAGTGGTTTATTTCTATGGGATTTTATTTTTCAGTAATTCATTTTACTTCTTATTACTCTATTCTCTCTTTAAATTTTGTCTTTACAATTCAAAAAATCCACATCTTGAAAATACAAAATTGAATTTTTTTTACAACACCCATATTTGTTAAAACACAAAATACCAAAAACAACTAAAGAATTTTGCAGTTGATGTCTTGAACGAACCATCAAAGGCCTCCTTGTGAACATTCACATTTATCTTCAACTGAGTAACCAAGCAGGTTGTGACCCGACCCCAGAGAACCTTCGGAATAACCCCGTTATTCTTTCAAGAGAGGAAATCAAATCTTGAGATCCTAGGAAGTTGGCTTGTATAAAAAAAACACTAAACAATTCTAATTTCAAATGTAACAATGTCTAGTTCATAGATCACATCCATCTTATCTTTCATTTTGGCATCATCTCTATTTCTTATGTTACAATAGTTAAAACCTCTCCAATCTATATTTGAAAATTGGTAGTCCACCTATCACCCAACCAATAGAAAAAAACTAGAAATAAATCAAGCCTTTTTGAGATAGCCTCTTCATAAATTCTATTATTCCATGTGGAAATATCAATGTTTGGTCGAACATAAATTAAATTCATGAGATCAATATTATATCTAAGTAGATTTTCAAATGGGTCTAATATAGTTAAATCTCCTCTTTTTTCCTCCAAAATATAAGCCACGCTAAAATCTTGAACCACAACCCATAGAATAAGGGGAAATAGGAACCAAAAAATGTAATGTATGACCAATGTTGTGATTCAACCAAAAATATTTATAGAGAAATAAACATTAGAGAAGACAGACAATTCCCTCAAATCAAAACTAATGGAAACAAGAGAAATGGAAGAGCAATTCAAAATACACTGTGGATGGATAATCTTCTTCAAGTTCTAGAAATGAGAACAATATCATAAACTACCATATTCTTCCACACATTTACAATGACCGCGAATCCATATTCTAGGACCATTTTTTAGCAAGCCATCTCCTGTTAGCTTAGTTTCCTGCATAAAAATAATATCAAGACTCTTTGAATGAGTTGAGTAACTAAGAGGGGAGGGGTGAGTCAATTACCACAAAAAAGTTGCAAGTCCCTTAGATGTCTTAAAAAAATTAGTCACTATTCCTCGGTTAACATAGATATTTCATTGTCACACAGTTAAAATAGAAAATCTTAAGATATTAACTGTGATTATCTTTAGTAATTAATTACAGAAACATAAACCATAAAGAAAATGAAATTTACAAAGATAACACCAATATTTAATGTAGAAACCCAATATGGGAAAAACCACCAATAGAAACTAGTCATTATTTATCACTCTTCTTAAGTGAGCCCTGTTAGGAGCCAACTCTGTTAAAGGTTACAATAAAACACTATTAGGTGTGACCTGGTTCAAGGATTTCATCGCCCTAGAAGGAGTGGCCTTGGGAGAGGTCTTCAAACATTTCAATGTAGAAATGTTAGAGGATTTACAAAAGACTATTAAGTCTACTCTCTTAAGAGATTTTATCACTGCTACAATTGTTACAGAGTAACAATGGATTGACCTATTTTGATAAAAAATTGTCTTTGCTGATTTAGATCTATGTTCTAGATAAAATACTTGATCCTCACTGATCAGATATTCTATTGCAGTCCTTTGTGTTTTGTCCTCAATTAGAATCCCATCTGATGTTGCCTTCACTCTTCATATCACACTTCACATGCATTTCCATATCACCACTGTTATCTCACTCATGTTTGTTGGCTACATATAACTAATTATCCAAAAAATATAATCCACTATTAGTCGGCTGACACTAACTATTTTGCTCGGTCAATACTGAAATCCTTCAACGCCCGACCAACACTGTAATGCTCAAGTGAACTTGGTTAGAAATTAAAAACACTTTGGTCATCTTCAATGCTGAAAAGAGACCAGTAGACATTGACTGTGTTCCGATAGGATGATACATTTGTGTAAACATAAATGACAATGCACAATTGAATAATTTTCATCAGCAATCTCCCTCTTTGGCATTGATGGCAACATAACGTGTCATAAATCAAAGAATTATAGAGCAGAAGACATAAGAATGAAATATTATTAATGTCCTTAGCTTCATTTTGATTCTCATCCAATTTAATTAATGTCTTTAGCTTCATTCTGATTCTCATCCAAAACTCCCTCAATCACTGAAATACAGATTTCTCCCTCTTACATTAATCTTTGTCTTTGATAAAGTTCTCCCTCTGTCATCAATCTCTCCATCAGTAATCTCTCTCTCTTTCACTGATCAATATGACATATAGTAATCTCTCCTTCCATCATGAATTATTATTACATACAATAATCTCTCCCTCTTTGACAATCAATGCCAAAGAGACGAACTAACATATTAATGAAATTGTAATGCACTTTTCTGTACTGATTCATATGCAATAAGCTCTAAATTTCTGCATCAACATGTTAAGTCTATTTTGTATCTCAGTTGATGCATCACTAAACTATGTTTTAGTGAGCCTCAGTTAGGGGAATTACCCCTAACTTTACTCTAAAATACAAAAATGTATCCTTAGGTAGCATTTTTGTGAATATGTCTACAATTTTTTCTTTGGTATTCACATATTCCAATCTTACTTATTTTTTCTAAACCAATTCCCTCAAGAGATGATACTTTATTGCAATATGTTTAGTCTTGGTATGCATCAAAGGGTTCTTTGAAATGTTAATAGCAATGATATTCTCATAATAGGTAATGATTTGTTCTGTAATTTCCACCTTCATAACCGATAACAATTGTTTAAACCATATGATGTTTGAACAATTCACTGTTGCAGCAACATATTTCGCTTCTTCTGTAGATTGAGAAATGAAATTATGTTTCTTACTTTTCAAGTAGACTAACCTTTTTCCAATAAATAGTGCTCCACCACTTGTGCTCTTTTTGTTATCAACACTTCATTCCCAATCAACACTAGTAAAAGTATTCAAATAAAAGTTTCCTCCTTTATTATACCATAATCCATAATCTTCAGTACCCTTAAGATATGTAAGAATCATTTTGATATCCATCAATTCATTCTCTCTAGGATTAGCTGAAAACCTTGCAATAATACTAACTATTCATGCAATATCAGGTCTAGTGTGAACAACATATTGAAGTTTTCCAATCATGGATATGTATGTAGTCTAATTTACCTCCTTTGAATAATCATACTTAGATAGCTTATGTCCAGTAGGCATAGGTGTTCCAACTAGTCTAGAGTCTTCCATCCCAAATTTCTTCAGTATCTCTTTCATGTACCTAGACTGAGTAATGTAGATACCATCCTTCATCTGATAAACTTGTAAGCCAACAATGAATTTGTTTTCACCAAACATGGACATCTCAAATTCCTTACTCATAGCTTCTAAGAATGCTCTGCATAAGTCATCATACACAATAAACAATATGTCATCAACAAATATTTTTGCTAATAGTATCTTGTTCTGAGGTCCTTCTTTGATGTACAAGCTACTATTGTCATTATTTCTCTAAAATCCAATACTTAACAAGTAACCATGCTGTCTTTCATACCACGCTCTTGTAGCTTGCTTCATTCCATACAATTCTTTGTGTACTTTACAAACCAGATTCCTTTTGTTAGGTTCTACAAAACCTTCAGGTTGTTCAATGTAGAATTCATCTTCAAGAATTCCATTCAAGAATGTAGATTTTACATCCATTTGATATATCTTGAATCCTTTGTGTTCCACATTTGCTAGAAGAGTTCTGACTCCTTCAAGTCTTGCAACAGGAGCAAACTTTTCTCCATAATAAATACCATCTTCTTCATCATATCCTTTACATACTAGTCTGGCTTTGTTTTTAGAAACTCCACCTTTCTCATTCATCTTGTTTCTAAAAACCCACTGACTACCAATCACATTCTTGCCTTTTGGTCTCGGTACAAGGGTCCATGTTTTGTTCTTTTCTATCTTCTCAATTTCTTCATTCATTTCTTCCATCCAATTCTCATCATTCAATGCATCTTTAAGACTTATAGGTTCAATTTCACTAAGTAAACATGTACCTTTTATTTTGCTCCTTTTCATTACACCTTCTATCAGATCTATAATTATTTTTGCATGTGCATGATTCCTTCAAACATATTTTGAAAGTATATGATCCTTCCTCTTTTATTCTAGTCTTTCCTTACTATGTTCATCATGCTCAAATATTATGTCTTGTTCCTCTATTTGATACTCGGGTTCCACTATCTAAGACTTAGGTGTATCTATCTATGACCTGGGTACCTCTCTCTGTGACATAGGTGCCTCTGTCTGCGACTCAGTTTTCTTCAGTCTGAGACTCAATTCCCTTTTTTTGTGACTCAGTTTATTCAGTTAACATCATTGGTTGCATAGGTTGCAACAAGGCTTATGCTAATGAATTCAGTGGTTGAAAAGCTTGTTGTCTAATCACCATTGCCTATATCTTAGGTATAGTATCAGGTTCATAATACAAAAAGTTTATGTAGTCTTCAGGCTCTTTACTGCTTTGTTCTTCATTTCTTTCTACAATCTCATCAACCTTTACATGCACACTTTCTATGAATTTATGAGTGGTAATATTTAAACTTTTATATGCTTTGGTTTTGCTAGATTATCCTAGGAATATAACTTCATGACTTTTTACATCAAATTTTCCATTTCTTCATTCCTTCAAGATGTAGCATCTACTCCCAAATACTTTGAAATAATGAACATTAGGTTTATATCCATACCATAATTCAAAAGGTGTCTTCTCTATACCTTTCTTTAGTTGAACTCGATTCAACGTGTGAATTGCAGTGCTAATGGCTTCCTTCCAATATTTGGTAGCAATATCCTTCTCAATCATTAAATTTCTTACATAATCCATAATGGAACTTTTCCTTCTTTATTCTATACCATTATGCTATGGTGTACCTGGGGCATATACCTATCTTTTGATTCCTCTTTCATTGCATAACTCATTGAATTCATTAGAAATAACTCTCCTCCTCTATCAAATCTTAAGCATTTAAGTTTCTTTCCTGATTCTTTTTCAACTCTGGCTAGGTGTCGTTTGAACTTCTGAAAGGATTCTAATTTTTCTTTGAGAAACATAACAGTCATCATTCTAGAATGATCATCAACAAATAGAATGAAGTATTTCTCACCTGTGTAAATTGTTGTTCCAATTCATCCACATAAGTCAGTATGCACAAATTCCAAGACTTCTTATGTATTGTAATTCTTTCTCTTGAAGCTATTTTTCCCATCTTCCTAATTTTACATTGTTTGCATATTGCTCATTCAATTTTCTTCAGAACATGAATACCTCTTACTCTTCTATTCTTACTTATGTTGATCAGGTTGTCAAAGTTCACATGACACTGTTAATCTCTAAGATATATTGATGATTAGTGTCCAACACTTAGTCATTTCATTAGGTAGTTTTAGTTGGCTATCACTATGGCTGAGCTAAAACTATGCAAGGTCAAGCAACATTGTCGAGCAGTTTTTAGTATGCCTAGTTACATTGCTGAGCCAAGTTACATTGCCGAGCTGAGTAGAGACAGAGATGTTAAATGCCGAGCAACAAATAGTCAAGTGCCGAGAAGAACAATTTTTGTATATCTGTCAGGAATGATACAAACTTAAAGGATAAGTGATCCGGTCAACTTGTATAAGCTTTTTGGGCTGACATTATGTACATTTAATATTCTCATATGGAGTTCGTTATGCATTTAATTGTTTTATCCTATGCATGAATAATTGTAAGCATTAATTGTTTTACCATCTAGGCATGGATATTAGATCTTGATCGTTGATGTAGATCTCACTTTCAGATCTGTATAGATATATTAGATTGCTTTGAAACCCTATTTTGTATGTATGTGCAAGAGGTAGAAGAGTAATTGTTGAAGTGACTGCATTTTGATATGAAATGCACAGAGGGTTATTTTGTTTAGAAGTAGAGCATAACATAGTGAACAACAAAGTAAAGGTATATTAGATTGTAAGATCAGAAGAGATACTGAAAAGAGGAGATCCATCATCAGCATCAGAGTGGAGATCAAAGGTTCAATACTTGAGACTTTCTAATCATTGTATCAGGTGAAAATCTCTTAACATAGTGGTTTTAGCAGACCTTTATTTATCTCTTAACAGAGTGCTTATTTCATTGTAATTTTAAATCCTTTAACAAGGTAGATTGTAATGATCTGAAGCTTTTAATAGAGCAGACCTTTAATAGGGAAGATTACACTTTGTAATAAAACATTGTAACCTTAACAGGTACACTTTATTACTACAGTAGTGGAGACTTTTGTGGGTGTCATCCCCACCCCAGTTTTACCTATTTGGGTTTCTGGGTTACCAAATTATTGTGTCGTGTTACTTATTTCATGGTGTTGATGGTATCTGAGATTACATTAGACTCATTTATGCATGAATGTGTTATCAGTTTGTTTTAAGTGTTTATATTTGAAGATCTGATTCACCCCCCCCCTCAGTATCTTGCTTTCCCATTATTGTATTTCCAACAATTGGTATCAGAGCTAGAGTTCTCTAAAAGGTTATAATTAGCTTGAGAAATTAGATCTTGAAATGGAGATCTACAAGATGGGTAAAGTGATTGAGAATCAAAAGATTGATGTTCAGCTAGCACTCCAACAGCTTGAGTCTACAAGACAAGAATTAAAGAAGTCCTTGGCTGCAAGGAAATATTTAGCCAAACAAATGAATGACACTCATTATCAGGAAGAGGACACTAGAAATCTATTTCAAAATGGAGATTCTACTAAAAGCAATGCAACAATAACAGATCTACTGGAAAGGAAGAGTGCACTATGTGAAGAAGTTAAAAATTTGAAGAAAGAACAAGAAGCCCAGTTAATAATAATGTGTGAAGTTGTTGATCAGAAAAAGAAAGCCGAAGATGACAAGGCTATGGAAGAAGAAGACAAGAGAATGCTGACTACCAGGCTTGATGAAAGAACACATGATGTGCAAACCATGAAATTTAATCAAGTGGACATGGCAAATCAACTACTACTTGTGAATCAGGAGATCAATAGGAAAGACTTGGAGATTGTTTATCTTAGATCTGAGAATAGTTAATTGAAAGATGAATTGAGATCTAAGAAATAAATCAGTAATAGAGTAAATGATCCAAGTGCAACTATGAGCTACTTTGAACAACTGGTGGAAGCATCAAGAAGAACTAAAGACTCTTCTGGATTAGGTCACACTGAACAACATACAACCACTGAGGATGGAGAATCATCTAAGATAGGTGAAAGAAAGAATGAAAAGCCGAGAAACAAGAAACCTATTTGTCACCACTATAGAAAACTAGGTCATACAACAAACATATGCCGAAGCAAGAATGGTAAGTCCAATCCTAAAACCAAATTTAATGGTTATTTCTTTAACTGTAATAAGCTTGGACACCAAGCACGTGAATGTAAGGCAAAGGCAAAAAAAACACCTAGACTCAATGGTAATTGCTATAATTGTCACAAATTTGGTCATAGAGCACAAGATTGTAGATCTAAAGGTAAAAAGCAATGGACATCAAAGGTAAAAGAGAAATCACAAAGAAAAGGTAATACTCACAATTGGGATTACAATACATGGCATAGTTGTCATTACTGTGGTGAGTATGGACATGTTCCAGAAAATTGCATAAGGACACATTTCAGAGGTAAGTCTAAAAGTTGGATGAATGGGAGCCTAGTTTGTCACAGTTGTCTCAAAATTGGACATACAAGGAAAGATTTCAAGACTAGAGTACCAACTCCTACTGTTGAGAAAATAAGGGAACAGATGAACAAGACATGGGTTAAGAAGACTGAAACATGTTGAATTTAAGCTAATGAAGCTGAGGTCACCCAATCCAATGGATCAGGTGATCACATCATCTCCAACTAAGAGAAAGAGGTATGTAAGGAACTATATTTAATTCTTATCCTATATCATTTCCTAACATAAAATGTACAAAAGTCCATATTTGCATATGTTAAGATGCACCAAGACATACTTGAAGACAAAATATCGAGATGATAAAATTGCACTACACGTACTGAGTACTATTCATGGACACTAAAGCTGAGTTATTTAGTGAGTGCCGAGTTTTGTTGGCTGAGTGAAATTCTGTGAAGGCCGAGTGTAGTGAGCCGAGTGGGATGCAAGTTTTGTTAAATCTGAGGACAGCTGGCTTGGACTAACTCAATGGGAAAAAAATTTAATTCTCAGCTACCTTTAACCTTTCGTAGCTTATAACAGGATGAATAGTTGACACTTCATTTTTACCTTATGATTTTACTATTTACAGAACGATTGAAGCAATTTACAGAATTGATCTTAACAGGGCTAAGAACGAAGATTTCATCAGTGTGCCGATGGAAATCTTGAAGTGAACAGTGAACAAAGAATAGTGTGGAGCATCACTTGCTGAGGTATTTTGTTGTCCATCCCTCAAACCCTAAATTTCAGAGTTATGGCTACAAGTTCTTCTGCACCAGCCAAGAACATGGAGGTAGAACAAGAACAAATTCAGTTGATTCAGAGTGATGAATGTGAAGCTCTCAAATTTCGAGCCATTCTGGAAAGTGTGATACAGAGTGATTTGATGAGAGCCTTCTCATCCATTCCTCCCAAGGTACTTATGATTCATGATGTTCAATCATGCTATATGGTTAAAATTGGAGTAGGAGACAATGAATTGAGAAAATCCTATAGAAAGCTGTGTGATAATGGAGTTCTAAAGGAAGAATTCAAACATTTAGCCAAAAAAGGGTTAAATCATGCCCTAGATTTTCCCCAAGGATTTAAAGATGAATGGATAAAATTTATCCTTATCCAAGTTCAATACATGAGCATGTGGCTAGACAATGGACCAGTCAAGATCACCAAGAGTATGATTCATCAAGTGGCTGGATATCCTGTAGTGAATGGAAAGCAGACCATGAGGGATAACAACAAATAGGAAATTACATTGAACATTGGAGTAGTATGGAATAATAGAGGTATGACTATCTCTACAATTAATGATCTAGAACTTGATTTTTGAGTAAGGGTTATTGCACACAAGTTCTATCAGTCCAGTAGATTGGACAGTGTTCCCTATAAAATAGTTGATCAGCCATGGAAAATTGTGAAGAAGAATCACACATATGATCTTGCCAAGCTACAACAGATACAGTTAGCCAAGAACCTTGCATCAATCAAGAAGGCTAAGAGCTTGTTATGTAAGTTTGGTTCTTTACTAGTTTGTATATTCTTCTACATTTAGGATACATTTCCTACTCTAGGAAATATTGTTTGGAAAAAGGATAGGCCCATTACAGTTTAGATCAGTGAATGTATAAAGAGTCTAGGTAGCAATTTCAATAGCATTATGGGTAGCTACTTTGTAGAATTCAAGAAGAGAATGAGATTAAGGACTAGGGTTTCTAAGTCACTAGTGGAGAAACACTATGAGGAAATATGTTTTCTAGTTGACATAAATAACACTTATATCAAGGCAGTAAATTCTAGAATAACTTGTTTGGAGCCATTTCCATATGAGATTAATGTTGATGAAGTATCAACCGCCATCATTGCACTCTTAGCCGAGGCAATTGACACCACTGCAGAGTGATTTGGAAACTATGATGAAGCTAAGGCTAAGATCTCTAGAAGTTTAAATGAAGGAGCTATGGGGAGGAAATGAAAGAAGATAGTGAAAAATTTGAAGAAAATGGTTGGCTTGGGTAGTGATGAATAACCTAAGGATGCACCTCTAGGTCTATCCACTGGACAAGGTGAGGATATTTCTACTGAGGAGGAAGTCAGTGCATTAGAATAAATTACATAAAAGGCTAAGGGCAAGAAGCCATCAATTGTTATTGTAACCAAGCCTAGCTGAGAAAAACCTAAGGTTACACCTCCTGTAAATAATCATCCAAGGAAAAGAGCATCTACTGTTACTTCCCCAGTAGAAGTGCAAAAAAAAGTATATGGCAAGAGAAAATTTGTAGAAAGTACTTCTGGTAAGGAAGCAAAGGTTGCTACTAAGGCTGAGCCGAGTAAGCCAGCAATGAGACCAAGAAGGAAATTAAAATTGCAAATAGATAGTGATGAGGAGAAGATAGAAATAGATGTACCCAGAAACATACCTACAACTTAGTTCAAGAAACCAACAAGCATTGTTGAGGTATGTGATACTTTAAGGAATTCAGCAGGGTTAGCAACATTTAAGTTCAACAAATATGACAAGTTCAAAACAACAGATAGGCACAAAGTTTAGGAAGCACTCTTGGACATGATGAGCACCTTTAAATTGACTCCTACAGAGATAGGAAATCATGTGCCTAATGAACTATATGAATTTTTTTCAAGCAAATGGGAATTTGCACTTTCCACTAAGAGACAGATCTGAGAAGGAACATTAGCCAAAATAATTCCCGACTTAACCTCTAAACAACAAGCCAAATTCAGTAAGGAGTACAAGAACAAGTTTGTTCCAAAACTCAGAGGATATGTTGTTTTGAAGAATGAAATTGAAGGTGTAGTACAATAGAGTACAAGGATCTAGAAAGAGATTTTTGGACTAATTTTTCCAAAAGATAAGAAATCTGGTCAAGGGAAATCCGAGTCAAAAGCATAAGAAGTTGAAGAAAAGACTACCCCTGAACCATAGATAGTCAAAGATCAAATTGCCACTAAATAGGACAAGACCAAGGATGCATTAGATGCAACAAACTATGTTGATCTGACTGCAGACAGTCCTTTGGATTATATAGTTGATGATCCAAGAAATTTGAATGTAGAGGAACAATAGATGACAAGTAGAAAAGACAGTGATTCGCCTATTAAGGAAACTGATATAGAAGAAGGGAAGACCACAGCATCTGAGGAAATAATTAAATTTGTTAGCGATCGAAAAGGTGAAGATCAACAACAAACAACTAAATAAGAGGTAACTTCACAAAATCCACCTATTTTAGAGGTTGTGAAGATAGTTTTTGATAGTGGAGTTGCAACAACAAATGTTGTCGATAAGCCTAAACAAGAAGAGGCAACATGAGGATTGGTTGAGCTACCACACTCTACATCATCCACTCCCATAGGTCTTAAAACTGGTGGTATGCTGAATCCACAAACTATATTGACAGAATTGAAGGAGGCATTGGATACAAAAACTGTCAAAGGGAAAGACATTATGCTGCCAAGCATAAATTCTCCAAAAATGAAGAAGAAGAACCTAAAGAAGAAGTCAAAAATTTTATATGTAACATTAGATGAATTCATTGTGATTCCACAATCGGATCCCAATGAGTTACCTTTTGAACAAATTGGGACTCTTCAAGAGTTGCTTAAAAGGAAGAAGAGACGGGAAGAGATGAAGATAGAACAAAAGAAAAAGTAGGTGTTGCATGGCATCAAAGACATATTTAAAAAATCTTTTGACTTAGAGGATGAAATGCCTCAAGCTCCAATCATAGATAAACTCATCACCATTGTATAGAAAGTAACAGATGAGGACATAGACAACAATGAGAAGCTTCTACAATGGTCCAGGAGAAGATTTGAGAGAAAATTTCTAGAGAAGATCTCAAAAGAGATAGCAACAAAACATGTTGAAATTTCTATTCTTGTAGAAACCTTAGAGAAAGTTACAGCCAATGTTTATTCTTTGTATAGGAAATTATGTGATGTTGAATTTTTCACAAAGGATAATTTACAGCTTGTTGAGAAGCTACAGTTAGATTTGAGATCAACTGGTAATACTTTAGGTAAAGATACTACCTCCAGTTCTTTACATTTTAATAAGTTGATAAATGCACAAAGGAGAATAGCCAAGCTTATGGTTGAAGATGGTCACATAAGGGCCAAGTTGATAACTATTCAGATAAGATTATTGCCTTACTTGGAGGTAATACAGAAGGAACTTTCAAAAGAAAAGGAGTTATCACAGAGCAGTGCAAATCTATCGACTGCATAGAGTTTAGTAAGTCTAGCTACCGAGCTAGAAATCAAACTGGAAGTTATGAAGGTTGCAAAGGACAGCTGGGATACAACATTTGAATCCACCCTGCAGCTTTATAAGCAATTTTTGGATAAGTATAACTTAACACCACCAGCAATCAGTGAAAAATACAAGGGGGAAGTTACTAAGGAAGTTAGTACTACTGAAGGAGGTAGCTAGTATAGAATTTGGTAAGGAGATATGAAAGGATACATCAGTATAGCAAAGGTACACTTGTATATAATTTTTGAAGGCATTGTAAAATTTTTGTATAAGTATATTCCTAGGGGGAGTAGTTAGTGTACTTAGGCAATATTTTGATGAAATGTACAGAAGTAATGATAAGTGTTTTTTCCACTAATATCAAAGGGGGAGATTGTTAATATCTAAGATATATTGATGATTAGTGTCCAAAACTTAGTCATTTCATTAGGCAGTTTTAGTTGGCTATCACTATGGTCGAGCTAAAACTATGCAAGGCCGAGCAACATTGTCGAGCAGTTTTCAGTATGCCTAGTTACATTGCCAAGCCGATTTACATTGCCAAGCCGAGTAGAGATAGAGATGTTAAATGTCGAGCGATAGACAGTCAAATGCTGAGCAGAATAGTTTCTATATATCTGTCAGGAATGATACAAACTTAAAGGATAAGTGATCTGGTTGACTTGTATAAGCTTTTTGGGCCGACATTGTGTGCATTTAATATTCTCATATGGAGTTTGTTATGCATGAATCATTGTAAGCATTAATTGTTTTACCATCTAGGCATGGATATCAGATCTTGATCATTGATCTAGATCTCACTATCAGATCTGTATAGATATATTAGATTACTTTGAAACCCTATTTTGTATGTATGTGCAAGATGCAGAAGAGTAATTATTGAAGTGACTGCATTTTGATATGAAATGAACAGAGGGTTCTTTTGTTCAGAAGAAAAGCATAACACAGTGAAAAGCAGAGTAAAGGTATATCAGATTGAAAGATCAGAAGAGATACTAAAAAGAGGATATCTATCATCAACATTAGAGTGCACATTGAAGGATCAATACTTGAGACTTTCTAATAATTGTATCAGGTGAAAATCTCTTAACAGAGTCATTTTAGCAGACCTTTATTTATCTCTTAACAGAGTGCTTACTTCATTGTAAGTTTAAATCCTTTAACAAGGTAGATTGTAATGATCTAAAGCTTTTAATAGAGCAGACCTTTAACAGGGTAGATTACAATTTGTAATCAAACATTGTAACCTTAACAGGTACACTTTATTACTGTAGTAGTAGAGACTTTTTTGGGTGTTATCCCCACCCCAGTTTTACCTATTTGGGTTTCTGGGTTACCAAATTATTGTGTAATGTGTTACTTATTTCATGGTGTGGATGCTATTTGAGATTACATTAGATTCATTTATGCATGAATGTGTTATCAGTTTGTTTTATGTGTTTATATTTGAAGATCTAATTCACCCCCACCTCTTAGTATCTTTCTTTCCCATTATTGTATTTCCAACAGACACAACATTTTATGCCATAACTAGGTTTCTTCTACTTTTTTTGTAAAACACGAACTTTCATTAAGGTCAAGCTAAAATAGATTACCTTTTTTTTTTGTCACATCCAACTAGGTTTCCTCTACCATCTAGGAGCTTATCCTTACCACTCATTAATTCTACCTTGAAAACATTTTTATTCAGTTGTACCACACTTAGTAGATTAGGCCTGTGTTCTTCAACCCAATAATCATTATCACATTTGATTCCTTGAGTAAGAGAAATACAACCTTTACCTTTTACATAGCATGGTTCATCATTCCAAAAAATATCACGCTCACCATCATAGTGTTCAAGATGTTCATTTTTTTTTTATCACTAGTCATGTGGGTAGATCAACCACTATCAATTATTCAGGTGTCATTCTTACTAATATGAGAATATAGTGTTTTATTTTCATTGTCTTCACTATCTGGCTCATTCTTAATAGAAATGTAAACCATTTCATCTTCATCTTCATCACCATAAGAATATTTAGCAATATAACAAGATTTCTTACCTTTGTCCTTGAAGCTTTTGTAATCTTTCTTGCCTTTATACTTGTTGAAATTTTTCTTACCTTTGTCTTCCTTGTTTGGACATTTAGCAACAATGTGACCAACCTCATCACATGAAAATCAAATCAATGGTATTATTTGTTTGTATTGTCCTTTTCCTTTTGAAGCTCTCCTTGAAAGTAATGCTTTAATGATTTCTATATCCTCATCATCAAAATCATAATCACTATGACTATCAATCTATTTTCCTTTCATCTTTCCAAGGTTTAATTTAGCTTTGAATGCTAACTCAAGATTTCTAGGATTAGGAGAATATTTGTCAAAGTTATCCAACTCAAAGGATGAAAATCTTCCAATCAATCCATCTAGAGTTATTCCATTATTGCATCTAATCTCTTGAATAGATGAAACTCTATTTGCATAGATAGGAAGTAAAGTTATTAATAGCTTGCTGACAAAAGTTTTGTCTTTAATTGTTTCACCAGTAGCTTTGATTTCACTAACAGTTTTGAATTTATGCTTTGGCTCTCTTTACATTTGCATCTCCTCCATAAATACCATGTAGCTTGTTCCACATAACAAATGCAGTATGGTAGTCCTTGAATTCATCAAATTCAGAATAGCTGAGTGCAGAGGCTATATCAATCATCATTATGTTGTGATACTTCATTTCCACCATATTATCCATAGACATAGGTCTCGATGGTTCCACATACTTGTGATCCATGAATTGCAAACCAGTATCTCCAATAGTAGATAGATGTATCATCATCAGACCTTGCCATGTAGTGAAGTTGTCCTTGTTGAGATTAGGGACCTCCCTTCTATAAGACATCTATGATCTTTAGCTTAGACCTTTAAACCTTCTATGTAAGCACTTCTAGCTTTTATACCAATTGTTGGAAATGAGTTGAGTAACTGATAGGGGAGGGGTGAATCAGTTGCCACAAAAAAAAATCCAAGTCCCTTAGATGTCTTAAACAAATCAGTCATTGTTGCTCAGTTTACATAGATATTTCACTGTCACTCAGTTAACATAGCCAATCTTAATATATTAACTGTGATTATCTTTAGTAATTAATTGCAGAAACATAAACCATAAAGAAAATGAAATGTACACAAATAACACCAATATTTAATGTGGAAACCCAATATGGGAAAAACCACCATTAACAACTAGTCATTGTTTTTCACTTTTCTAATGTGAGCCCTGTTAGGATCACACCCTGTTAAAGGTTACAATAACACAGTATTAGGCGTGACATATTTAGAGGATTTATTCACCCTGTAAGGAGTGGCCTTGTGAGAGGTCTTCAAACACTTAAATGTAGAAATGTCACCTTGTTAGAGGATTTACAAAACACTATTAAGTCTACTTTGTTAAGAGATTTTATCACTACTATAATTATTAGAGAGTAACAATGGATTTACCTATTTTGATAAGCAATTGTCTTTGCTAATTTAGATCTATGTTCTGGATTAAATGTTGGATCCTCATTGATCAGATATTCTATTGCAGTCCTCTGTGTTATGTCCTCAATCTGAATACCATCTCATTTCACCTTCACTCTTCATATCACCACTCACACGTAATTCCACATCACCACTGTTATCTCACTTAATTCAATTCAAACTTGACCTTATATATATAAATTTTTGATACACCTTTGTCATTTTTGTCAAAGGGGGAGAATAGAAGAAAAAAGAAATAAAGATATATATATATATA
>MU226278.1:2595182-2605613 GCA_018584345.1 Thuja plicata | reverse complement strand
CACACACACACACACACACAAAGAGAGAGAGAGAGAGAGAGAGAGAGAGAGAGAGTTTTGAGATTGTGATAGATGTATATCATGAAATTGGTTGCTTGATACTAATTATTAAGGATAGGTTCATGTTCAGAAGATTCTTCTCATTTTAAATTTAAGATAAGGTTAATTCTAGATGATTATGAGTCTATTGACAACATATTTTATCTTTACCTAGGATAGTTAGCTCCAATTATACTTGTCTTGTTTATCTTTCCCTAAGTCAGTAAGCTCTAGTTGTGCAAGTCATTCAAGTGTTATTACTCCTTGGTAGTGAGCCTAAATAATTATAATTCAATCTATTTCTATTGAGATTTGTATTCTCATCCTGATTTTTCTTAGTTTTTTGTTTGTTCACATAAATATGTTGTCCTTGTGGTCAATATGTATTATGTTTTACGGTTTCATTAATGTAATGGGCTTATGGTTATTTAAAGTATATTAAGATCTGAATTTAAAGAAAAAATAAATAAATAAATTGTTTGGAAAAATTTAGCCCTGCTACTGAATCTTTTTGTATGTTGAACAATTGGTATTACAGCTTGGTGCTTTCCTATGAAGCTTAATTTCTTAAGGGGGATCTGGTATGACATATGATTTGAGTTTCAAGGCTCTAAAGTTTGAAGGTAGAAAATAATCCTATTGGAAGGAAAACATACAGTTCCACATGTAGTCTTTGCCAAAGGGATTATGAGAAAGCATTCAAAAGGAATATACTACACCTCCACATGCACCATAGAGTCTTGATGAGAGAAAAGATGAAAATATTTCAAAATTTAGGGTTCATATTTTTTTATTTTTTGAGTGATGAAGTATTTAGGAAATTTATGGGACTTAAGATAGAAAAACTAGATTGTAGACAAACTAAGAACTATATATGAAGGAGATATTAAGAAAAAATAATCTAAAGTGAAAAATTCAAAGATGAAGTTTAACTATCTGAATATAAGGAACAATGAGTTTATTCAAGTGTCTATTCACAAGGTAAATGAAATTGTGAATGTCATTAAGGGTTCTGGTAGAAAAATAAAAGGAAAAGGAAGTGGGTAAAAAATATTGATGACTCTTCCTAAACCTTAAAAGAAGAAGAAATATGCAATTAAATAAAGTCATGATTAAAATCTGTACATTATAGATCAATTCTTGGTTCACTTTCTATATTTGAGATAGATAAAATAGATGGAATCAAGAACAAGATGCAAGTAGCTACATTTAAAGCACACATTAAAACTAAATAATAGATGGGTGGGATTGAAGAAAAATATATATTAGAAAGGAGAGAGGATCCAAAAATAGAAAGGTATGTTTCCTTTGAAATTTTTTAATTATGGTAGAATCGGCCATTTTGCTTCTAAGAATTGTTATTATCAAGACTTAAAATAAAATGACGATGGAAAAAAAAAATCATGATATTTATGATAAGGGAAAGAAGATAGGTGAAATAGAAAAAGGGAAGAAAAAATTATGCACTATGGCGGAACATTATTTTGATGATAAATATATTGTGCAGGAGCGCCTAAGACTTAAGCTCAAAGTATTACCAAATTTTTGGCTTGTACTGACCTTGGCCAGCTTAGAGGTAGAGTTAGGACTTTAGTAGGAATCTAGGGTGTGGTTCTAGGATGTCTAGGTTAGACCTATCTAATCTAGAAGTGTTTTGGGTTAAAGTGTAGTTGTTTTGCTTCCAAGTCTCATTTAGTCTTGGTATTGAAATTGGGAAAATAACCTAAATAAGAAAGGAAAGGTTTCAATTGATCATAAAATGAATTCTATGGTGATAATATATCATTTCATGAAGTTTGGAATCAATTTGGTTAGGTTTGAGGAAAAATTGCAAAATTTTCCAAAATGTCGTCATGACAACTTTTGGTATTTTGCATGACAACATTGTCCTAACCAAGAACACCAGGAAGTATTAGGGCATGGTTGGGGTCTCAACCACATGTACATGTGAGGAGGGACTATATAAGCCCTATGGATCCCAAATCCTAAGGTTGGAAGAATTTACAAGTTTTGAAGTTGATTTACTTGCACAGTAGACCATTTTTAATAAAATTTGTTGTTGAATCAATTGAATCCAATACCTTTGTGGTGGATTCTATTATCAGGGTCTTTTTAATTTTATTTTGTAGTAGTTATAATTTTCTTGTACACATTTTTGTTTAGTTTTGGTTTTGTGTTCTTTCTAGTCACTAGCCTGTCCACGATTGAGTTGTACCAAAATGGCTCCAACATGAAAGCCTACCGTGCAATCATCACACAAATTTGGTAAATGTTAGGTGAGCATTTGTAAAGTGTAAATATGTTTTCTGGAGTTCTAGAAGTGGCAAATGGCATTTTTATAATCAAGCCCTAGGCGAGTCTAGTGAAACTTGGCTAGGAGTTTGCATTTGAAATAATGTGTTTGTTTGCAAGATTTTGAGCGTGGAGTTTGATCTAAGTGTTTGGGAGGAGTCTTTGGACAAGTAAAGAGACCATTGAAGAGGATTGGGACTTGATCAATCCAAGTGATTATATTTTGAAGCTTGGAAACATTGACTGGTTTATTGGAGTCCTAAAATCCATAAAATACCTTGAATATAGGAAGGACATGTACAGTCAAGTTGGACAAGGGAGACCTAGTGAATCCTAGAGAACTCAGAAAAGGGTGTTTGGAACCTATATTTGTTTACAGATATTTTCCAAGAAAATCCAAAAGCCAACTAATCAGGCCTAATTGAGAACTAATAGGGCTATTAGACATTTTGAAGCAATAACTTGAAATCGATGGAAATGATCTTGATACCCCTAGCCAAAGGGACCAAGAGGGAGTTTTAAGTGGTGGCAGAAGGAATTTAAATCCCTGCAAACACATATCAAGCAAAGTGGACCAGAAGGAGCTGTTGGATGGAATCTAATAGAGATAGGAAGTTGGTTTCTAAGTAAAGATAGATTCCCAAGTGAAGCACTAGATTTTTTCACCTTGAAGGAGGACATGAGAGAAGTCCTAAAATATGTTGGAGAGGAATTGGAGGATCCTAGGATTTAGGGTTAGGATCTTGGAAGGATTAGGAACTAAGGAATTCCTAAACAAGAAAGTTCAAGCAAGCTAGGTGCATATCTATTAGATTGGTATCAAAGCCTATAAGATTATGCTTGTGGGTTGGTGTTACAACCATAAGAGTCAGTTGGAGAATCAAAAATGGTGACTAATGTTGACTTAGCCAATAAATTGGATGAGAAAGAAGAGGAGAAGAAAGTGTTGAGAAAAATATTAGCTCAATTAGAGAATAAACTAGATCTAGTAGATGAAAATACTAATGAAGTAAAAGGTAAGGTGGGAGGGAAGAACAAAGGAGTGTCCCTAGATGATGAGGTCCCTGAACCAAACCTAGTACTTATTGAAGAGCCATTCCTTAAAGCAATGAAAGCCCTAGAAGTGGTGATAGATTAGATTAAGGGGCATAAAAATCACTTTGAGTGTGATGGGATAAGTGAATCCCAAAAGGTGAAAGTTGAAAAATCAATACTTAGGGAATCTTCCCTCACCTAGTGGAAGTTCATTCAAGATGAGAGGGAAGAAGAAGGAAGGAAACTAATAGCTACATGGAAAGCCATGGTGGACAAGGTTAGAGAAGCATATGTACCATAGGATTACAAAATCCAATTGCACAAGAAAAGACATAGTCTTAGACAAAAAGAGTTAGATCTCAACTCTTATAAAAAGGATTTTCAAAGATTGTGCATGAGGTCTAGAGTGGCCGAAGATGAGTGTTTGAAGGTAGCTAGATATTTGAATTGATTGAGGTGGAATATTCAAGATGAGCTTAGTCTCTTGACCCCTACCACAGTGTAGAGATGTTATCAACTAGCTATCAAAGTGGAATAAAAATTAAAGAAGAAGGAAGAATCATTCAATAATAGAGGAAGAAGAAGAGAAATAGATTATAGAGGCCATAGAGGAGGATTTTGAGGTAGGAGTACAGAATCAAAGACACAAGGTCAGGAAAAGTTGACAGAGCAACATCTAGACAGCTCAAGTGGAGGAGGTTATAATAGAAGTAGAGGTTTAAGCAACACTGGAAGAGGAAGGACTAGTGGTGAAGGAAGAAGATCATACTTTGAATCCATGAAATTCTACCACTATAACCAGATAGGAAATCCCACTTATAGATGTCTAGAGAAGGGGTCTACTTCATAGAGAAGTGAAAGAGGGATGAGTTATGTCCAAGAAGAGACATCTAGTAACAAGCATGCAGAGGTACCTTTATAGTCAGAAGAAGGATAAAATCTAATGATTAGAAGAACATTAATCAAAGAACCTATCCAAGAAGAGCGTAGTTAGAGGAGATCATTATTTAGGATAAAGTGCAAAATCTTGAGGAAATTCAGTATAGTCATCATTAACTCAGCGTCCATTTAAAATATTATGTTAGAGGAAGCAGTTAGTAAACTCAAATTGTAAATGATTCCTCACAAAAATCATTACAGAGTCACTTGGTTGAACAAGGGGAAAAATGTACTAGTTAATGAGCTGACATGGGTAGATTAAACCATTGGGAGATATAAGGATAGAGTGTTATGTGATGTCTTTCCAATGGACGCATGTTGTGTCATATTGGTAAGGCCTTCCAAATTTAATAGGCATGCCATGCACGATGGAGCTAAGAATGCCTATTCATTTAAGAAGGATGGAGTAACATTCAAAATATAGTCCTTGTTAGAAGAAGGGGAAGCAAGGTTAAGAGGGCCTATTGTTCTTTTGGTAAGTGAGAAAGAATTCTTGGAGGCTCTAGAAGAAGGTGAAGGAGTAGGGTTTGCACTAGTTTTGAAGCCCAATGAAGATAGGATAGAGAAGAAGATAGAGTTTCCTATTGAGATTCAAGAGATGTCAAAGCAGTTCAAAGATATACTAAGTGATGGACAACCAACTACCCTACCACCTAAGAGCATCATTATCCATCAAATTTATTTTTTCCTAGGAGCTACACTTCCTAATAAAGCTACTTGTAAAATGAATCCACAACAGAATGAGGATATTTAAAAATAAATCCAAGAACTCTTAGACCAAGGTATGATTAGGATAAGTATTAGCCCATGTGTTCTTCCAACTTTTTTGGACCCTACAAAGGGAGGTACTTGGAGGTTGTGCACTGATTCTAGGGCCATAAATAGAATTTCCATTAGATATAGATTCACCATTCCAAGAATAGAAGATCTAATGGCATTTTTAGGGGAAGCCAAGTACTTTACCATGATTGACATTAATAGTGGGTATCATCAAATTAGAATCAAGGTAGCGAATGAGTGGAAGACCGCCTTCAAGACCACTGAGGCTTTGTATCAATGGCTTGTCAGCCATTAACCTATATAATGCCCCTAGTACCTTTATGAGGCTGATGAATGAAGTGTTAAATCACTTCATTGGTAGGTCTTTAGTTGTATACCTTGATGATATATTTAATTATAGTAAAACTAGAGAAGAACATCTTAAGCATTTGCAATTTGTATTCAAAAGTTGGCATGATGAAAAGCTAGTCATAAACTCGGACAAGTGTGAGTTCATGACATTGAAAATAGTGTACCTTGGTTTTGCATTGTTAAATAGGTGTCTCAAGATCAACTCAAGCAAGGTGGAGTAAATCTTCAACCGGCCTACTCCTGAGAGTGCTACAGAGGTGAGAAGTTTTCATGGCTTGGATCAATATTATTGAAAGTTCATTAGCAGTTTGGTGCTATATGTGACCTATATTGGACACCGTAAAGGGTGGTATGAAAACCAAATTCTAATGGAATGACAAGAAGATTAGGGTTTTTAAATGTTTATGAAAAGGATAGCTGCTCAACCCATCTTAGTTCTCTCTAGTTTTGAGAAACTCTTCACTATTAAGTGTGATGCTAGCAACATTTCTATAGGTGTTTTCTTAAGCTACGAGGGAAGAGTAGTTGCTTTCCACAATGAGAATCTCAGTGATGTAAAGAGGAAGTACTCTTCCTATGACTTAGAGTTGTATGCTCTAGTAAAAGCATTAACGAAATGGAGACACTACCTCCTTCCTAAGGAATTTTTGATCTGTACAAACAACTATGCCCTTAGTTTTCTAAATTCACAACATAAACTTAGTCATAAGCATATGAATTGGGTGGAGTATATGCAAACATATACATTCACCATAAGGCACAAGAATGGGCAACAAAATAAGGTTGTTAATACACTAAGTAGAAGACTCTTCACGGTAGAAGAGGTTCAATTACAAACCATAGGTATTGACAGCTTCAAGGACCTATACTATGAGGAAGGAGACTTTGTAGAGGCCTACAAGGTATTTAAGGATCACCAACATAATTTTCATGGTGAGTTCTCTGATTATATTTTAGCGAATGAATTTTAATTTAGAGGGGGTCATCAATGTGTGCCTAGAGGGTCAATGATGGAAAATTTAGTTTAAGAAAAGCATAATGGAGCCCTTAGTGGACATTTTTTAGTCAATAAGACTCAAGAGTTAGTTCAAAGGTACTATTATTGACCTAGAATGACTAAAGATATCAGGAGGTATGTAGAGTATTTTATCATTTGTAAAAAGGCTAAGGGAACATCCTCAAGTGGTGGTCTCTATCAATCTCTCCCCACTCCAAATAGACCATGGGGGTATCATTGTATGGATTTTGTGGTTGTCTTACCAAGGACAAAACAAGGGTCTGATAGTATCTATGTCATAGTGGATAGATTAAGTAAAATGACATATTTTGTTCCTTGTAAGACTATTCATGATGCTTCTTAGATTCCTCAATTTTTTTTCAAACAAGTTGTGTGAATTCCTAGACTACCTCTCAGTATAGTATTAGATAGAGAATCAAAATCTATGAATCCTTTTTGGAAGAGATTATGGCACAATATTGGCACTAATCTATCCTTTAGGTCTACTTACCATAGTCAAACAAATGGTTAGACCGAGGTGGTTAATAGGAGCATAGGTAACCTTCTAAGGTGCCTCACTAAGGAATATGGTAAGACTTGGGACCAAATCTGATGGGGAAGGTCACCTCTCTCTCCTAGACTCCCACTTCCTCTTAGGAATCTCACTTTGAATCCTATTCACTTCAGGATTCCCTAGACTCACACTTGAGTCCCTTAGGGTTATCCACAGACCCTAACTAGAAGGATTTCCATACTCCCTCTCTTTCTTAGGTTTCCTACCCACCAAAATGTCTCCCTCATCACCGTATCTTACTCTTCATGACTGAATACAGTCAGTCATGCAACTTATCCTTCTATCTCTTTCTCCTATAAGCTCTCTAGCCGGACCATTTAAGCTCACCTAGGACTTGTGTACAATTCTGACTAGCCTCTTCTCCAGCACAAACACTGAAACATAAATAAAATACATAATGGGTACCTTTTGACAGTCACATCCCATAAGCCTGATCATGAGAGTCAAAAGGTATCCATTGAATTGAATTGGAATCAAAATCCTAATCTACAGAAGTCTACACACAAAACAAGTTTACACAGAACACACCAGGAACACTTCTTTATTGAAAATCAGAAGTTTACAATGCAAATTCAAATCTTCTCTGCTAGTCTGCTCTGTCTTGAATTCCTTTCCACCCCTTACAATGGTTCTTTTCTCCATTTTATACTCGGCCTATTCTTGATTCGTAACCATTTTTAGGTTACCTAGCCGCCTGAGGTTTTTCTGACTACCTCAGCTCTTCGTATTCCTTCTGTACCTCTCATCAAGATCTTCCTATGCATGGCCATCAATGTGGACAATGTCTTCCTCCATGTCACTAAATTTTCCAATTCCCTCTGTGATTTTGACAAGTCAACATATTTACTACCTCTGTCTGTTAGTCGCACTGTCGCGAGACTCAATCATTATACATGCCTTTATCCTGTGACTTGATGATAACTTGATGTCTGGCACTCGCCATGCTTGCAACTGAGCTACTTATTCCTCCGTGACCTTGTGCTGCACTATTTTCGCACGCTCACACCTCTTCTAGATGAGCTACCAATTCATCTGCGACCCTGCAATACATAGCAGTCGCGCGTTCGCAATCCTTATACTCGAGCTGACTTTTAATCTATGACTGAGTGATACAATGCTCATCACGCTTTCGCATTTTTTGAACCGAGCTGATTTTTTCCCTTGCGACTGAGCGATGAGCTCTTGTCGTGCGCTCGCAATGATTTTTAATTAACTGTCTGTTGCTCTGTGATCACGTGATGCATAGGTTGTCGCTCACTCGCACTCTTATGAACTTAACCGCTGGTTGATCGGCGACTGTGTGATAGATGGTCATCACATTGTTGCACTGTTTCCAGACTGACTACTGATAGACCTCCGACTGTGCGATGAGCTATTGGTCGCCTTGTCGCACTAGTTTTGCACTAATCGTCCATCACCTCGCGGGCATGTGATACATTGTCTTCACGTTGTTGCACACTATCTGCACTAAACTGCTAACCACCTATGATTGTACGATGAGCTCATGGTCACTCACTTAAGAACTTAACCACTGGCTAGCTCGTGAGTTTGCGATTCAATATTTTCTGTTCTCTGCTGGGCATCTGCGACTTTGCGACAAGAGCAAAGAACTGTTAATGTTTATTAAAAGACTGACCGCTAACTGTGATCTACTCCATTGATCACTCTATTTAGACCTGCTAGGGTTTTGGAGCTAAAACCCTAGGGTGCTCTGCACCATACTCCCCCCCTCTGAGAAGGAACAGTTAGGTTGAATTAGTCGGCAACAATGCCGAACTAATTCCTTGTTTTCTACAGGTTTCTTCATCCATCCATGTCACTTCTGCTTCTGGTAATCCTAACCATTTGACAAGATATTCTCTGTATACCCTTCGTCGAGTTGTCTTCTGAACTCGTGAATCCAGGATTTTCTCTGCTTGCAACTTGGACTTAGCTTTCACCTGTATATCTTGAATATCTTTTCCTACTTCCATCTGCTAAGTATTCTCAGGTATCACTGGTCCTCTGTATGGAACAAGATCCTACACATTAAAAATAGGTGATATATTCAAATTTTTAGGTAAATCAATTTTATAGGCGTTCTGCCCATACTTCTCCAATATCTTGCAGGGACCTATTCTCCTCATTTGTAACTTAGTAGGAATTCCCTTCTATAATCTGGCTTTGTTCAGATGCACCATTACCAGATCTCCAATTTGAAATTGGACTTCTCTCCTTCCTTCATCTACCTTCTCTTTTAATTTTTTATTTGCTTCAATCAAAGTCTTCTTCACCTGATCATGTATTTCCTTCATAGACTGTGCAAAGTCATCAACATGTCAACTTATCACTTGCTGTCCTTTCAGTTCTCTGAGTTCACAAACTCCACGTGGATGTATCCCATATACAATCTGAAATGGGCTTTTCCCTATAGTCTTGTTAACACTGTCATTATAAGCAAATTTTACCTCTGGTAACACTTGATCCCAGGCTTGTCCATACTCCTTTGTTAAGCATCTAAGTAAATTTCCCAGCACTTTGTTGATAACTTCTGTCTGACCATCTGTTTGAGAATGGTAGGCAGAACTGTTAGACACTATGTTCACTGGCAAACCATGAATTCTAACTATTTCTTTGAAAAATAAGTGAGCAATATGACTGACATCATTAGTGGTCTTACAAGGTATAAAATGACTCATTTTGCTGAACCTGTCTACTACAACAAAAATGCTATCATAACCAGTCTTTGTCCTAGGTAACCCTACAATAAAGTTAGCGAATTCACTGTGAAAATGATTTTCAAAATCAGAGCATACCTTGTATGCTTCTGCAAAATCTTCATCCCCTACATACAAATCTTTAAATTCTTCTACTCCAATGCTTCTCAGCTATATTTCCTGCAGTGTCAGTAGTCTTCTGCTCAAAGCATCTGCAACCTTGTTCACCTGACCTTTCTTATGCTTAATGGTGAATGTATAAGACTGTAGGAACTCCATCCACTTAATGTGTCTTAAGCTGAGCTTCTCTTGAGTATTTATAAATCTTAGAGCTTGATTGTTAGTGTAAACTACAAATTCTTTAGGCAACAAATAATGCCTCCACTTTCTCAGTGCTTTCACTAATGCATATAATTCAAGGTCATAGGAAGAATGCCTGGACTTTGCTTCATTTAACCTTTCACTGAAAAAGGCAACAGGTCTTTTTTCCTGACGTAGCACTGCCCCAATAGTAATGTTACTTGCATCACACTCCACTATGAACAATCTTTTAAAGCTAGGTAAAACCAACAATGGATTAGTGGCTACCTCTTTCTTCAGTTGCTCAAATCCTTCATTTTCCCTATCTGTCCACACAAATTTTGTTTTCACTCCACCCTTTATTGTGTCCAACATTGGAGCACATATTCCACTAAAATTTCTGATGAACTTCCTGTAAAACTGAGCCA
>MU226278.1:2560657-2577027 GCA_018584345.1 Thuja plicata | reverse complement strand
ATGCATATGAGTTGAAACTTGAAATAAATGTTTCCAGACAACCTAAATAAAAGAGTAGGGTGTTTTGATTGGCCTATGGTAAAAACCTTTCCAATCCAAAACATAACAAAATTGGTAGTGCATGTTTCACCCAACCAAAAGAAAGAGACTACAAATATATCAAGCGTTTCTAAGATAACCTCTATTAGGACCCCTAAAATCTGTTACCCTTTCCGGTCAATTTGTAACTCTAAATATCTATGCAGAGCTTTGTAGTTGAAGATTTAGCTAGGTATATGATCCCATTGATTTCCCTTGGTATGATTTTTTATAATCAATTGTTTACTATCCTATCTGATAAAAAACCACTAATAAAGGGTCATATGTCATTCTGTAACTATCCACTTTAGCTAGGTTGTCATACGTTATATTGATTCAAAGTAATTTTGACTGTCACCTCGTGTTTCTTCGTTGTGTAGCAAAAAAGTTTCAAGAATAGTCGTGGAACAATGGGTTAACTTGTTAAAGTAATGTATCCCTCACCTTTCGTTCCTCAGGTATGTGACCAAACAAGAGCTTAAATATTATTCAAATGCGGTGTGAAAAATAAAGAAAGATTAATAAAGTCACCCGATGCTTCCTCTAGACAAGATCATTTTAAACCCTAGACGACACGGAGGTGCAGGGTGAATTGTAAGGCATTTATTTCATAAGGAAATATACACCTCAAGGTTTTCTCCCACTATTGCAAGGAAATGATTTCCACGATGTAGAAGAACGTGGAATAAGAAAGCATAGAGGAATATCAGAACCCCGGATTCATATGACATGTTCCAAGGTTTAGACACTTTTATAGCAGAGAAGCGGGGTGGTTCCTCCTAAGAATTGAAGTTGTATCCTAGGTTTCCGTGGGTAAAAGTGATGAGTAAGGTGTTTCAGAGCGTAGGAGCGGGATAAGTTGTGAGGCAGAATGATGTGTGACAAAATATGGACCTAGTGTCTCTGTTAGGAAGACGTAATAAATGTAGGAGTAAAGCAGACATGGGGGGCATGATTATTTTGACTGAAGGAATTTTATCATAGTTGGCATCCATGGTCACATTGTTCGATTACTAATAGTAAAGTTCAAGCGAAGGCCTGTTTTCAAAGGTGTTCATGACTCCTTTGTGAAGGACATTTTCCATTAATGTGCAAGTAACCAAAAAAAAAATATAGAAACACGTGACATCAATTCCAATTTTAAGGGCCATTTCTGTATTCTACTCCAAAAAGTTTTTTTAATACAAGTGTAATTACTCAGAGGGGAGGAGTGAAAGATGAATTCACACAAATTCACCAATTCAACTTCCTTAAACTTTATGCACCAAAATATATATCAACAACTAACATAAGTAAACTTTCAATGCATACGTCCACAAGTAATCAAACACACGATGTATACACCATATTTATCACATGGAAACTCAATTGGGAAAAAACTAATGTGTTAGACAATACCCACAAAATTTGTAGTCTTCTAGAATATGCCCTGTTAGGAGCTTACTTTGTTAAAGGTTTAGAAAAACACTGTTAGGTGTTGCACGGTTAAAGGATTTTCCTTAGACTTGTTAGGATATTTTTCCTACTAGGAGAAGCCTTGTGTAACATATAAAACATTACATTTAAGAATGGTATTGGATGATTATAGATGTGTGTGTGTGTGTGTGTGTGTGTGTGTGTGTGTGTGTGGAGGGTAGGGTTGTTCTTTTAATCCCAAATTTCTCAAAGGGAAGATCCAAATTGATTAATCCTAAGGAAAGGATCAATACATAAATGAGTCAACCTATTAAGGATATGGATTAAAGAGAAACCCTAATCCTCATTTTATAGATGAGAGTATGTGATAGGTTTAGAAAGATTAAGAATTTTAATTGAATTGAATAGGAGAAATATACTAACCTTGAATGTTACAGACTTGAAGAATGCTCTTTTTCAAAGCGTGTGTTGAGTTTCTAGAAAATCTGAGACCAGATCTAAAATAGAGACGCAGAGACAGACAAAACGCAAAAATCTTTTTTTGTTCTAAGACAGTTCTAATTTGTATCCTCAAGTCAATGTCACCATTTTTCATAATTTCTGATTATGCCCTAGGTCACAATCAACCTAAAAAGTCTCAGATTGAAATTCTATTTTTCCGATGCTGGAAGTTTGCCGAAAAGGGTATCTGAATATCTATCCTGATCCTCTATTCTGAACCTGTACCTACAAGAAAAATGGTTTGTTTGTTGGGGGGAGGGGTTTGCCTTATTCAAACCCTGACTTAGGAATTAACCTTGAAATCAATCATTGAAATAAAGAATGCTTACAAGTAGTATAAGTACATCTAATAATGAAGCTATGATATTCAAATAGATATGCAATTGTATTTTGAATGTAAACAAGTATGTAAATATGGAATCTTGGACTCGATTAGAAACCATGAACCTCCATGATTGTATGTTTGAGATCCACGTTGAAGGGAGAATGAATGAGTCTTGAGGATGCACAAAGGATCTTGAAGGAGGATCACACAACCTTGATGGATAGATCTAGTGTTTGAATGATGAATCTTGAATGCTTGAACGAAACTCCTTCAAAGGCTTGAAAGATTGAATCCGTGATCTTCTATGGAAAAATTGAATTCTTGAGAGCAAGAATTGAACACTTTTAAAGCTTGACAACATGTATAATAATGGATGCTTGAACCTTTTGCTTGATCACCCTTTCTTCATTTTTTCACTTAGTTGATGGTTATTGCTTCACATGACTTAGAGAAAATAAGAGGAGAAAACTTCCTTTTATATGAAACTAGGGCACAATTTTCTAGAGAGGCCAACTTAGGAGAATTAAATTGCAATTAGACCCATGTCCCTAGAAGAGGACCTATATTAAATATAATTTAAGCTTTGTCACTTCGGAACCCAAAACAACTGACCCAAAAGAGGAAATGCATTTTTGATTACCTCTTACAGACTTCCAGTTTGAAAGGGGGACCCAAGTCAAGGTCACGGTCATCCTTGACCTAGGTCAAGGTCAAGGTCATCCTTGACCTAGGTCAAGGTCAAGGTCGACCTTGACCAAGGGGGTTAGGACCCCTGGAAAACACGGCAGTTGGGATGGGAGGTGTCTAGAGAGGCCCAATCAGGGTCCTAAATAAACACAAAAGTGACAGAGAATGTAGAAATGAGAGGACAATGTGATGGTAGCCAAAAACACCCCCTAAGGAGGGATTAACATTCTTATCATGGAAATGCTTCCATTTTAAGATGATACATTAAGCACCCACTTTAGCAGGAGTATGGAAATCGAACATACTCATGGTAAAGTTAGAAGAAAGACTCTGGTGGATCACAATGAGGTAGAACATCACTAAGTCAAGGAAATAAGCCCCCAGACCAAGGATTATAACTCAACATACATACATAAAGATATGGAAGTAAAGAGCAACTAATCATAGAAAACATACATGATTACATAAGTAAGATAAGAGAAACACTACAGATAACATAGCTTTATGATCTAATCCTACTAGCATGAAAGTGAAAGATAGAAAAGAGAAAGTGATTACCTCGCCTAGTAAGATTCCCACCTTACCATGAATCACCAAGAAGGGAGAGCCCAATAGGTTCACCCATAAATTGTGCTTTGTAATTGTTATGCATCTAATTCTGACAGATTTTAAAATATCCATAGATCCACATTCTTGTATCACTATGGAAAATGTATAAAATGCATGTCTTTTCAGGATTGAACAACTTATGTGCATTACCTTCCAAGGATTTAGCATATTATAAAATTTAAAAATGCGTATCTCTTCAGGATTTAGAAACTTATGTGCATTACCTTCCAAGGATTTAGCAAAAAAAAAAAAATGCGTGTCTCTTCAAGATTTAGAAACTTATGTGCGTTACCTTCTGAGGATTTAGCATGTTTGTAAAATATAAACTAATGTAAAATATAGTATAAGGGAGACCCTATATATGTTCCCCTCCTTATTGTGACTACCAACTAGGCAGGATAAGGAAGAGAAAGAGGATACCTACTTCAAAAGGTAAGGAGATATCCAGTTTAACAATAATATACACTATATCCTTAGCAAAGAGTATTGACCCTTACATCTAAGAACATAGATAATCATGAAATGGGTATGTCACATATGGAAAAAGGATCCTCAAAGAGGAAAAGCTCTTATCATCAAGACCCCCATTGTAGAGGAGTTCCTAGGATAAAATATCATTTTCCAAAGAAAAGAGCGACCCAAGATTCCACCATCTAGCCCCATGCGATGAAGAGGAAGAGGAATCTCGGAATGAAGGAGTCAAACTCTAACCCAAAACAAAGGCAAGAGTTTATCAAGAGAATAGTTTGCAAAATAAAGAAGAGGTGATGACCTAGGAAAAACACCTCCCATATAAGAGGGTATCCATAGTCAAAACATAAATATTTATAAGGAAATTATGTTGTACGATAAACAAATGCCACTAAGTTAAGGAAAGTAGATCCTTAGATATAGGAAAAAGAAAAAAATACCTTGCCCCCCAGGGATAAAAGAAAGGGATATATTAAATTATATCAAGAGATATTGTAGCAAAGAGATAACTTTAGAAAACAAATGTCGTAGAAAAGATATCATGGATGATGATAAAAATTTATAGGGATAGAATATAGAAAGAATAACCTATTAAACTCAAAAAAAAATAAATGCTAAGAGAAAAAATGGATTGTAGAAGACTGGATTAAAATGCCTCTTTCCCCCTAGTTAAGAGAAAAGAGGAGAAATATGATCTATCTTATAGAAGAACGAGGGGAATGCCCTATATTAAAATTATGAAGAAATTGTAATACTGCATGGGAATGAGATATAATTACCAAGGTGACTCTTTCTCTAACATATAGCTTGAAATTCACACAATCAGAAAGTAAATTTTTATTACTATAATGAAAAGGACATATGTATTTAGAGAGATCATTTTTCAGAATAGGTTTGAAGATTTCTTTCTTAGAATTCATTAATTGGAAATACACTTTCTTAGCCACATCTTGAGGAGTATAAGGGTGATCTAAAGAAGGTGTTGGAAGAAGAATATGAAGAGGAGGACGCTGGTTAAGATCCACTACCTTGATTCGAGGAGGTGGGAAACCTATACCATGCATATCTTGTTTAGGAGATGAATAAATAGGGTTTTTAATGCCTTTTTCATTGATACCAAGCCCTAAACCTTTATAGCCTTGTTTATCGACCATAGTATATCTGGTAGTGTACCTATCTTCCAAAGCTTAGATAGGAGGAGATTGATTATAGTGCTCATGCTAAAATGTTGTGTATGGTGGAATGATAGGATTAGAAGAGGTTTCCCTTTTTTCCCTTTAAAATCATCATGGTTGGGATAGGGAGGTGAAGGTAAATGAAAGAATTCTTGAACATCATTATCATGAACCCTAGCTTGGGCCCCTTCATAAATGTGGGAAGAACTAGGCATTGATGATGGAGAAATAGAAATAGGAATATTTGGATTTGGATTAGGATTGATAGGATGAGGATTAGGAATATTAGGAACTAGATTAGGCATGATAGGATTAGGAAGATTAGTATGCGGGGTATCATCTACCCAATTCTTCACATAATCCAAAAGAGTAATAAGTCCACTACATAAATCCTTGATGAAAGTTTTGAAAGTAGGAAGGCTAGTATTAGTTAATCTCAAAATAGCATAAGCAAGTGAAACATGAAGATTAACAAATATGATGAAATGGATGATACTCTCACAAACATCATAAGTACTATAAAGAGATGCTAAAAGAAGCATAATGAGAAAAGTAACCATACCCGAAAGCATCTTAAAGATCTTCATAATGAACTAAATACAAAAAATGTTTTTATATTTTTATGATTATGTAGATTTTTTTTGTATTTTGAAATGCAAGAGCATAAAAGAAAACTAATTTAGTATGTATGCAAAAGCTAGTCTCCAAGGAAAAGTGGCAAAGCATCCAACACCAAAAAGAAAGAGTTGTCTATCGTGTGTTCACCAAAATGTAATATCTAAAATATTACATTTAAGAATGGTATTGGATGATTATATACGTGTGTGTACATGTGATGAGGGTGGGATTGTTCTTCTAATCACAAATTTCTCAAAGGGAATATCCAAATTGATTAACCCTATGGAAATGATCAATACATAAATGAATCAACCTATTAAGGATATGGATTAAAGAGAGAAACCATAATCATCATTTTATAGAAGAGAGTATGTGATAGGTTTAGAAATATTAAGAAGTTTAATTGAATTGAATAGGGTAAATGTACTAACCTTGAATGTTGCAGACCTGAAGAATACTATTTTTCAAAGCCTGTGTTGAGTTTTTAGAAAATCTGAGACCGGATCTATAATAGAAACACAGAGAGGGACAAAACCCATAAATATTTTTTTGTTCTAAGACAGTTTTGATTTCTACCTTCAAGTCAATGTCACCATTTGCCAAAATTTCCAATTATGCCCTAGGTCACAATCAACATAAGAAGTCTCAGACTAAAATTCTATTTTGGGTCCCCAGAAGTTTGTCAAAAAGGGTATCCGAATCTCTTTCTTGATCTGCTTCTCCGAACCTAAACCTGCAAGAAAAAAAATTTGTTTGTTGGCAGGAGGTGATTGCCTTAGTCAAACCCCGATTTTGGAATTAACCTTGAAATCAATAATTGAAATAAAGAATACTTGCAAGTAGTAGAAGTACATCTAATAATGAAGCTATGATATTCAAATAGATATGCAATTGTATATTGAAAGTAAACAAGTATATAGATATGGAAGCTTGGACTCAATTAGAAACCATGAACCTCCATGATTGTATGTTTGGAATCCACCTTGAAGGGATAATGAATGAGTATTTAGGATGCACAAAGGATCTTGAAGGAAGATCAAACCACCATGATGGATAGATCTAGGGTTTGAATGATGAATCTTGAATGCTTAAACCAAATCCCTTTAAAGGCTTTAAAGCTTGAATCCTTGATCTTCAATGGAAAACTTGAATTCTTGAAAGGAAGACATGAACACTTTGAAATCTTGACAACATGTAGAATAATGAACACTTGAAATTTTTTCTTGATCACCCTTCCCTCATTTTTCACTTAGTTGATGGTTCTTTATTCACATGACTTAGAGAAAATGAGAGGAGAAAAGTTCCTTTTATATGAAACTAGGGTAGAATCTTCTAGAGAGGCTGACATAGGAGAATTAAATTCCAATTAGACCCATGCCCCTAGAAGAGGACGTATATTAAATATAATTTAAGATTTGTTGCTTCCGAACCCAAAACAACCAACTGAGAAGTGGGAAATGAATTTTTGATGACCTTCGACACTCGACGGACATCTAGATTTGAAAGGAGGACACAGGTCAAGGTTGAGGTCATCCTTGACCTAGGTCAAGGTTAAGGTCTCCCTTGACCTAGGTCAAGGTCAAGGTCAACCTTGATTGAGGTGGTTAGAATCCCTAGAAAACATGCTAGTTGGGATGGAAGGTCTCCGAAGAGGCCCAATCAGGGTCCTAAATAGACACAGAAGTGAGAGAGGATGCAAAAATGAGAGGAAAATGCTATTGTGGCCAAAAAAACCCCCTAAGGAGGGATAAACATTCTTATCATGGAAGTTCTTACATTTTAAGATGATACACCTTGTTAGAGGAATTTAAAACACAATCTAATATTTCACCTTGTTTGATGATTTACAATAAAGATCTATTAGGATCCACCCTCTTAGGGAATTTCACTACTACAATGATTAGAAAGTAAAAGATAAAATTATTTGTAAAAATGACACTCATCTACATGATCAGATCCTTTTAAGCATTGAAATACATCATCATACTATATACTCTTCTTTAGCTCGATCACACTTGATTCCTTTAGTTTCCCTATCTCTAAATCTTAGATGCAACTCTCTCTCTCTCTCTCTCTCTCTCTCTCTCCTCCAATTTTTCAACTATATACAATTACTTCCACTGACTTACAAATAACCCTAGATATGAGATACGAATGATCTAGATCATCTTAGGTCAGATATATTCTCTCTAGACACTCATAAAAATTCCTCTAACCTCGTAGACTTTCTCATCAAATTTTCCTTAGTAGTTGATCCATTTCAAAATCCTTGTTTGACCAAAAGAAACTTCATGAAGACTCCTCCTCAAACATATACATTGATAAATGTGATGTCAAGCGAGTCCAAAAGATACAAAACTAACCTTCTACTTTACGAAAATCGTCACTGATCCTCTTTTCACATAGAATTGCATCACCGATCTACAAATATTCATAGCATGTTCAAGAACTCTATCTTGTTTACCTGTTCATTTTGTTAACACCCCTTCTATTCAATTAAATTACTTTCACTGGTTAACATTATGATTCACGCTCGTAGATATTGTATCTTGACATAGTTTACAATGAGTTTGAATGACCACTCCATCTAATAGTTCACCGGTCTATAATAACATACAAATCACTTACTCTCTATCAGTAATTTTTTTAGCAATTACCCATTATGATTCCAATCAAACATAACCAACTTAATTATCCATAATCAATAGTTGTGATGGAAAATTTAACATCACCACGCATTATATAACCTTCATTAAAAATAGAAACTTTAGAAACATACTGCAACTCATGATTCACTTACACAATATAAGGTAACATACTAAAAAGACTGAGTTAGGTAGTTGACATCAATGACAACCAAATAACTTATTCATCTATCATTCAATATGTACCATTCTTCATCAATGCATCACTTAGCATCACTGCATTAGTTATCTAATAAACTCCCACATTTGGTATTGATGGAAACACTCTTATCTTCTCCTCATTCTGACTCTGCAAAAATATTTCCACTTATGTCTTTGCCTCTGATCTTCCACTTCTTTCTTCTTAATATATTATATTGTTCCATCATCTTCATATACTCCCCTTTTCATCTATTCATCTTTAAATTATTGTGTCATTGTCATGATTACATAATAATTATCCCCTTGTAGAAAATAAATATCTCCCTCATTGACAACAATGCCAAATTTGTCAAATATTTCACATCTTAGAGTACACTTTACTAAATTTTGCATGTTGATTCCTCATTACACCATTTTAGCATCAAACGTAGAACTTCTCCCCCTAGGAGTTGTCCACCATTACATAAATTCATGCATATTATATTATGAAAGAAACATATTTTAGATGATATGAGAATTGGGTACTACTGATTTTTTTGGCATTCATGTTTTGTCATTGATGTTAACATATGTTTATGTGGAGAGAACAGACTGGTTATTACTAATGTAGGATGACTGACAGAAGTGTACAAATATTGTATAGATGAATCAGAATTAGAAAAGATGATAATATGAAGAAGGATGTGTGATGACCTTATTCCTAAGGTCACTTGGTTTAAAATTATATATTTGAGATTTTATAGATGTTTTATTGAAGACTGGTTTCTAGACTGTGATAGTGATTCTTGACAGAGTGAGTCTCTATTTTTTGGGTATATCTTACAAGTGATGATTATTCAGGTTATGAGAGCTTAAGAGATGACATAAGATATTTTCAAGAATGTTTGTTTTTGATGGAAAGTCGTGTGATTTTTTATGATGTAAGATGTTGCATGTATTCTTGAGGAGACCTATTTGGGATCAACTTTAGTGATGTACCGTACATTCTGGATTGTGAGTATGGATTGCAGATCTTGTATTATATCTTATGTATGGGTATGTGCAGGATCATGGTATGCCAAACTAGGCCTTAAGAGGCAATGAAAATTTAGAAAATTAGGGTTAGGAAAGTTGACGTAAAAATTTGGACAAGTTATCAGTCTTATATCAAAAATGTGTAAGGAGAGAATCTGTAGAAAATTGAATCTAGTTTCTAAGATACTATCCCATCTTTAAAAAAAATATTCTATATGGTAAAATTTTAAATCTCAATGCAGTAGTATGAAAATTTCAAGAAAAAGATAAGAAGAAGGTGTATGTCTAACCACCTTAAACACAACCAAATGATAATATTTTTTTACAAGATTCTAGATATAAGTAGTAGACTCATGTTTGGATGTGACACATATTTTTTAGTAATTTTTTTCCAACTAAATAATTAATTATTATTTTTCAACTACAACTTTTCTAGAATATAAAAGATCTCATTTCTGACCACCTTAAATTAGTCTAAAAATTCATGAAATTGAATTGTTTTTAGTTTTTAATTGTAGTACGAAAAGCATAGAATGTGACTCATGTTTCAGATTACAAAAATTTTATACCGTTTGAAAGTTATAATTATCTTTCAATCAGTCTATCAATCAGTTTTAAAAAGATAAGAAGTAGGCGTATGTCTGACCACCTTAAAGACAATCAAATGCTAATATTTTTTTACTAGATTCTAGATATAAGTAGAAGATTAATGTTCGGATGTGACACATATTTTTTTGTAATTTTTTTCCAAGTAAATAATTAATTATGATTTTTCTTCTACAAATTTTCCAGAATATAAAAAATCTCATGTCTGACCACCTTAACTTAGTCTAAACTTCATCAAATTGAATTTTTTTTTTTTTTTTTCTTGTAGTAGGAGAAGCATAGAATGTGACACATGTTTCAGATTTAAAAAATTATATACAATTTGAAAGTTATAGCTATTTTTCAATCAGTCTACCAATCAGGACTTCTTTTTCACATCGCCACTTTTTGGCTTACCATGATCCTGCACATACCCGTATTGTAATTGATGTTTAATTTTTTTAGGTACCTTGTGTATGTTAGAAAGGTATGTAATAATTATTTTTATATTGGGAAAGCTTAACTGGCTGACCTAATTAATTATTGTATTAGAGTATATATGATAGATCTTTTCTTTTGAGAAGATGTGATACTGATATGACGAGAACATAATTGAAAGGCGTAGAAGTGTGGAAGCTGAAAATCTCGATTGGCTGCTAGATGTAGAGAACAGTTTGTGATTATAGTACTTCATTGAAACGGACCAAGAAAATATAGTTTTTATCAGATAGTTTACACGATTGTATATTACTTATATACAGTTGTTCAGATTATAGATCCTTGAGGGTGGATTTTACCTTCTTTGGGAAGTGTACCTAGGAAGTGAGCCTACTATTACTCTTGACTCCTAACAAGGACTTTCCTTTAAAAGAGACTATTTAGACTAATGTTGTAATAAGCTCCTAACAAGGCTAAATATTTTAACAGGGATACTTTACTCTCAGTACATTATTTGTGGGTGCTAATTCCCACTAGGGTTTTACCTTTAACAAGGTTTCCTCGACAACAAGGATTGTGTTATTGTGTCACAGCTGATTTACCCCCCCCCCCCCCTCTTTGTTGTTCTTGTGGAATATTATTCCTAAAAATTGGTATCAGAGCTACTGGTCCTTAGAGGGAAAGCTAAACAAATTGAGGCAATCCTAAAGATGACTTATTACATGAAGGATAGTCTGATATTTGATAATGAAAACATTGACAGTTGAAAGAATAAAATGATAACACATTTTATATATTTGGGAATCAACTACTAGATGATCACAAAAAGAAAGGAAAAGATTAATATTAAGGATGAATTGGATAAACCTACTAAAGATGAAAATAAGTTATTTTCATGTAATATGGTTGCAAGCGAATCATTATCAGTGCACTCTTTGAAGGAGAATTTAGAGAAGTAAAAGACTTAGATTTTGCACATGAAATTTGGACAAGATTAGAAGGACTGTATGAAGGAGATAAGTTTACAAAATATGCAAAGTTACAAAAATGGAAGAAAAAGATGGAATCATTGAAAATGAAATATTATCAGAACATTAGAGCATATGCATACAAAATTACTAAAGTGGTTACTGGCATCAGGAATTCTGGAGGTAGTTACAGTGAGGCAGAAGTGATTGTAAAGATCCTCAGATATCTTACACCTGCATATAGAACTAAAGTACAAGCTATAGAGGATATTATACCTTTCACTCTGAACTTCAATAGATAAATATTGATTGGAAAACTAACTACTTTTGAGGCTGCAGAACTGTGAGATTCTTTACCTAAAGTTGAGTCAACATTCAAGGCGACTATGCATAGAAACAAAAAGACCTTATCTGGAATTGTGAGCACCAATAATAAGGACTTGAGAGAAGAACTTGGAGACTATGTTGATGATTGGGAACATATAAAAGAAGAAGAAAGAAAGCTAGATGAAGTGGTAGCCCTGATCACTAGAAGATAAAAGAGGTGTAAGGGTAAATTTGAAGGCAATTTACCTTTGAAATGTGTTTCATGCAACAAGACTACACATTTTTCATCTCGATGTCCTACGAGGGTTCCAAAACATAAACCTAAGTTTTACAAATCAAAGTATTATAAAGACAAGGAATGTTGTTATTCTAGTGAAGGCATTTCTAATGATGATGTTGTTGACTATGGTGAAATTGGATTTATGACTATTAAGGATGATGAACCTTTGCATGAAGAAAAACCCTTAGTATCTCATGTTGAAAATAAATCTTAATGGGTTATAAATAGTTTTTGTTCACATCATGTGAATGGAGATAAAAACAATTTTTTTAGTCTGAAAAGATATGATGGTGGTCTTGTTAGATTTGGTGACAACACTCCTAAGCTTATCATTGGAGTTGGATCTATTTCTCTGGATGGAAAAACTAATATTGACTATGTACTTCTTATTGATCGACTTAAGCATAATCTTTAGAGTGTTGGACAACTAGTGGAAAAATATTATCAATTGAAATTCATTGATGAGAAATGTTCTATCAAAAGAAAATTAGGAGACTTGGTCACATCTAGTACTAAATCTAGAGGTAATGTATTTGAATTGAATACATCTGAAGCTTCTTTTTTTTGTGAAGGTTGATGACAGTTGGTTATAGCATAGAAGATTTTGTCATGCTAACTTTGATAACATTCTAAAGGCATGTATGAAAAATGCAGTAAGAGATCTTCCTAAGATTGTGAAACCATCTAACACTATGTTTAGAGAGTGTGTTATGGGGAAGAAAACTAGAAGCAGTTTTAAAAGAAAATATTATTCAAAAAAGGGAAGTTAGATCTAGTACATACAGATCTGTGTGGTCTTACAAGAGCAAGATCTTATTATGGTGAAATGTATTTTATACTTTTTGTTGATGACTTTTCTAGAATGACATGGGTTACATATTTAAGAGAGAAGTCGAAGGCATTCAAAAAATTCATGTTATTTCAAGAAAAAGTTGAGAATGAATATGGTTTAAAGATAAAATTTTGAGAACAGATAGAGGTGGTGAGTTTACTTCAAATTTATTTAGTACCTATTGCAAATACAAAGGAATATTCAGATAGACATAGGCTCTTAGGATACCACAACAAAATGGGACAGAAGAGCGAAGAAACACAACAATACTATATGCTGCTAGAACTATGTTGTTGGAAGGAAATGTATCACATGTTCATTATAGCAAAGATGTATGTACTGCTACACCTTAAATGGAATTCTGATAAGAGAAGGTAAAAGTAAGAATCATTATGAATCATGGTTTGATCATACTCCTACTGTGAAATATTTTAGAATATTTGGAAGTAAATGCTATATCACAAGACATGATGAGATAGGGAAGTTTGATGCTAGAACAAATGAAGGTATCTTCCTTGGTTATTGTACTAAGAGAAAAGCATATAAATGTTTCAATCGGAGATTGAGGAAGTTGATTGAAATCGTTAATGTGAGGATAAATGAAATATTTCAGATTCAAGAAATAATGTATGACTATGGACATATTGTAGAGATAAAAGAAGTCACTGGTGAACCTACAAAACCTTTGATGACTAATGATGAGATTGAAGATGAATCAATTAAGCTTACCGAGACTCCTAAGACTCTGAGGTATGTTAAGAAGAACCATCCTAAAAATCAAATCATTGGTAATATAAGTAAAGGAATGATGACAAGATCTAAAGTAAGAGATGAAATTTGTTTCATTTCTCAAGTTTAGCCGAAAGCTACTAATGAAGCATGTAGAGATAAATCTTGGACTAAAACTATGAAGGAAGAAATAGAACAGATAAATAAAAACAATACTTGGGAATTGATTCTAAGACCTAAATATAAAAATGTGATAGAAACTAAATTGGTTTTCAGAAAAAAAATGGATGAGGAAGGAACAATGGTAAGAAATAAGCTTAGACTGGTTTGTAAAGGCTACTCACAATAGGAAGGCATAGAATTTGAAGAAACATTTTCTCCTATTGCTAGATTGGAAGTTGTGAGATTATTTCTTTCTTATGGTGCACATAAATACTTTAAAGTGAAAAAGATGGATGTGAAATCTGCATTCCTAAATGGAGATTTAGAAGAAGTATACATAGAAAAACCTTCTAGATTTCCTTTGACAGAAGATGAAGACATTGGTTGTAAGTTGAAGAAAGCATTGTATGGACTGAAACAAGCACCAAGAGAATGGTATGAAAGACTAGACAAGTATCTACTTTGTGTGGGTTTCAGAAAAGGTAATGCAGATAATAAATTATATTTAAGAAATGGTGAAGAGCGAATCTTAATCATAGAAGTTTTTTTTGATGATATCATTTTTGAAGGCAATGATAAAATGAGTAAAAAGTTCTCTAAATAAATGGAAGATGAATTTGAAATGTCAATGATTGGTGAGATGAATTTTTTTCTTGGCTTGCAAATTAATCAGAATAAGAATGGTAATTTTATGTCTCAGACTAAGTACCTTAAGGAAATGATGAAGAATTTTGGAATGGAATATTGTAAACTTGTTGGAACACCCATGGTGACTAGCTATAAAATTACTTGTAATGATGAAAATCAAAGTCTTTTTCAGAAAAATTACAGATCTTTGATTGGAGGTCTACAATATCAAACTCACACCAGACCATATATTTCCAATGCAGTTTGAATTATTGCAAGATATCAAGCAGATCCTAAATAGACACGCCTTGCTGCTGTGAAAACAATTTTTAGATACTTGAAAGGAACAATAGAATATGTATTATTGTATGAAAAATTAGATGAATTTATTTTATAGGCTTATACTAATGCTAATTGGATAGGTAATGTGGATAATAGAAGGAGTACATGTGGTGGAGAAATTTTCCTTGGAAAAGGGTTGGTTTCATGGTTAAGTAAGAAGCAAGAATATATTGCTTATTCTACTGCTAAATCTGAGTATGTTGTTGCTGCTATAAATTGTAAAAAAGTTTTTTGGATGAAATAGATACTAAAGGACATTGGAATACTTTTTGAAGAGTTAGTGTTTATCCATTTTGATAACAATAGAACTATGAATATGTCAAAGAATCCTATAATGCATTCAAATGATAAACATATTTTTGTTAAGTATCATTTCTTAAGAGTGAAGGTAGAAGAGAAAGAGATTAGACTAGAGTATATTAGCACAAAGGAACTAATAACAAATATATTTACAAGGTAACACTATGAGCGAGAGCGGCGGGAGAGGGAGCATTTTGAATACTAGGGTTTCTGCAGCTCGCAGAGGCCCTATGGTGCCTGTGAGCGATGGAGAAGATGCAGATGATGAGCCAGATGGAACTGCTGGACACTTGGCTGCCGTTTGGTGGGGTGTGGTGGAGATTCACTTGCCCTTTTTGGTGTTTGGTGTTGGAACTCCTGGGAGTGGGAGTGGGCTTTCAAATTTGGGGGTTTCTAGGGAGGAGGATACTGAGCGTGATGTGGACGACTCGGGTGGGAGTCCGCTGGGTTTTCAAATTGGCTCTACTTATTTCCTACAACATGCTTTGGTTACCGAGGTAGGGCAGGTTTGTTTCCATATGCTTCCTGTTGTGCTACGTGCCTTGGACAGGAAGGTTTGGGAACTGCCTTGTTTTTCTTTCAAGTGTGTCGTGGTTGCAGGGGTGGGGTGTTTGGGATCCCATGAGATTCTTGTTGTGCTGAGTGCTATTGACAAGAATGATGGTGATCTACTCCCATTTCTTCCCCCCTGCTTCTCTTGGCCCTGGAGTGGTGATGTTGTGTGCTATCTTTGGGTGATGAGGAAGACGCCGAGTATGGTGAAAATGTTCCCCTTGTCGGTGTTGGGCTGCATTGTGTTTGATGGAGGATCTTCTGGGTTACTGGTTCCTTTTGGGGGCCTTGTGTTTTATATGGCGGTTTTTTTTCTTCTGGGTGTGGAGGTGTGGGTTTTTGGTGGGCTTCAGCTTTTGTGGTGGAAGACTCCAGGCCTGATGCTTCTAAGGGCTTTGGCCCTGCTTATTGTGGCTGTGGTTGCTGACCATATTGTTTTCCATGGTCCTGGCCAAGCTTTCCTTGGAAACCACAGCATGTATGGGGGA
>MU226278.1:2530805-2560607 GCA_018584345.1 Thuja plicata | reverse complement strand
GACTCCAGGCCTGATGCTTCTAAGGGCTTTGGCCCTGCTTATTGTGGCTGTGGTTGCTGACCATATTGTTTTCCATGGTCCTGGCCAAGCTTTCCTTGGAAACCACAGCATGTATGGGGGAGCTGATGGTATTCTCACATTCTCTCCCTCCCATGGATTTACTCTCAGACCTCCTCTGGGTCGGTTTGAGAAGATTTTTGTTTGCACAGGCTTTTGTTTGCTTGATTTGCCCCTTTGCTTTTAATGGGTGTGGTGTTAGTCTTCTGTTTTCAGTTTGTAGTGGATCTTCCCCCTTTGGGTGGAAGAGGTAGGGTTTTCCTTTCTTCTGGTGGCCAGGGGACGGCTGATATTTTTCAAGGGCTCCCTCTGGTTTGGTGTTTTTGGTTGAAGCAGGCTGCTTGCTTGGAGGTTGGGCTCTACCCTGGAATTGAGCACCTTGTTTTTGTTTTCGAGCATTGGGCTTCGTACACTTTGTCTTCTTCCTTTTTTCATAGTTCCTATGGAGGTGGATCAACTCCCTATTGAGGTGGAGAGTTCGTTCGTGATCCTGGAGGTGGAAGATTCTCCTATTGAGGTGGAGAGTGTTGGGGATTTTTTCTTTGTTCCTATTGAGGTGGAACACTTTACTTTAGAGGTGCATTGGGAGACTGCTAGTTGTGTTGTGCTTGACTGTCAGGGCTATGGTGGGGCTCAAGGTGCTATCATTGTACAGCCTAAGGTGCTGTCAATGTGTTGTCATGTGCAAGAAAGGTGCTATCATGGTCCTTCTTTAACATCAGGGATGTCAAGAACTTATGGTACTACTGTGTTTTGTACTTGGCTACTTTTGGCCTTGAGTATCTCTTTCTCTACTCAACTTTTGGTTGACTGTGTACTGACTATGGCTTTCTACTGGTTCCTTGACTTTCCTCCTTAACTGCACTTTGGCTGTAGTTGTTGTTGTAGTTTCCTTTGTTCCTGTTAATGTGTTGTTAACATGTTCATTGAGACTCTGCTTTGTTGTACCATAGGCCAGCACCCTCTTGCTACTTATTTAATCAAAAACAAATATATTTACAAAATATTTTCCAAAAGATTCTTTTGAGTATCTTAGAAGCATGCTTAGGGTGAGAGGCCCTCCTAGTGTTAATTAATTGATACATGTATTCATAATTCCAATGTCTTTCAGAGCTATATCATTTTCTGGACTTGATGTATAGAACTACTCCTCAGGGGGAGTGGTCACAAAAACACTATGAAATACATTTGGGTGATTTTGCACCCAGCTAATAGACATGAATATTTTAGAAAGCTACACCTTACAAAAGTTCAATGAAGATTTATGGCCCCATTTTCCATTGTTGCTAAATGGGGAAAGATCCCATGTGAAAATCCCTACTTCTTTAGGGAGATTTGTGCTTAGGATATTGAGAAGATTGTATTGAGAGAGAGTACTTTTGGGTTGATGGATTTTCCCATATGTTTCCATCATTGCAAAAGGGGGATATTGTTGGACGATATTAGAATTGGGTACTACTGATGTTATTGGGATTCATGTGTTATTACTGATGTCAACATATGTTTCTGTAGAGAGAACAAACAGGTTATTACTATTGTATGATGACTGAAAAAAGTCTAAAGACAATGTACAGATCAATCAGAATGAGAGAAGATGAGGATGTGAATAAGGATGTGTGATGACCTTATTCCTAAGGTATCTTGGCTTAATATTACATATTACAGATGTTACTAATGTTTTAGTGAGGACTGGTTTCTTGACTATGACAGTGATGCTTGACAGAGTGAGTCTCTATGTTTTGGGTATATCTTATAGGCGATGATGATTCAGGGTATGCAAGCTTAAGTGATGACAAAAGATGTGTTGAGGAATGTTTTTTGTTGATCACAATTTGTGTGATTGTTGGTGATGTTAGCTATGGTGTGTATTCTAGAGGAGACCTATTTGGGGCCGACTTCAGTGATGTAGCATGCATTATGGATTACGATAATGGATTGTGGATCTTGGATTATATCTAATGTATTTTAATTTATGTTTACTTGTTTAGGTACCTTATGTATCTTAGCAAGGGGTGCAATAATTATTTTTATATTGGGAAATCTTAGTTGGCTGACCTTTAATCAATTATTGTATTAGGGTATGAGAGATCTTTTATTTTGAAAAGATATGATAGTGATATGATGAGAAGGTAATTGAAAGGCAAATAAGTGTGGAATCTACAAAGCTTGATTAGTTTATGGATGCACAAAATATTTTGTAATTATAGTACTTCATTGTAACTGATCAAGAAAAGACACTTGCAATCAGACAGTTCACTAGATTGTATATTTATTATATACACTTGTTCATATTGTAAATCCTTTAGGGTTGATTTAACCTTCTTTGGGAAGTGTGCATGGGTAGTGAGCCCACTATTACTCTTGACTCCTAATAGGGTCTATCCTTTAACAAGGACTATGTATTGTAATGTCAAGTAATAAGATCCTAACAAGGATAAATATTTTAATAGGGATACTATACTCTCAGTACATCATTTGTGGGTTCTAATTCCCACCAGGGTTTTACCTTTAACATAGTTTCCTCAACAACAAGGATTGTATTATTGTACTAGCATTTACTGTGTTATCATTTGAATTGAGCTTTTGGTTTATAAATTTTAATGTTTACTAATCTATATCACAACTGACTCACCCTCCCCCCTCTCAGATGTGCTTGTGGACTTATATTCCTAACTATATGAACTGATGCAATCAACATCATCCTCTAATTAACTTCATATAGTGGAATGACCCCTAAAAAAACCTTTGAGATAATTAAAGGTATCCTTTGGTAATGGCTTGGTGAATATATCATCAATTTGTTCTTTAGTAGACACATAATCAAGACTTACCTCCTTCTCCTGTACCTTCTCTCTTAGAAAATAATATTTATTGCACTAGTATTATCATAATAGATAACAATAGGTTTTTTGACCTTTCACTGAATTCCGTAAACAATCTTTTTTATCCATATTGCTTGCTAATAGTTAATAGAAACAATAACATACTTTACCTCTGCAGTAGATTGAGAAATACAATTATGTTTCTTACTATTCTAGGAGACTAATCTTTCACTAGGAGAGAATGTTCCATGACTTGTGTTCTTCCTATAATCGAGATTTCCTTGCCAATATGCATCATCAAATATATTCAAAGAAAAATTTCTATCCTTACCATACTATAATCCATAATATTTAGTTTCTTTGAGATATCTAAAAGTCCTCTTTACTACAACCAAATGTGAGTTCTTTGGATTTAATGAAAATATATCAAAAATACCAACAACATGTGCAATATTTGGTCTTCTATGCACAACATATTTTAGTTTATCGATCATATATCTATACAAAGTTTCATTTACCTTTTTAATTTATCCTCCTTAGATAATTTATAGCTTCTGACCATAGGTGTTCCCATTGGTTTTGAATCTTTCATGCCAAAAAATTTTAGAATCTCCTACACATATTTTGATTGACTTATGTATACTCATTTCTTTTTCTTTTGTACTTGAAGTCCAATAAAGAATTTTATTTCTCCTATCATAGATATTTCACATTCCTTCCTCATTTACTCTACAAATAACCTTCTCAATTCTTTATTTCGACCAAATATTATATCATCAACATAAATTTCATCAATCAATTTTATGTCTTCACTTTCAGATTTTAGAGATAAATTGCAATTGTCACTAGTTCTAGTAAGACCAATCTTAATAATATATGCATGCAACCTTTCATCCCATTATATTTTATCTTTCTTCAATCCATAAAATTCTTAATGCAATTTACATACCATGTCTTTACCTTTATTCATGGCAAATCCTTCAGGTTGTTCAATGTATACTTCTTCTTCTAACACACCATTCAGAAAAAATAGATTTTACATCCATTTGATATACCTTAAATCCTTAATTAGAATCATATGCTAACAATATCCTTATAGCTTCAAGTCTTTCAACAAGTGCAAAAGTTTCACCATAGTATAACCCTTCTTCTTGTGCATACCCTTTGCAAACTAGCCTTTCCTTGATTTTGATCACTTCTTCTTTAATATTCAATTTATTCCTAAAAACCCATTTAGTACCTATAACATTCTTCTTAGTAGGTCTAGGTACTAAATTCCAAGTGTTATTTTTTTTTTCTATTGGTTCTAATTCTTATTTCATAGTCATAACCCAGTCATCATTGTCCGAAAGCATCTTGAACTGTTTTAGATTCTAATTTATATATCAGACAAGTGATTTCTCTTCCTTTGATCCTTGTAATTATTCCAACATTTTTATTTCCAATAATTTGATCTTGTGTATGATACCTTAGGAGTACCAATTTTGTCCTTTGGTTACCTTCATCATTATTCACCATTTGTGCTTCATTCATTACTTCAGTTGCTTGTGGTACTATCCCTCTCTCCATCCCAATTGAAAATAAAAAAACATGGCATAGTATTCTAGCTCCTTCTTTCTATCTTCCTCATTCTTTTCAAAAAATTCATCAATTCTAACATTTTCACTTTGAATTATCTATTTAGTATGCTTGATCAAACACTAATATTCATTGCTTCTAGTGGAATAACCAAGAAATGTTCATTCATCACTCTTAGCATTAGATTTACCATTTTGATCATCGTTCATTATGTAACATTTTCTTCCAAATTTTTTTAAGTAATTCACACTAGGATTATGAGCATACCATAGCTCATAAGGTGTTTTGTTTGTATCTTTCTTAATTTTTACCCAGTTCAAAGTATAAACATAAGTACTTATAGCTTCTCTTCAAAATGTTTGAGCCACTTTCTTTTGTATCAAAAGTGTTCTTTCACAATAAATTATGGATATGTTCCTTGTCCCAAAATTATGTTACGTTGAGGTGTTCTTGGTGCTGAAATTTGTCTGTTAATTCCATGTTCTTCATAGAATGTTGTCAACTCATGTGAAGTAAATTCACCTCCTCTATCAGATCTAAGACACTTGAGTGAATTATCTATTTCTTTTTCAACTCTGTGTGATACACCTTAAACATGTAGAATGCATAATTTTTATCCTATAAAAAAATAACAAACATCAATCTTTAGTTATTATTAAAAAATAAGATAAAATACTAATCTCAAAACTAGTGCTTTGTTTCCATTGGTTTACACAAGTTAGTGTGAACAAGGTTGAGAATGTTCTGAGATGAATAGACTTTACTTGTAAAGGTAGACTTGGTTAGCTTTCCCAGCTGACACTCTTTACTCAACATTTTCAGCCTTAGCTAGAGTTGGAAATCCTATAACACTTTTATGCTTACTAGCCTTTACCAGATTATGAAAACTAACATGAAAAATTATTTTATGACATAGTGAACAATCTTGAACTTTAGAAAACAATCATTGTTTATTTAGTAGAGTTCAATCATAATAGGTTACCTCTATTCTATTAACTAGTAGCAATCAAATCTCTAGATGTTCCTAGGATCTTGCACACACCATTACTAAATTCCAACCTGAAACCTTTGTTATTCAACTAAGAAATACTTAACAAGTTATATTTTAATTTTTCATTCCAATAACATCATCACAATTAGTGGTATCATTCATTAATATTGAACCTTTACCTCTTACTACACATGGTGAACAATTACCAATTTTCACTTTTCCACCATCACACTCTTCAATTGAAATAAGTTCTCTTTTGTCACCGGTCATGTGATGTGTACACCCACTATCTATTATCTAGTCACCACTCTGATTCATTCTTGATATCAATGGTTTCTCCACACTATTTCCATCTACATCGGTTGAAGGATCTTCTTTGACTCCAAAAAATACTATCTCTTCCTCATTATATCTTCCATCTTATTTGTCATCAGTGCCTCCACCATCTAGCTAGGTAACATGATTTCATGTTGTTGTCTTTGAAGTTCCTGTATTTCTGTAACTTATCCTTACAAAATTCTCAAGACTCCTAGATGCAATATGACTAATTTTATTACATGAAAATAATTTTAAGGGAATTTTACCTTGGTACTTTACTTTTCCTCTACGTAATCTCCTGGCTAGGAGGGCTTCCAACTCTTTTTGTTCTCTTTCCTCACATAAGATAGAACCATTTTAATGTTTCCCTTCAAAATTGTTATAGACTTCCTTTTCTTTATTTTTTGAACCAATGGTTAGGTAAGCTTATAAATAAGACTCTATTATAGGCATAGTGTTATCAATATTACTTAACTCAAAAGAAGTAATCTTGCCAAGAAAATAATCTAGAATTACACTTGTAGGAATGATATATCATAGTTCTTGTATAGCATAGACTCTAATAGCATACTATGGTAGAAGGGTTCTGAAGTTTTTACAAACCAAATCATCATCATCAAGTTGACCACTAGCTCCTTTGATAAAAGAGAAAAAATTATTTAGCATTATTTTTTATTGACCAATATTTTCTCTTTCTCACATTCTCATTGCCCCATAATTTCCTCTAAGACTGTATACTTTAGCTTTTGAAACATGAGAATCACCACCATGGACTATTGTTAGCTTATCCTACATATCGTTATCATTATCCATTTCTTTGATATCTAAAAATTTAACATCACCCAAAGCACTTGCAGTTTCTATCATTATAGTTTTATGTTCCAGATTTCTCTTTATTTCATCAGGATTTAGGGTGTCATAAGGTTGAACATACTTATTCATAAGATGATCCAATGCTTTCTCTCCAATATTAGACATATGCATCCTCATCTTTCTTACCCATGTACAAAAGTATTATTTAGATAACTTAGATGATTCCTTCTTATACATCTAATATTTTCCTGAAGCTTTTAAGCCTTCACAATCAGGATATCAAAGCTCTGATATCAATTGTTACTACACGTTTGATTACTGAGAGGGGAGGGCTGAATTAGTAGTCAACACAAATTCAGCGATTCAACTTCCTTATACTCTATTAAACAAAACATATAAAACAAATATCATAAGTAAACTTACAATATGTACATCCACAAGTAATTAACCACACAATGTAAACACCATATTTATGAGGTAAAAATCCAACTAGGAAAAAAACCATGGTGTGAGATAATACCCAAAAAAATTGTACTCATTAGGAATATGACCTGTTAGGAGCTTACCATGTTAAAGGTTTACAAAAACACTGTTAGGTTTTACCCGGTTAATAAACTTGCCTAAGACCTCTTAGGATCTTTTCCTTATTAGGAGAAGCCTTTTTACAGGACTTTAAAGAAAACAATAATGTTACACCTTATTATAGGATTTATGATAAAGATTTGTTAGGATCCAGCATGTTAGGGGATTTCACTTTTACAATGATTAAAAAGTAACATATAAAATAATCTGTTAAAAAAAAACATTACCTCTGCATGATAAGATCCTTTTAAGATGAAATACATCATCATATAGTATAATCTTCCCCATCTCAACCAAACTTGATATAGTTTTCTCTATCTCCAAATCGTCTACAATTCACAATAATCTCTCTTCTCTCTCTATTCTTCTTAGAGTGTTATACTATGTAGAATTACTTCCACCGACTTACAAAAAACCTAGATCTAAGATATGAATGATCTAGACCATCTTAGGTAAGGTTCAATGTATCTAGGCAATAATAAAACATTTTTCTATGATTGCGTATAATTTCTCATCAATTTTTCCTTAGTAGTGGAGCCATTTGAAAAACCTCATTTGACGAAAAGAAACTTCCTAAAGAAGACTCCTTCAATGTATAACTCAGTCAATGTGATGTCTAGTGAGTGCCTTAAATCATGAAACTAACTCTCTAATTTACAAAAATCATCACCGATCACCTTGCCACATCAAATTCCATTACCGATCTACAAATCTTCATAGCCTGTTCAATAACTATGTCTTGTTCACCTGTTCATTATGTGAACAGTGCTTCCACTCAATTAAACTAGTTACACAGGTTAAAATTATGATATTTTCTCATAAATATAGTATCTTGAAACTATTTACAATTATATCCTATGATCTATCCATTAAATACTTCTTCGATTTGAAATATATGTCAAATCACTTACTATCCATCACTGATTGTTTTAGTAGTCATCTAGTTTGAGTCCAATCAAACATGACCAAATTATTTCTTCATATCAAGATTTTTAATGGAAAAATTAACATCACCATGCATGATATAACCTTCCATAAGAATAAAAACTTTAGAAACATACTACAACTCATGATTCACTAACACAATATTAGGTAACATACTAAATACACTAAGTCAAGTATTTAACATCAGTGAAAACCAAATAATTGATTCACGTGTCACTAAATTTGTATTAATATTCATTAATGGATTGTTACATTAGTTATGCTAATAATCTTTTGAAGAAAAATTACTAGGAAGAGTACTTCCAGTAGAATTTAAAGTTCACATAACGATCCAATAGATTTTCATCACTATCTAGACTAGTATGTTCTGTATATTTTATTCCTTTCATTTTCATATAAAATCTTGATTTACTTCTAGAAGGGTGTGTGTTTTCATTTCATGCAAGTTATAAGGATAATTATCTTAGGGTTTTTAGTAGGTCTATAATTCTCTTACTCAAAATGTTGAGGAAGGCAAGTTGCGTTGGGAGTTCCTCAAGGAGAGGAAGGGGAAAACAAACTATAAGAGGTAAAAATTATAAATCTCAACCCTTGGGGGTTATAGTTGAAGAAACCGCTGATTTCACTCAAACCACAAAGCCCTCATAGTCTTAAGAAGTCCCACAACCATCACAATTGAAATAACTAGAGAAACTAGCAGCTTGGGGAGTGCGAGAGGCTATTTTTGAACATTTGAGTAAGATGAAAACTCAAAGGAAATGGAAGGCTATGTCTAGGGAGCCATCTGCACCAAAGGGGAAAAAACCCAGGGCACCTAGAAAGAAGAAAGAAAATGAACATGTCAATCAACTTGGGAATGTCCCACACAATGTGGTACTAGATAAATTGCCTAAGCATGCCTAAGCTCCCCATGTTAACATTCAGGCTATGCCTTTAGCCTATGATAAGATTTGTTTCCAAGGTGATTTCTTGAATACTCTACTGGAATCTTCTATGGAAAAAAAAGAGGGGAATTTTTTTTTATGTGTGTGCACAATGTAGGGATGCCAAGATAAATGAAATAGGGTGACATGTATTATCATACTTATACAAGAGCGTAGATGAGCCTATCCCTAAAATAAATTCTTGCTCACTATATATGGAAAGAATGTTAGTTCTAGAAGTTTTAAATATGGTTTATTTAATCAGACACTTAGCAATCAAATATGACCCTCCATCAAGAATATTCACACTACTTCCAATCATATACTCCTAGATGTGAGTACTCAAGAATCAGTCAATATTTTTGTTAACTAGGCGTGCACTAATGGAAATTTCACTAAAGAACTTTTACACGAACTATGAGAAAAATGAAAAAAAACCTATAGGTTGAGGGAGCTACCTATAGTAAAACTAAAGGATTGGTAGTTTTATCTTTTTCCTATCCCACCATTTTAAAATGAGCCTTTTGAACTAAAGAATTTTGAATTTTATTTCAAGCTACCATATTATGCACTTTGCTAAATTTTGGAAGTGTATACAACTGATAATGTTCGGGTGTGGATTATGCTAATGGAAATGAGGATACAACATAAGTATGTAAATGTGAAGTATGATTTTTCCTCCTACATTTATAACAAGATTCATGAATGCCTCACTGAAGTTGACTAGAATGTTGTAGATGTTAAATTTAGGTGTCCTTCATTTTTGTATCACTTGATTTTATTTCAACATAAATATGAGTTTCCCAGAGAACTACAATTTAAATGACTATATGGTAGAGGGAGAAGTCTCGCAGTTGAAAAATGGTGTTATTTATGGGATAGAACTACCCCCTCAACTAATTATCTAGGCTTTCACCAACACTTTGTTCACAAAATCTATGATTAGTTAGGTATTCTAACATAAAGTTTACCTCACAACATCATAGAGGCAATGAGACAAAAATATATGTGAGTAGATGAAATTGGGAAGTTCAATTATGTTGACTCATTCTTTTTCTCATAAATTAAACATTGGTAAGACTGTATGTCTCCCCATAGCCTACTCACCAACTCCCCTATGATGTGTCTCCGAGGTTGGATTTCCTAGAGTTTATATGTCAATTTATTTGGATGTAGAAAAAAAAATTGAAAGAAGAAAGGAAGGATATTTCCTTTTTAGGCTTATCAAATTTTTGAATTTTGGTATTTGGAATAAAGTTTGTCGAAAGAGAATAATTTCACCATTACAAAGTATGCTTTGAAGTTTTGAAGGAAAAGGAACTACGAGCTAGAGGGTTTCATGCACTGGTTGAGACATGACCATTTAAAGTGGGCAACTTAACTACACAAGTTAGACCATAATAAGGATGTTCTCAGGAATTTACAGACTCTAAAATGTTTACCCAATGTAGAAGAAGTGGGGAATCCTGGTCAAGATTGAAGATGAAATAAGAAGAAGGTATCCAGGTTTCACTACCTACCACCCATATAAACCAAATGTGGTGAAAAGTATTGAAATGATTTTAGATAAATTTGAAGAAATTTATAAAATAAGAGCTAAGATTGAGATAAAGGATCCTCAGAATGCACTTGAAGTTAGTGCAATTCAAGGCCCACAATTGACTCCACATGATGAATCTCCTATTGGAGAAGAAGAGAAACATGTGACCAATATAATAGTAAAGGTTAATATAAATGAAGATGAAGTGGAGAAACCTTTTGCATCACCTCCAAGAGGGTGGCTGCCAAATGAGGATCCTAGTGAAAAATGGATCAAGATGATGATAAATATGATGATTTTCATCTTGGGGACAGAGAAAAGGATGAGAGGGCTATAACTACATGGATTTTCATGGAAGATGACAATTTTTTCAACAAACTTGAATTCAAAGCCTTATTGTTTAAAGTAAAAGCTCCATGAGATGGAATAGTAAAGAATTAAAGTCTAGATGATATTAACTTGAGTTACTAAAGTCCTAATGAGGCCACAAAGATTATGAAAGAGAGTGGAGTTTTATTGATCTTTGGTTGTAATTTAAAGGAAGTGTTCTTACTGCATCAAATCAAGAAACAAAAGGATCTCATGTTTGGTATAGAATTTGAGAAGGATAGGGGAATCACTGGTTATGGTTATCATCCAGCTCTAAAGGCATTCGTAAAGTGGGTTAAAGCTCCAAGAACAAATATACCCCACCTATTGATTGGTTGAGAAGAAAAGGGAGGGCATGGTGCTACTATTAAGACCCTGAGAGATACTATGAAAATTGAAGCATCCACTTACGCAATTCATGTTTCCATTCTTACTGGAGATGCCACTAAACTTCAAGAAATATATCTATATATGTAAGAATAAGAAAGGGTTTAGATACATGGATCTTTCACCAAGACCTTGACCATTAATGATAACTTGAGGAAAGCCCTGAAAAATTACCAGTTTGTCTTTTCAAGAAAAACATTACAACAGGTTGAGTCATCTTCTAACAATGAGGTGGTTACAGATTTAAAGTAAAAACTGTAGGATATTATTGTTGAGGTGGGACTAAAAGAAATAAAATTGTCACAAGAAAGGCTTGTAGCTCAAGATAAAGTCAAAAAAGGGTTAAGGGGACCCTTTCTCATCTATTAAAAGGTAGTTATGATAAGCTCCCTTATGTGTATTTGTTTGTTTCTACTATTTGTGAAGTTGCTGATGGGCATGAAGGTTTCTTGAAGGACCTTATAGAAATAAGTCAAGTTGTGAAGTTAGTACAAAATGACATCAATGACCTCAAAGATGTAGCTAAGTTCACATTAAATACTCCATAATAGATTAAGGATCTATGTAATAAATATTTTATGATGATAGACAAAGTACAATATTCTGAGGGGAAGGTAGAAATAGCGAGGGATAAATTTTTTTTTTTTAAGGAATTAAGACTTTGAATAATCCTTTCTCTCTTTAACAAGGATTTTGTCCTGAAAGGGTTTAATGAATGGATGAAAATATATAAAAGAATTTTAGACATGGTTGTCAACAAGATGGGGAATGGTGATATTCTTATTGAATAAGTGTATTATGAGGCCATTGACAATTTTATTTCTACTGACAATATATTTTCTAAGTTCACCCATGATGTCAGGTTGATTGGAGATGGAAAGTGAAAGTAGTCATATGATAGGGGGATGAACATAAAGGTATTCATTGGCCCATAAGACTTTTGATTAATTGTTAGTTTGTTAAGTATTGTAATCAATATGTAGTGGACCTAGATAAAGAGAAGGAGAATGAACAACAATAATAATGCTACTTCAAGGTGCAAAGCATAAAGGTTGGAATAGGAGTCACATGTGGTTTGATCATAACCAACTGGCATAATGAGAACTTTTTGTAATGATTAAAATTGTGTGAAATATTTTTGGCATGCTCCACAAATTTTCTTTTTACACCACTCGTAACAATATTTTTTTCCTTTTCATCCCAACTTATTTATATTCGGCGTGCTATGGATTAGTTTTGTATGCAAGATATTTTGGTACAAAAAATCAAGTATTTTTTATTTTTTTAATGTTAGAAAAGACGCCTCTGGAATATTATATTGTAAATCAATTAGTGTTTGTCATGTGTTATCAACTGATATCTTATTTTTCTCCTTGTACTTATAAAGGAAATCATGCTTAATAGATAAAGGGTTATGAATTGAATAATATTGTACTAGGTGATATAGATAGAAATAGATAAATGGTTTTATATAGATGGATTCATTTGTTCTAAATATTTTGAATCACATACTAAAAGAGTTTAGTGAAAATTATAGCACATGTTGTCTACCATCTTATTCTGTCATGGTTGCATGAATTTGTTTGTCAATGATAGATTTATTTGTCTTCATAGTTTTGTTTGCATTATGAATATATATTATGGTGGTTAAGGTTTTTTAAAGGAAGGAATAAAATAAAATTACTATTGATTGCATGAATTATCTCAGAATGACAGTGATTTTGACTAAGCATGAAATACATTGTGAATTATTATGTACTTAAGTTAGGCTTGAGCATTTTGTATATATAGATATCCTGATTAATGTTGGCTTGATATTTGACTTTCTCCTAATGAATTAAGGTACTGGCCTTAATCTCTTTGGGCTTCAATAACCTTAAATCAAAGTCTATTTCCTTTTTACTTAATTTTTCTTTATTTTTCAATGTTATTTTTGTTGTACTTCTTGGAAAGTGATGAAAAATGGATAATATCTCAGAGTAGAGCCAATTCAAGGACATAAGATGCATATTGTAATCAAATGGTCTGAGAAACTATCTATTAATGACAAGTATAGAGAACTTGTAACCCTTGGGATACTCTCAAGGAAGAAATTAGTATTAAGAGTAATATAAAGGTTGATGATAAGATAGGAAAGCAACAAGATCGTCATATTTTTTAAAATCCAAAGGATCGCCAAAATAAATTGCGTAAAGAAGAGAAAAACCTCAATAAACTCATGAGTGCTATGAAATACTTTAGTTATAGAGTTTCTAAAAATCAGAAGGGTTTGTTGCAAGATACGAAGGGTTATCAAAGGCAAATGAAATATTTTGATGTTCCTTAATAAGCAATCTTGAAAGATAGAAAGCCAATTTAAGAAAAATAGAAAAATTCAAATAAAAAGGATAAACCAGACCGCCTAAAAAGATTAGGTTCTCATGTACTATAAAATGCTTCTTGGTATATTTTATGTAACATTCCACATTTTCATCTCCTCTCTGTTGTTTCTCCTTAAATTTTAATTCTTGAGTAAATATAGAAAAATGATGACAAAGATACTCAACATAAACCAACAATAAACATTTTTTTATATCAAAACTTACAATGATCGAGAATAGAGTTCCTTTGATAAAGAGGGAAGTGACTATGGTGTAGAAAATAAAAGGTTTGCAATGTAGTTCCATCATAAGTATGTTTTTTTTATATTCAAAAAATGAGGTATATGCAAAAATAAATGTTTTACGCTCCCCAAGTGAGTGTTAAATTGAGAAGGCCTAGTGAAGAAGAGGTAAGATCCCTCACTATTTTTTTTGTTACTTAAGGCAAGATAAATTATAGTTTAAGGAGAAAAAAACTGGGTACAGACCAAGGGAAGCCTATAATTTGGGTTGTAATAAAATTAGCGAATAATCAGACGATTCTTGAGATAGGAAACAAAATTAGTGACAAAGGAAAGACACCTCAAATATAGAAAGTATAATTTGATGTACCAAATAAAAAATCAAAGGTCAATATAGAGGAAAAGGTATCAAAGGAAAATAAAAGCAGTAAGGCTTCTTCTTTTAATGAGAAAGACAAGTATACCAAGAATGATACCGAGAAAAAATGCCCTTCAAATGTGTAAACTATTCCTACATTTGACATAGTTAGAAATATTGACACAGATGAAGGTCTTAGTTCCTTTAATGGAAATGCTTAAGACATAAGATCATAAGAATTCATTTTTTCATTATTTTAAAATTGTTACCCAAGCCATCAGAAAATACCAAGGGTAGAGTGAAAATTGTCAAAATTAAATAAATTAGAGTCCCTGAGGTATACATGTGGAATATAATAACTAAAGAAGCCTCCCAGATAGGCTCTCTTTTTTTTTAAATCTTACATTGTTTTTCAATAACATGATCATTATAAATTGTATGATAGATAACGGGGATTCTGCTAATATTATGCCTTTTGATGTAATACAATAAATGGATATGTGGGTAGATACAATCATATGATAAATGTAATGAAATAGATTATATGAATCTCCCAATTATTTGTACAATGAGGGATGTTGAATTTAAGTTAGCTATATTTCCTAAAACATTATACAAGATAGACATCCTTGTTATAGATATCCTTCCCCAATATGTAATATTATTGTCTAGATAATGGACTAAAACTATAGGAGGAAATGTGAAGTTGGATATTTATTATGCTACTATCCATGTGAAAGGAAAGCATGTGAGATTTTGTAGAGAACAAATGGCACCCAGGATTATTGAATTAGTTAACCCAAACAAAGTGACAAGTTTTTGTGATTTAGATTTAGGAAATTTCACAGTATAACAACTTCAACCACTATTAAAGAGTGGGGAAAGCACACCAAGGCGATCTCCAAAAATGGGGCTATAAGTGGCCAGTTTTTCTTCTTCTTTTGAAATTAGGTGAACCTCAACTTGGAAGAGAACTTTGAGAGCTAAGCACCCAAAATTAGAAGATGTGAAAGACAAGAATTGTAGTAATATTAATATAGTTTCTAAAATACTAATATTTTTCAGAAGTGGATAAGAATAAGAGGGTCAAATCCATTGCGCACGAAAATAGTTATGTATTCTTTAATGAGAATATAACATAGTGTGTAGTGTTCATATCAAAAAAGATATAGTCAAATTAATTATTTTGAAAACCCTTTTGTAGAAAGATAGATAAGAATAAGAGCTAAAGTTATGTATTTTCTTTGTAATTATTTGTGTAGTATATTTTTTATGATTTTTTGAGGTGGGCACATTTGGAAAATCATGTGTTTGTTAATGCACTAGACATTACTTGTATAAAAATAATCAAAAAATGTAATTTCATTTTTGAAAAGTCTATAGAATCAAGATTAAAACAATAATATGCATTTTCTTTTAATATTTAGTCAAGTAGATCAAAAGTTATTATGAAAATGGTACACATATGTCTCTGAGAACTATGGAGACATAGGGAACAAAATTAAACTTTAACATGTTAAGGTTGTCCAAAAATAATTAATACTATATGGCTAGAAAGCTCAAAAGATGCATGAAATTATTGTGCCAATTTTATAAATACCCAATTGATGATATGTAATCTTGATGATGAGGAAGTTGAGAAACATGTTTCAAAGAACAAATGCCATAAATAGGGAGGGAAATGGTGGAAAATCAAGCTCCTAGGCAACAACCTTGTTATCCAAGCTTATTAAATAGCTTTTTTCTTAGTTAGGAAATTTTCCATACCTATGCCCAATTGGATTATTTGAATTTAATGTAGCCTAATTGTGCTAGGGGTGTTTTTCTATTTTTTTGGGTGGGTGGACACTTTTTGGCACACCATTGTTGGTGCACTTATGCAATACTAGCCCAATTATTAATGAGGTCCAGAATAAAGAAAGTGGATTATAGAAAATATTTTTTGATGGTGCATTTTGTAGAGAAGGATCAGGTGTTGGTGTCCCATTTGTTTCCCTAAAGGGTAAGATATTTAAGTATTCTTTTTATATTATCCTTTGAGTGTAAAAACAATATAGCTAAATATGTGGCTCTATTACTAGGTTTCCAAATTGTTGTCAAACATTGGATTAAGATATTAAAATTAAAAGGAGATTCAGAGTTAGTTGTTTCACAAGTTAGGTCAAAGTATGCTTCCAAATACAAGAGGCTCAAACAATATAAACACATGTATCTTGGGACACAATTTAGTTCCTTGAGGCTATTTCAATTGATTAGATAGAAAGGTCAAAGAGTATAATGTCAATTTTTAAGATAATGTTGCCAAAATAATCAGATGATACAACATTTGTAGGAATGTCCCAAATTGAAATCAAGTGAAGGCTATTGATAATTGATAATATTTACAATTGGAAATTATTTGAGCATGATGAAGGCAAAATTAAATTTATTCAATGTAAAGAAAAATATGAATCCTAAGAGATTCATTTCAACGGTTTTGTACAAGTTTTGGATGTAAAACATTCAATTTTTGGAAATCAAGTAGTGTAGTTGAAAACAAATAAGAAACCTAAGGGACATGTAGCATTAGAGAGAGTATTTTATGGAATTTATAGTTATGTTTCCAAACCTTCTTCAACACAAAAAGAGGATTTGGAAGAGGTAAAGTTGGGATCTAGCGTATCTCCAAAGACAATATATATTAGGAAAATATTGAGCCCTCATGTGAGAAGGACATTAGTTGGTTTTATTAGGATATATAAGCATGTTTTTTGTTGGACGTATAGAGACTTGAAAGTTGACCATGAAGACTTGTTTCAATATGAGATCCCCTTGAAACCATAAAAAATCCTTTTAGGGAGAATAAAAGACAAGTAAATCCTACATTGGATCCAAAGGTGTAACAAAAATTGATAAATCTTAGAGACGTTGGTATCATAAATCCTATTAAACATTCTCCCTGGGTTTTAAATTGAGTGTCAGTAAGAAAGAACAATAAAGATATTTGATATTGTGTTGGTTTTAGGAATATCAATATTTCCTTGGCACAAGACAATTACCCATTACAAAATATGGAATCCATGTTGCAGAGGGTTACTAAATGTGAACTTTTATCCATGATGGATGGGTTCTAAGGAAATAATCAACTGAAAGTCAAGGAGTTTGAGTAATACAAAACATCATTCACAACTCACTAGGGAACATATATTTATGTAAGGATAACTTTTGGGCTTAAAAATGTGTGTGCAACCACCCAAAGAGCCATGCAATTATTTTTTGTAGACCTAATTAATATATTCATGGTAGAATACCCCGATGATTTAATTCCATACTCTAAATAATCGAAGGATCATTTCAAACATTTAGAAAATATTTTGCAAAAAACTTTGGAATTCGGTGTTCCACTCAACCCAAAGAAATGCAGTTACATTATAACAAAAAGAAAATTAATAGGTCACTTTATGTCAAAAGGAGTCTATGTTAATCCTAAAAGGGATGCATTTATTGAAAAAATAATGATTTCCAATAACTATAAAATCAATTTATTTATTCTTTTGTTAGATAAATTTTGTAAGCCAATTTTTGAAAAAAATCATTGAGATTGGCAAGCATATTGCCAAGATGCTGAAAAAGGGTGCCAAGGTGGAATGGAAAAGTTAATTATTAGAATATTTTATAAGTATTAAGAAATCCATCAAAGAAACACCTATAATAAAATCTCATAATTACAGTAATCCCTTCCAATTGTTCTCTTTTTCTTCTTTTAATACAATAGAAGCTATGTTATTATAGATAAATGATGAAGGTTTTTAGTGATGAATTACATTTTTTTTAGTAAAATCCTTCAAGTAGATGAATTGAAATAAGAAATCATTGAGAAGAAATCATTTTCCTTAGTTAAATTAGTAAAAAAATTCAGGACATACTTCGTAGGGGCTAAAGTTGTTACATATGTGCCTAATGTTGTTGTAAAGGATATCTTTTCACAAATAGAGGTAACTGGATAAAGGTGTAGATTGATTCAAAAACCTTGACGAGTATAATATTGAGATCTAGATTGTTAAGCTTGTCAGAGGGTTAGGATTTTCCAAGTTGATGACTAAAACAAGTTTAGATGTTTCATAGGTAAATAATGTTTAAAGTAAATGTCAGATGGTTACAAGTATTGAAAGAAAGACATGGTATACTATAATAGTACACTTTTTGAGACATATGAAGTTCCCCGTAGGCATGAGTGATAATTAGAAAATAAATTTAAGGTTACAAGCCCAGAGGTAACTTCTTGTAGAAGGTGATTTATTTTAGAAGATTATAGATGGTGTACTCTTTCTCTGTTTGGATAAATGTCAATCTAAAAGGGTACTGAGAGAGATGCATGAGGAAATATTTGGAGGGCATTTCATAACAAAAAATAATTCTCATAAGATTCTTAGAGGAGGGTATAATTGGAAAAACCTTTTTTATAATATAAATTTTTTTGTATTAAAGTGTGAATTATGTCAAATATTCTCTAGGAAGTTGAAATATTAAGTGACCATTCTCCTCAATCCAATGCAATTTGAAGCACCCTTTTATCTATGGGGGATGAATTTCATTAGAGAAATTATCGATAAATAAATTGGAGGGCATAAATGTATACTTGTAACTATTAAATTTTTCATCAGAATGATAGAAACAATCCCTACAAATAAATCTACCAGTAAAGTAGTGATGGATTTTTTACGGATAATATTTTAACAAGGTTTGGCGTCCAAGTTAAGTTGATAGTGGAAAATTCTGTGTTTCTAATATGAGGAGTTCAAATATTTTGGTCAACGATACCAAATTATAATTTTATATCCATCGCCAAGGTAAAGGGAAAGATAAATCAAGTAACAAGAGTCTTACAAAGATCATAAAAAGAATCTTGAAGAAAATGAAGAGGGCATGGGATTTCAACCTGAGATTAGTATTGTGGGATGACAAGGTTACAATTAACAAGGAAAGAGGAAAATCCCCTTTTGAAGTAGTTTATGTAGCAACTACAAGGTTTTGGGTTAACTTTTTTTTGTCTATTTACAAGTTCATCCATCAGGAAGAAGATGACATATCAGAACAATTGGAAGATAGGATTGTGCAATTGGTCAAATAGGATGAAATAAGAACTAAAGCACATGGGGGAAATACTAAGATACAACAAGTTAAATACTTGTTTCAAAAAAAAACTACATAAGGGAAGTTCAAAGAAGAAGATTGGGTACCGATGTGGAACGCAAGGTAATAGGAAACGAGTAACAATGGAATATTTGAGTCACTTTTGGTTGGTCCTTTCAAAATTATAGAAAAAATGTCATGGATTCCTATTTTATGCAATTAGCTAAAGGAGAAGTCATAACACTACCATTGCATGGAAAATTCTTCAAGCCTTTCTTTGCCTAAAAGTTTCTTCCATGCATAATAGTTAGTCTATGTAGTTGTAAATATGTGAGATTTTTTTATTTTTTATTTTGGTCTGCATCCTAGAGTCTTCTGAGCTTTGATGTTAATCTTCAACTAGTCATCATCAACTAGAGCCAATGTTAGGATCCCTAAAATCTAGTTTCCTTTCTAGTCAATTTGCAAGTATAAATGTCTAAATGGAGATTTTAGTTTAATATTTTGCTAAGTATAAGACCCCGTTGATCTCACTTGGTATGATTTTTAATAATCAATTGTTAATTGTCTTAGCTAGTAAAAGACAATAATAAAGTGTCATATTTCATTGAGTAGTCGACCCCTCTCCCTAGAATTTCATAGGTTATAAAGATTAAAAGTATTTTTTTACCATCCCCTCATGTTCATGTGTTGTGTATTCAAAATGATGCAAAGTGGGCAACTAGAACCTTGGCAAAGGTCTCTCAATAGAGCAAGGTACCCTAGGTTATTGTCTTTGTGATGGTAACAAGGCTTCACACTTATCACTAGTGTGATGGAAGGACTTGATTAAGGTCCTCACAACCCCAAAACCCAAAGGGTAACCTAATCTCTAGGTTTATCAATCCTTCAATACCAACTATCTAGGTTGGTATCACAAGCCAATCACCCTCAATCACAAGAATACCCCCCAAAATGACATGTAGGACCAGGGGTGACCTACCCTTGTAGATTTGGTGTATTTGGGTCCCTAATTCTTACTTCCAATGGTTCTTTCACTCAAAGGCCACCCATACCCCATAGTTGCATCACAAACCTAGGCTTTTGCTTGTAGCCTTTAAAAGAGGGAACTTTGATCTCATCCAAGATTTCTCCACACAACCATATGAACAAATAATGGTTTTAGATACCCTTTATGGCCAAAGGCTTTGGCCTTGAGCCTTGGAACTTGGAATATAAAAGAAGACAGAATGGTGTCCCAAATTGCTCTACTAATTAGCCCTAATTAGGCCTCCAATTACACTACAAGTACCCTTTAGATACATCCAATTACTAAACTAACTATTGGGTCATGTCAGGGGTTTCACAAATGTCTCCTCCTCCAACTTGGAGCCTCTAATCAATCCCAAGACAAAAGTTATGACTATTGTCCTAAATTAGGATTGGTGCATACATGTGCATATACACCTAGGGCATAAATTATTTCCCACTTCCCTACAACTTGAGAACCCTATCTTGCAAAATATCGAAGAGCATCCTAAGAACATGCTTTCCACTGAGGGCCATTAGATTCCCATGGTGGAAAGTGGAAATACACTTCATTCTTCTCAAAAACCTGAATTACGGCCTACAATTGATCAAGGTATGAAACCAAAGACAAAAGGAAGAAGATTCAAACCCCTCCCTTCCTATGTCAGATTCACATGCTTCTCTGACCATACCTATTTGTACCTGATGACTGTCTCCTTCAGAATGCAAGAAAATGGTTTATTTTTATTTTTTTCAAATAACAACTTACATGATTAGCCTACCACCCACCTGAAAGGGCTATTGTAGGTACTCCCAAAGGTTACATTACAATTTTTAACTGACTTGACCATTTGGGACTTGGTTTTTGAAAAGTTGTTATGTTTGCTCAAAATTTGCTTGACAACTTTTGAGCAACTTTTACACTTTTGCATTTTTGCAACTTTAGTGACCAAATTTGGTCAAGATGTTATTGAAATGATCCCTAGTGGATCCAAAAACCTAAAACTCAAAAAAAAACCTATTTCTATGGTTTGGGATTATAATTGACTCATAGTGACCCAAGGGCTTATATTGTGCCAATCTTGGGGTATGGTCTTACATGGTGACCCAATGACTAACCCTAGTGTGTTTATTTTTGTAAAGGAATCTTAGGACCTTGAATAAACCCCTAGGGTCTATAGGAGAATATGGTTTAGTTGGGGTGCTCCTGCACCATACTCCCCATGAGATGAGAACTCAAGTTCCCAATTGAGGATAGTTGAGCAATAGTGGTGCCATGTTGTTTTATTTGGTCTTCATACATCTAGATAGCATCTATGGCAGGAATACCTTTCCATTTAACTAAGTACTACATGTAATTGTTCTTTCTTGTCTACTTCAAGACTTTGGTGTCCAAAATGGAGTCCAATTCCACTGGCTTGCTTGGTGGGAGATTGGTGACATAGTCTTTATCATTTAAAACTATCTATTGGATATGATCACTTGGTTGATCTATTGTACCCTTATAGGGATTTAGGTCTACAACATTGAATATTGGAGAAATTTTCAATGTGGGAGGAAGAGAGATCTTAGATGCATTCTCACCCATTATGTTAAGGATATTGCATGGTCCAACTTTTTTGATGTGAAGCTTGCAATATCTAACCTTAGGTAGTCTCTCTTTCCTCAAGGATTCCCATATGTTGTCTCCAACTTTGAACTACATTTCACTTCTTTTGTCTGCATGTTCCTCGTATTTCAAAGTTGATCTTTGTAGTGTTTCTTTCACCTCATGCTACACCTTTGTTATAAGTTCTGCTAGTTCTTTTCCTTGAGAAAATTTTTTGAAATCAGATGGAAGTTCTAATAGATCCAATGGTCCTTTGTGGTGAAGGCCATATACTGCTTGGAAGAAGGTCTTACATGTTGACCTTTTCAAAGAATCATTGAAAGAAAACTCTACTTTGGGTAAGAGCACATCCCAACTCTGAGCATACTGTTTAGTTAGGCACCTTAGGAGATTGCCTACGGATCTCTTTACTATCTCAGTCTGTCCATCCGTTTGTGAATGATAGGCAAAGTTGTAGGTTATATTAGTGCCAAGTTTCTTAAAAAGTGTTCTCCAAAAGTGGCCTTGAAACTTCACATCTCTGTAAGATACAACTGTTTGAGGAAAACCATGGATCCTAACTACCTCTTTAAAGAAAAGATGTGCAATATGAGAAGCATCATTTGTGCTTTTACATGGTACAAAATGAACCATTTTACTAAACCTATCCACTATCACAAAAACACTATAAAAACCTTGCTTTGTTCTAGGTAACCCCATTACAAAATCCATAGAGATTGACTCGCATGGTCTAGAGGGGATTGGTAAGCATTGATATAACCCCTAATTGGTTGACACACCTTTTTCTTGCTAACAAATGGAAAAAGTTTCAATGAATTTCTTGACATCATTATTCATCCTTGGCCAAAAATAACTTCTTTTCACCATGTCTGTAGTCTTGTTGATGTAAAAGTGTCCTCCTAGTCCACTATAGTGCTTTTCTCTTATTATATTTGTCCTCATGGAACATTTGGGGATGCATAGTTGAGCTCCTTAGAATAGGAGTCCATTCTAAATCAAATATTTAGAAAAATTAGTATGGTATCTTCCAACCATCTATGTGCAAACTTGAAAAATCTCTTCAAAATTAGGGTCATCATGGTATAGATGTTTAAGGGAATCAATTCCCACACTTTGGAGTTGGATCTCTTCAACCAGACACACTCTTCCACTGAGTGAATCAGAAACTTTGTTTGCTACACCCTTCTTGTGTTTGATGTTTAAAGTGTATTCTTGTAATTGTTCTACCCATTTGAGATGTCTGACTAAGAGTTTCTCTTGTGAATTTAGAAAAATCAATTCATGATTGTCAATGTATAGTACAAACTCTTTGGGTATTAGGTAGTGTCTCCATTTGTTGAGGGCTTGGACCATGGCATAGAGTTCCAAGTCATAGGTTGAGTTCTTCCTTTTAGCCTCATTTAATGTCTCAGAGAAGAAGGCAACTAGTTTACCTTCTTGGCTGAGGACTACACCTATTTCCAAGTTACTTGCATCTCTCTCCACTGTGAAGACCTTGTTGAAGTTAGCGAGAGTCAAGATAGGATACTGAGAGACTCTATTCTTCAAGTATTGAAATGCATCATTGGCTACTTTTCTCCAAGAAAAATTGTTCTTTCTACCTCCTTTAATGATTTTAAGTATTGGTGAACATACATGACTGAAGTTTTTAATAAACTTCCTATAGAAGGTTGCCAATCCATGGAAACTTCTTACATCACCTTGGTTCTTGGATGGAGGCCAATTAACTATGGTTGCAACCTTCTCTAGATCCATTTTGAGGGTTCCCTACGAGATCTCAAATCCAAGGAACACAAGTTCCTTCTTCATAAACATGCACTTTTCCAAGTTGATCACCAACTTGTGCTAATGAAGTCTTCTTAGGACCTGTTCTACATGATTAAGATGTTCTTCTTTTCTATGAATAAATATCAGTATGTCATCAAGATAAATAAAAAAAAATATACAAATGAAATCAATCAATATCTCATTCATAAGCATCATAAAATTACTAGGGGCATTGCTTAGCCCAAAGGGCATTACTAACCATTCAAACAAACCTTGAGTGGTCTTAAATGCTATTTTCCATTCGTCTCCTGGTTTGATTTTGATCTGATGGTAGCAAGACTTCAAGTCTATCTTGGTGAAGTAGCAAGCACCTCCTATTTGATCCAATAGATCCTCAATTCTTGGCATGGGGAATCTATATCTTATAGTGATCTTATTTAGGTCCCTACTGTCAGTACACAACCTCCATTTTCCATCCTTTTTTGGTGCCAAAACTGATGGAATTGCACATGGACTGAGATTTTTTTGAATGAGTCCTTTTTCTAGCAGTTCATTTTCTTGTTTTGCAATCTCTGCATGTTGTAATTTGGTAATCTTGTTTGGGGCCTTGTTAGGTAGGGATGAACCAGGTATCAGGTCAATTTTGTGACTGATATCTCTAAAGGGAGGGAGGGTTGTGGGCAAGTCACTAACAGTGACATCTCTATATTTTCTAAGCAAATCCTTATATTCATTTGGTATAGGATCATCCTTATTAGATCTAACATTACTCTTAGGTTTGGATATTAATACATATGCTTCATTTTCAGATTCTTTCAGTACTTTTAACATTTTTTTCTCCCCCATGGCTATGACAGTTAGTTTTTTGTGAGCCTTGTTATCTGGCAGGGGCTTCATGGTGAATGTTTTCCCATCCTTGGTGATAGAGTAGTTATTTTTCATTTAGTGGTGTGTGGAATCAACATCATATTTCCAAGGTCCTCCTAAAATAATGTGGGAGGCATCCATCTCCACAACATCACAACGAACTTTGTCTTTAACATTAGAGATTGAAAACTCTATCCATGCTTGTTCAGTGACTAAAGTTTACTGACCCTTTGTTAACCAAGATACATGGTAAGGAGAAGGATGAGGTTTCTTAGGGAGGTTTAACTTTTGTACCATTTCACAAGAAACAAGATTTTCAGTTAAGCCAAAATCAATAAGTAATTGACATACCTTTCCATTGCATTTGATCTTTGTTCATAATAGATTCTTTCTTTGTGGAGGTTCTTGGATTTGTGTAACTTGGAGGAATACTTTCCTCATCATCAATAATTGTCCTTCCTTTGGTTCTAATTCCATTTGATTTTAATTGTCTTCTTTCTTTTCCTCTTGGATGAGTTGTGCTCTCCTTTCTCCATGACTGTTATTGTTCCTCTTTTTAGGGCACTTGCCTGCATGTTGTCCCAATTGGTTGCAATAGTAGCACCTTCATGGTCCATTTCCTCTACCATTATTTGTTCTTCCCCTATTGAAGGGCCTTCTCCCTCTATATTTACCTTTGGATTTTGTTTCAGTGTTCTCTTTGTCTCCTTGGTCAGAGGTCCTGCTTCCATTACCACTATATTATCCTCTATTCCAAGAGGTTCCTCTTTCTTTGAAATTCTTCCCACTATCACTATTTTTTCCCTTTCCAAACTCCTTCTTTCTCTTCCACTTTTCCTCTACCTTGAGTTCCATCTGATAGCACTTGTTCATTAAGGTAGGGAAATGTAGGCTGAGTTCCTCTTGAATGGATACTTTAAGCCCATTCATATACCTTGCCAACTTTTCTTCTTCATCTTTTTCCACATTCAAGTCTTCATGCATAATTCTAGGAACTCCTCGGTGTATGAACCCACATGCATGTCCTTTTGCTTTAGGATTTTCTTCCTCCTATGGAGTTGTACCTCATAGTCTTTAGGCACATAGGTCTCCTTGACCAGTGCAATCATCCTATACCATGAAGAGATCATGTTCTTCCCATTCTTCACCCTCTCTGTTTGGATGAAGTTCCACCAAGTTAGGGTTGCTCCCTTAAAATTTGATCTTTCTATTTTTACCCTCTTCTTCTTAGGGATGTCCTCACACTCAAAAAAACTTGTTAGGGCGTCTATCCAATCTAAGGCCAAATCTGCATTCATCTTTCCATTAAAATTTGGCAAATCCAACTTCTCATCCTTAGTTCTTCTCCCCATAGACTTCAAGGTATATATGAAAGGTCTCTGGTCTGCAGGAATAGTCACATCCTGATCAGGGTTGTCACTCTCTAACTCACTCCCTTCTTCACCACCAGAAGTGTCTCCCTTGACCCTCTCTACCTTGTTTTCCAACTCTTGGATTCTTCTTGTCAATGCTGCATTTTATGCCCTTTTTTCTCTTACCATCTTTGCTAACTCAATATTTGTGAGCCTTGAAGGAATATCCTCATCCTTAGGAGTAGACATAGCTCTGATACCATTTGATGAAAAGTGGGCAACGGGAAGCTTGGCAAAGGTCTCTTAATAGGGTAAGGTACCCTAGGTTGTTGTCTTTGAGATGGTCACAAGGCTTCACACTTATCACAAGTGTGATGGAAGGACTTGATTAAGGTTCTCACAAGCCCAAAACCCCAAGGGTAATCTAATATCTACATTTATCAATCCTTCTATACCAACTATCTAGGTTGGTCTCACAAGCCAATCACCCTCAATCATAAGAACACCCCCCAAAATGACATGTACAACCAGGGGTGACCTATTCTTGTAGATTTGGTCTATTTAGGTCACTACTTCTTAGTTTCAATGGTTCTTTCACTCAAAGGCAACCCATACTCCATAGTTTCTTCACAAACCTAGGCTTTTTCTTATATCCTTTTTGAGTTGGAATTTTGATCTCATCTGATATTTCTCTACACAACCATATGAAAAAATTAGGGTTTTAGATACCCTTTATGGCCAAAGGCTTTGGCCTTGATTCTTGGAACTTGGAATTGAAAAGAAGACAGAATGGTGAACCAAATTGCTCTACCAATTAGCCCTAATTAGGCCTCCAATTACACAACAAGTACCCTTTAGATACATCCAATGCCCAAACTAACTATTGGGTCATGTGAGGGGTTGCACAAATATCTCCTCATCCAACTTAGAGCCTCTGATCGATCCCAAGATAAAAGTTATGACTGATGTCCTAAATAAGGATTGGTGTATACATGTGCATATGCACCTAGGGCATCAATTATTTCCCACTTCCCTACAACTTGAGAAAACTATATTTTTGAGTATCAAATAGCATCCTAAGAAAATGCTTTCCACAAAGTGCCATTAGATTCCCATGGTGGAAAGAGGAAATACATTTTATTCTTCTCAAAACCCTAAATTAGGGCCTACAATTCAGGCAGTGACTTTGAAAATTAAATATCTAATAACCTACAATCGATCAGGGTATGAAACCAAAGATAAAAGGAAGAATATTCAAACCCCTATCTTCCTGTGTCAGATTCACATGCTTCTCTGACTATACCTATCTGTACCCGAGACTATCTCTTTTAGAATGCAAGAAAATGGTTTATTATTATTTATTTCTAATAACAAATTACCTGATCAGCCTACCACCCACCTGAAAGGGATATTTTAGGCACTAAAAATGGTTACATGACAATTTTGAACCGACTTGACCATTTGGGAGTTGGTTTTTGAAAATTTGTTACGTTTGCTCAAAAGTTGCTTGACAACTTTTGAGCAACTTTTACACTTTTTGCATTTTTGCAGCTTTAGTGACCAAATTTGGTCAAGATGTTATTGAGATGATCCCTAGTGGATCCAAAACACTAAAACTCATAAACAAAATTGTTCTAGAGTTTGGGATCATAATTGATTCATAGTGACCCAAGGGCTTATATTGTGCCAATCTTGGGGTATGGTCTTACATGGTGACCCAATGACTAACCCTAGTGTGTTTAAGTTTGTAAAGGCCTCTTAGGACCTTGAATGAAACCCTAGGGTCCATAGGAGAATGTGGTTTAGTTTTTGTGCTCTTGCACCACAAAAGCATTAAGAATAGCCACAAAATGGTGGGGTAACCTACTAAAGTAATGTATCCCTCACCCCATGTTCCTGCAGTATATGACTCAGCAAAAGCTTGGAAAACATTGAAATATGGGGTGAATAAATAAAGAAAAATTTACAAAGTCACCCGGTGTTTCCTCTAGACAAGATCATTTTCAACTTACATCATGCATAGGTGTGAGATAAAGTTAAAGGAATTCATTTCATAAGGAAATATACACCTCGAGTTTCCACCAAGTATTGCCAACAAATGATTTCCATGGAATGGAACAGTGGGGAATAAGAAAGGATAAAAAATTCTGATAAACCTATGTTACTATGGCATGTGCCAAGGTTTTGACACTTTTTTAGGGGAGAAAAATGAAGGTTATGTTGGAGATTTGATTCTGTATAGTTGATTGATTGTATGTTTGTCATTGATGACAACATATAATACACAGTAGTACTTCTGTATGTACTTATCAATATGATGACATGAAAACTAGTGTGGATAGATACATGTTTTTGACATGTTTACTATGCTATGTTCATACACATAGACCCAGATATGAAGTTTCAGTAAAGATATGTAATTTTGTTATTGACGGTTACAGTTCTAGAGGAATAACGATTTAAGGCCAACGTATGTAACGTGTTGATCAAGTTGCGCCTATCTTCAAGATATGCATGTGTATATTCATGATGAGTTATGAGTTTTTAATATTAATCTAAATGCACCAAACATGTTTGAAGAATATTGCAAAGTTATGGTTAAATTGATGAAACTGACTCAGTGAAGCGATGCGTCTATTTAGTTAGTACTTGCGAGGTTGTAATTATGCTTGCGCACTTAGTAGAGCTAACAACGATGTTAAGAAGAGTTTTCCTATAGGTCCCATGATCTCATACTTGGTGTATGTATTTATAGAATGTCATTTGTAATGAGAAGAGTTGCAAAAGCTAGAGATTAATAGGGATTTCTATAAATAGTATAGTTCTTTATGGGTACTAATTCCCACCGCAGTTTTTACCATTTGGTTTCCCCGTAACTAAATTGATGTGTTGTGTAATGTGTTATCTAAATATGCATTTGAGTTATATGAATTTGGATTAATAAGTACAAAAGATTTAAAGTTACTGATAACTGATTCACCCCCACCCCCTCTCAGTTATCTCTAAAGTATTCTAACAATTGGTATCAGAGCTAAGTGCCTTGGAGAGTAAGCCTAACAGCTTAAGGTAGATCAGATGGCATACTTCAGAAAAGAGATCCCCAAGTTTGATGGAGAGAACTATCTAGATTGGAAGAACAAAATGATAACACGTCTACAGTGCATTGGATTTGAGATCTTTGAAATTGCTACACAAGAAGTTGCAATTCCATCTCTGAAAGATCTTGCAAAGGATGATGCTACTAGAAGACAGAAGGAAACATTTACCAATAATGCAATTGCCAAAGAATCCCTAATCAACACCTTATATGACAATGAATTTTCTGAAATCAAGAAAATTGACAAAGCATATATCATATGGAAGTATCTAGAAGACATGTTTGAAGGAGATGTTCAAGCAAAGAATGCACATAGGAAGACATGGAAGAAGAAATACAACAACCTTGAGATGTTACCTAAAGAGAACATTAGAGCTTATAATCAGAGGATAAATGAAACAGTATCTAGAATCAGAAATAATGGAGGAGAAATTTCAGACGAAGGTATAATGGATAGGTTGTTAACTACTTTGACATCAGACTATGATAACAAAATCAATATTCTAGAGGAAACTATGCAATTCTCACAAGACTTCAAGAGAGAGACTTTGATAAGAAAAATCATTTGAGATATCAAGATTGAAGACTGAACCTAAGAATGAAATAGCCTTCAAAGCTTCAATCCACGGTAAGAAATCCTCACACATCTCTAGTCATAATGAGAATGAAGAAACTGATGAAGAATTAGAAGAGATAATTGCCATG
>MU226278.1:2509831-2530696 GCA_018584345.1 Thuja plicata | reverse complement strand
GTGTTTTTCATGTAATAAGATTGGTCACTTTGCATCTAAGTGTCCCACAAGAGTCAAGAAGTTCAAATCTGATTACAAACCTAAATATAGGAAGGAATGTTACCATGCTAAAGAAGGTGTAACTGATTAATATTCAAGAGAAGATGAAATTGGATTCATTGCCCTTAAAGACATGGAAAGATTGCTTGAAGAAATGGACATTATAGATAAAAAAGAAGAACAAGAATTAGCCTTAATTTCCAAAGCAGATGTCAGAACTGATTGGAACATTGACAGTGGATGCTCACACCACATGACAGGTGATAAAGACATACTTGTTCATCTAGAAAAATACAAAGGAGGTATGGTTAGATTTGGAGATAACACTCCTAAACCTATCATAGGTAGAGGATCCATCACCTTGGATGGAAACAAAAAAATAGATGATGTTCTATATGTTGATGGTTTGCACCATAATCTACTAAGTGTTGGACAACTACTTGATAAAGGATATCATTTAGATTTCAAAGACAAAAATTTCATCATTAGAAACAAGGATGGAGACATGATTGCATCAGGATCTAAAACAAAAGGTAATGTTTTTCAGCTCAATTCAGATGTAAGTTGTTTTGTTGCAAAAGTAGATGACAGTTGGTTATGGCACAAGAGATTATGTCATATCAATTTTGACAATATAGTAAAGATCAGTAATGTCAAGGCAGTAAGAGACCTACCAAGCATTGCAAGACTAGTTGACACAATATGCAGGGAATGTGTTATGGGTAAACATGTAAGGAGTTCATTCAGAAGCTAGCAGACCTTAGCTGAAAACAAGTTAGACTTATTGTATATAGACTTATGTGGTCCTACTCAAACAAGATCATACTATGGTGAAAGGTACTTTATTTTCTTTGTTGATGATTTTTCTAGGATGATGTGCGTTGCATTCTTAAAAGAAAATTTAGAAGCCTTTGAGAAGTTCAAAATATTCAAAGCTAAGGTAGAGAATGAATTTGGACTAAAACTAAAATGTTTAAGATCAGATAGAGGAGGAGAATTCACCTCTGAAAAGTTTTATGAATACTATGAAGAACATGTAATAAAAAGGTAGTTGAGTTCCCCTAGAACACCTTAGCAAAATGGAATTGTAGAAAGGAGGAACATGATTATACTGGACACAACACACACCATGATGATTGAAGGAAACATGGCGCACAACTATTGGAGAGATGCAGTGAACACAACAGTGTATACCATCAATAGAACTCAATTGAGATTAGGCATGGACAAGACACCCTATGAACTATGGTTTGGCAATGTACCTACAGTAAAATACTTCAGAATATTTGGCAGCAAGTGCCACATCAAGACAGATGACAGTATTGGCAAGTTTGATGCTACAAGTGATGAAGGTATTTTTCTTGGTTACTCTACAAAAAACAAAGCTTACAAATGTTTCAACTTGAGATCAAAGAAGATAAGTGAAAGCACACATTTTAAGATTGATGAGATGTTTATGATCCAAGAAAGGTATTATGATTATGCACCTTTGATTGAAGAAGAACCCAGACCTAACAGTAAAGATACTATGATTGAAGAAATGTTTGAATATGCTTGTAATGATTCTGAATGGAAAAATGCAATGAAAGAAGAACTAGATTAGATTATCAAGAATGACACATGGGAATTGGTTCCTAGACCAAGTGATAAAAATGTAATTGGAACAAAATAGATTTTCAAAAACAAAATGAATGAAGAAGGTACAGTAATAAGAAACAAAGCAAGATTAGTATGTAAAGGATATGCACAGAGAGAAGGAATAGACTACACAGATACATTTGCCCCTGTGAGTAGATTGGAAGCCATAAAATTATTTTTGGCATATGCAACATTAAAAGACTTTAAAGTTTATCAAATGGATGTCTAATCAGCCTTTTTGAATGGTGACTTAAAAGAAGAAGTCTACATAGAACAACCTGAAGGATTTAACCTTTCAGATAGACTAGATATGGTATGTAGACTAAAGAAAGCACTTTATGGACTTAAACAGGCCCCAAGAACATGGTATGAAAGACTAGATGGTTATCTCACCAAGATTGGATTCAAGAAAGGAGCAGTAGATTGCAACTTGTTCATAAGAGAAACACCTGATGGATTACTATTAGTTGCCATATTTTTTTATGCCATTATCTTTGGAGGTAATGAAAAGCTTAGTATAAAATTCACAAATGAAATGCATAATGAATTTGAAATGAGTATGATTGGTCCTATAAAATACTTTTTGGGATTAAATGTAAAATAGACAAAGGAATATTCATTAATCAGTCAAAATATGTAAAGGAAATATTGAAAACCTTCAAGATGGAGGATTGCAAGCCAGTATGCACTCCTATGATCACAGGAAGTAAACTTTCAAAAGATGATGACTCCATAGAAGTTGATAAAAAATTGTATAAATCTATGATTAGAAAGCTTATTTATCTAACTTAATGAAGCCCTGACATATCTAATGCAGTTGGCATTGTTGGAAGATTTGTAGTTGAACCCAAGCATAATCACTTAATGGCAATCAAAAGGATATTTAGATATCTTCAGGGAACTATAGACTATGGTTTATGGTATCCTAAATTAGAGAATACACAACTTCATGTGTATACTGATGCAGATTGGGTAGGTTGTATTGATGACAGGAAGAGAACTTAAAGAGGAGCAGTATTTCTTGGAGAAAGGTTGGTATCTTGGACAAGAAAGAAGAAAAATTGTATTTCTTAGTCAACGGAAGAGGTAGAATATTTTGCAGCAGCATTGAATTGTACAATAATTGTTTGGATCAAACAGATGGTTAAAGACTTTGGTATTTAGGTTGACTATCCTATTGTTATTCACTGTGACAACACAAGTACTATTAACATGTCTAAGAACCATGTAATGCATGCAAAGACAAAACACATAGATATCAAGTATCACTTTCTGAGAGAAAAATTTGCAGACAAGGAAGTGACATTGGACTATGTAAACACAAAAGATCAGCTAGCCAAAATTTTCACAAAAATTTTCACAAAGCCTTTAGCAAAGGATACTTTTGAGTATCTAAGGGAGAATTTGGGAGTAATTCCCTCTCCTAAGTCTGATTGGAAAAAGTAGCAAGTACATCAGTCCTGTGTGACTGATGAATGGTTGACTACTCTACTTCTGGAGTAGTACCTGTGCAGAATGGTTTATGGAAACCCTTTTGCCATTGATGTCAATGGGCACTAATACATTTGGTACCAAATTGCAACGGCAATGTCGTTGCAGTTTTTTCGTCACAACCTTGTCATTGTCGCAATTGTGACGACAGACTGTCGCAATTGTGACGACGACAAGGTTGTGACGGAAAAACTACAACGGCACTGCCGTTGCAATTTGGTACCAAATGTATTAGTGGGGGGAGTATATACCAATAAAAACAAGACAAAAAAGGAACACATACAAGGAGCTTATACTATGGGGGAGTAAAGGAACACAGTAGGGAAGTATGACAATGGGGGAGTATTCAGAGAATACACAGTACATGAAATTGTAGTAGTATAGATGAATATTTGTTGATGATATTGAGAAGATTGTATTAGAAAGAAGACATCATGAAAAAAAGTTGTTTTTATATCATATGTTGCCATTAATGCCAAAGGGGGAGATTGTTGGAGATTTGATTCTGAACAATTGATTGATTGTATGTTTGTCATTGATGACAACATATAATACACAGTAGTACTTCTATATGTACTTATCAATATGATGACATGAAGACCAACATGGATAGATACATGTTGTTGATATGTTTACTATGCTATGTTCATACACGTAGACCCAGATATGAAGTTTTAGTAAAGATATGTAATTCTGTTATTGACGGTTTCAGTTATACAGGAATAACGGTTTAAGGCTGACATATGTAACGTGTTGATCAAGTTGCACCTATATTTAGGATATGCATGTGTATATTCATGATGAGTTATAAGTTTTTGATATTAATCTAAATGTGCTAAATGTGTTTCAAGAATATTGTAAAGTTATGGTTAAGTTGATGAAGCCGACTCAGTGAAGCAACGCATCTATTCAATTAGTACTTGCGTGGTTGTAATTATGCTTGCACACTTAGTAGATCTGACAAGGATGTTAAGAAGAGTTTTCCTACAGGTCCCATGATCTCATACTTGGTGTATGTATTTATAGAAGGTCATTTGTAATGAGAAGAGTTGCGAAAGCCAGAGATTGACAAGCAAAGTAGAGTGTTGATGTAGCAGAGCTATATTTATCATATATTGATAATATAGATGTTTATATTGAAGCATTCAGAATATAGATTAGATTGTTATATAGATTTACAAGAGGTTAAAGCATCGGCACATAAAAGGAACTGATCAAACAAGTAGTGTCACATACACCAGTTCATCTTGTTGATACAGTGTGTATTAAATATTTAGAAGGTTATAGCCTTCACCACTTGGACAGTGAGTCCTTGGATAGTGAGTCCTCCACCTGTAATAGGGTTATTATAAAAGACTCCTAATAGGGTCCAACCCTTAACTAGGTCAACTATACTACTGCATTGTATTGTACAACTCCTAACAGGGATTACTATAAATAGTATAGTTCTTTGTGGGTACTAATTCCCACCGGGGTTTTTACCATTTGGTTTCTCCATAAACAAATTGATGTGTTGTGTAATGTGTTATCTGAATGTGCATTTAAGTTATATCAATATGAGTTAATAAGTAGAAAAGACTTAAAGTTATTGATAACTGATTCACCCCCCCTCTCAGTTATCTCTAAAGTATTCTAATAGGTTTATCCCAAGAATTCAAGTTGTATTTTGGGTTTTTGTGGGTAAATATAATGAATAAGGTTTTTTGTAGTGGGGGAGTGAGGTAAGATGATGTAATAAAAAATATTTCTCTCTAACCTATCTTATCCTAGGATCTTTGTTTGGCAACTTCTCTAGCATATTAGGATTCTTCACAGACCCTAATTTCATAAGGATCCTACACTCAATCCTTTACCTATTCAATTTTTCCACACCAACAATGAAACCAACTCAATCACTAACAATCTCCATTGATGTCTTCTTGCATCCCACACACCCAAATGCTCACACATAACCAAAAAAAAGCAACAATGGAGATGGAGGTTCATTCCTAGGGCATTTCACCCATGGCAATGCCTAACAACACAAAGTTGTAATGAAATCATTAACAATTTCAAGAACTTTCTTGAATTTGCACAAAATAGGGCTATAAGGAATTAGGCCTAATTACACACCTTTTGGCACTTAACTCCAAAAATTTCTCAACAAGGTGGTTAAAGAGTTACATTTTCAGACACCCCTTTTGAAGAAAACCTCAAATTTATCTTGTCTCACTTCCCCAAACTTTATGTACAGTGGCTTGCTATAATTGAGCCTAAAATCAAGGGTTTCTCAAATTACAGAGAACAATCACAAGGGTTTGATCTTTCACCTCAAAGAAATCCTCACCAAAAATTTTCCTTTGACATGAAGGTTCCTCACACACATAACCTCCCTCCCACATGCTCATATTGAAGCAACCAATGCATTCAATCACTCATAATACTTTTGTAGCTCATTGTATTCCCTAGCCATGCACCTCTGGCTCGCCTAGGGAATCATTGCAAAATAGATATCTTTCTTTATAGAGCCCAAGATCTTGCACTAATAATGTACAAGGAGTCATCTTCAAAATACCAAGGATCTGGACAAAATCCATGGTGGGAAAAGGAGTTATGACTCCATTATCAAAATTTGTCTATAATAGAACAACAACAATATAGAACACAAAGTATTTACAAGAAGTGTATAAAACTAAACAAAAAGACTATCTGATGCCACATATAATTCAAATATCAACTACCCTACATCATACACTTTTTATAGTGCTAAAACTAATCTATTACAATATCTCTATTATGCAAATAAAACAAGATTACACACAACCACATATACTTTCTTGAATTCAAAAATATAGGTTCGTACAGTGTCAACCAACCAAGCTACAATGTCCAATTTTGACTTATATAGGGTGTTGTAGTCATTATCAACCCCTTAGGGCATCTTTTGAACAGGTTTTCCAATTCTTGCTAATGTTTTCGGAGCAACATTGAAAAGTTGCAAAATGCAACTTTGACAACTTTTTCCCATTTCTTGCAAACTATAGCAAAATTCTTCAAAACTTCACTAAACTTCACCAAAGACCCAAATAATGGTAGAAATAAGATTCTAACCTACCTTAGACCCTAATAACCTCATGATGACATCATCATGACAGATTTTACAATAAGAAGTCTTTACAACATATTAGCCGTAATTATACTTCCCAAAAGGTCCTAAGACTCTATCTAAACACATCCTAACTCAACCATGCTATGTTCAACATGACCTTAAGCTTGAATCAAGATTATTAAAAAAAAATCCATAAGACACACACGCGCACACACACACACACACACACACACACACACACACACACACACACACACACACACACACACACACACACACACACACACACACACACACACAATTAACTAGATTTCCAAAATAATATATGGGTGGTCCTGCACCATACTCCCGCATAAGAGAATTCAAGTCACTCCTATGACTATATAGTCTTAAGAAATCCTAAACTTCTTGAAGTCTGTAGCTGCAACCCATGTTGCCTCTGACGCTGACATATCATTCCACTTGATGAGGTGTTCCATGTACACCTTGTGTCTAGTGGTCTTCTTGACCCTTGAAACTAATACCTTGTCTTCTTTTGTATGTACCTTGTAAGGTAAAAAATTAGGTTCTACATCTTTTCCAACCCCTTCTCTACTCACATCTACCTTAGTTAAGGGTCCTTTAAACTATATCAAGTCTACCACATTGAAAATAGGTGAGATGCTCAAATTAGTGGGTAGATCTAGTTTGTAGGCATTATCCCAGTATTTGGCTAAGATATTTCAAGTTCCCACTCTTGTCATTTGAATCTTAGTAGGAACTCCTTTCTGTAACCTAGGTTTGTTCAAATGTACCATGAAATAATCACCTACTCCAAATTGAACATCCTTTCTCTTCTCATGTAGTTTAGCCTTTAATTTTTTGGGTAGAATCCAATATAGTCTTCTTCACCTGGTCTTGAAGCTCCTTCATGGTTTGATTGAATTCTTTAGCATAACCACTCTTGTACTCCATAGCTCTAATGTCTCTGAGCTCACATACACCCCTTGTGTACATCCCATAAACCACTTCGAATGGGCTCCTACCTATTATCATGTTAACACTATCATTGTATGCATATTACTCTTGGGGAATGACCACATCTGATATCTTCCCATATTAGTTAGTTAGGAACCTTAACAAGTTACCAAGAACTTTATTAACCACCTTATTTTGGCCATTAGTTTGAGGGTGGTAAGCTGACCAAATGAGAGGTTAGTACCCAATCTACCCCATTGTGTTTTGCAGAAATGTCTCATGGACTTACCATCCCTCTCTAAGACAATTATTTTGGGTAGTCCATGGATTCTTACAATCTCCTTAAAAAACAAATGTGCAATGTTACTAGCATCTTTTGTAGTTCTACAAGGGATAAAATGACCCATTTTACTAAATCTGTCTACCACAACATAGATACTGTCATGTCCATGTTTTTTCTTAGGTAGCCCTACAATGAGATCCATGATAACACACTCCCATGGTCTATTAGGAGTTGGAAAAGGTTGATACAAAATTTCATTACTAGTTCCTCATTTTGCTTTCATGCACACTACACATTGCTCAACTTATTTGGTCACATCTCTTACCAACTTTTGCCAATGCTAAAACCTTTGTACTAACTCTATGGTTTTGTTAAGAAAAAAATGTACACTCAAGCTACCATTATATTTCTCTTCAATGATATTCTCTCTCATTTAAACCTTAGGAACACCCAATTGGTTTCCCTTAAATAACAATCCACTTTGCAATGTAAAATCCAAAAACTTATTGTCGAAGTGATTATGAAAATCATAACATATCTTATAGGCTTCACCAAAGTCTTCATCTTCCCTATAGAGGTCCTTCAAACTCTCTATCCTAATTATTTTAAACTGAACTTCTTGAATGGTCGACAACCTTCTAATTAGTGCATCTGCAACCTTGTTCAATTGTCCTTTCTTGCGCTTTACTATGAATGTGAATTCTTGTACGTATTCCATCTATTTGAGATGTCTATTACTGATCTTTTCTTGTGTCTTGATATAGCTAAGGGCCTGGTTGTCAGTAAACACTACAAATTCTTCAGGTAACAAATCTCCACTTCCTAAGAGACTGAACTAAGGCATACAATTCCAATTCATAAGAAGAATATTTCTTCTAGCCTTCATTTAACTTCTCACTAAATAAGGCTAATAGCCTACATTCTTGACTTAACACACCCCCTATTTCCTTTCCACTTGCATCACACTCCAAAGTAAACAAGTTGTCAAAACTAGAGAGTCTAAGGTTAGGTTGTGTTTCTACTTTCTCCTTCAACTTTTCAAATTCTTTTCCTTCTTCAGAAGTCCATATAAACTTTTATTTATACCACCCTTGATGGTTTCTAGCATTGGTGCACAAACACCATTGAAATATCTTTTAAACTTTCTATAAAACTGAGCTAACCCATGAAAGATCCTTAACTTTTTTCCTTTGGTTGGTGTAGGAAAATTTAGAATAGCCTCCACCTTGCTTGGGTCCATATTAAATTAACCTTGAGATACAACAAACCCCAAATACATGAGCTCTTGTTTGAATAACTTACGCTTCTCTACATTGGTTGATAAATTCTCTTCTTGTAACCTTTTGAGTACCAACTCCACATGCTTCACATGTTCCTCTGTTGTCTTACCAAAGATAAGTATATAATCTAGATATACTATAAAAAATATCCCTATGAAGTCCTTAAGAACTTCATTCATGAGCCTCATGAATTTTCTAGGTGCATTTAAGAGGCCAAATGGAATAACTCTCCACTCATACAACCCATTAGTAGTCTTAAAAGTTCTCTTCCATTCATCCCCATATTTTATTCTAATCTGGTGGTACCAACTTTTCGGGTCCAACTTAGTGAAGAAATTTGCCCCTCTAAGATAGTCCTACAAATCTTCAATCTTAGGAATAGGAAATTTGTATCTTCTTGTAATCCTATTAATAGCCCTAGATTTAGTACAAAGTCTCCACTTACCATCTTTGTTGGATGCTAGGACCACATGAACGACACATGGAATGATACTCTTTTTGATTAACCCTTGGTCTAATAACTCTTGCACTTGTCTAGCCACTTCTAGGTTCTAGTCTAGAGTGAGCTTATAAGAAGCCTTATTTGGCAATGATGCACTAGGTATAAAGTGAATTTGATGACTTGTAACTCTACTAGGAGGTAAAGTTACCGGAGTACCATCACTGACTATATCTTTGTACTTTCCATGTAACTCTTGGATTTATGATGGAAAAGGATCTTGTTTAAGCTTCTCTTCCTCCTTAGGCTTGAGAAAGATGGCATACCCTTCACTTTCTTCGTCTTTAAGGGAATTAATGAACTTGTTTCTACTCAATAGGATACTAGGGGTTTTGGGTTGTGGCTCATCTTCATCCAACAAGGACTTTATTTTGAAAGTTCTACTATCTCTCTTGAAAGATTTGGAGTTCTCCTTTTCATCATATACTACACCCTTACCATATTTCAAAGGCCGGCCCAATATAATTTGGCATGCACGCATAGGTAACACATCAAAAAGCAATTTATCCTTATACCCTGCAATAGAGAACTCCACCCAAGTCTACTCATTCACCAACACACTTTGTCCTTTGTCCAACCATGTTACTTTGTATGGATTGACATGATGTATCCTTCTCAATTTGAGTTTGTTTAAAGATTCCTCTAATATAATATTATATTTGGAGCTTGACTCCACACTCACTTTGAAAACTTTTCCAATAATTTAACATCTCACTCCAAACAAAGCTCTCCTATCCTTAGGTTCATCCTTGACTGGTTGTCTAATCAAAAATCTTTTGAACATGATATTATCTCCCATCTCTAACTCAATGTGATCAACCTTAGGTGTCTTGACACTTGTTGTGTCTTCTTGAGAATATACAATCCTCTTAGACTTATCCAGGCATCTATATGCAGGCTGACCCAACTGGCTACAATTATAACATTGCATACTTGAAAAATATGAATTGCTTCTTCTTGAGCCCCTTCCTCTAATAGAGCCTCCTTGAGTACCTCTACCTATTATATAACACACTCTTGGAGTAGTTTCACTAACATGCTTTGTCAACCTGGACTGTCCTTGGTTTCTTTGTTCATTTCCTTTGCCTTGATAACCACCTCTATGACCCCATTTGTCTCTTCCTTTGCCTCTTCCTCTAACATTAGAGTCTCCTTTCTTCTTATTCCTTTCTTCCACCTTAAGAGTTAACTGGTGGGACTTTTAAATAGTAGTTGGAGTCCACAAACTTATCAATTCTTAGATGTTCCATTTTAGACCACCCAAGCATCTTGATACCTTAATAGGTTCATCTTCTTGAATCTTGGACCTGAGACATAAATTATGAAACTCCTTTGTATAAGAGGCCACATCAAAGTCTTTTTTCTTCAGTCCTTATCTCTTTCTATGAATTTGTATTTCATAGTCTTCTAGCAGATAATATTCCATCACTTTAGTCACCATGGCTTTCCAATTAGCTATAGGTTATTTAGCCATCCTAACTCTTTTATCTTGCAAGTACTTCCACCATGTCAATGCTAATCCCCTTGGCCCTTACTTTTCCACCTTGAGTTTTTGTGCCTCTGTAACACCTTCACACTCAAAATGGTTCTCCATCCCCTCAATCCATTCCATCGCTACGTCAATATCCCCTTTCCCACTAAATAGTGGCACACCTTCTAATGCATTTCCACCTAGTGCCTCGATGGATTTAAAGAATTTTTTTTCATTAAATGGAGGATCTTGTTCAGGGATGATATCTTCATCATCAATCTACCTTTTACCTATGTCACTACTTTCACATTCTTTTCATTTATCTCTAGCTCCATCAACTACTTCTTGTAGTTTTACTCTCATTTCTTCTAGGGCTTCTTCAAGGAATCTGTTTTTCTCCCTTTTCTTACCCATCTCCTTAGCTAACTCTACATTAGTCACCATATTGATCTCCCCTACTAGTTCACCAATATATAGAGACATACAATGAATCCCAAATCCTTAACTTTCTCTGATACCAATATGATGTAATAACAAACCTTTCTCTCTACCCTATATTCTCCTAGGGTATTCTTTAGGCCACTTCTCTAGCCTATTAGGATTATTCACAAATCCTAATTTTAGAAGGATTCTACACTCAATCCTTCACCTATTCAATTTGTCCACACCAACAATGAAACTAACTCAATCACTAAAAATCTCCATGGATGTGTTCTTACATCCCAAATGCCCAGATTCTCACACATAACCAAAAACAATCACCAAAGGAGAGGGAGGTTCATTCCTAGGGAATTTTACCCATGACAATGCCAAACAACACAAATTTTTAAGGAAATCATTAACGATTTCAAGAACTTGCTTGAATTTGCACAAAACATGGCTATAAGGAATTAGGCCTAATTACAAACCTTTCAGAACTTAAATCCAAAACTTTCTCAACAAGGTGGTTAATAAATTACAATTTCAAAAACCCTTTTCCAAAACACCTCATATTTATCTGGTCTCACTTCCCCAAACTATCTGTACAGTTGGTTGCAATCGTTGAGCCTAAAATCAAGGGTTTGTCAAATTACAAAGAACAACCACAAGGGTTTTATCTTTCACATCGAAGAACTCCTCACCAGAAAGTTTCCTTGGACATGGAGCTTCCTCACACACATATCCTCCCTCCCACATGGTCAAATTGGACAAACCAATGTATTCAATCACTCATAATACTTCTACAGTTCACTGTATTCCCTAGCCATGCACCTTTGGCTCTCCTAGTGTTAGTAATAACTGAGAGGGGGGGTGAATCTGTGGCCTCAACACTTTATCCTTCAAAATTAACCATAAATCAATAAATCTCAGATTATTATGTCCCTACAAGATGCATGCCATGAAATACTAATAATGATTAACCGTCTGTCAGTTTTCTCTGTCAATCCTTATTCTTTCTTGATTATTGATAAGTAGTGTAACTATTTACCAAAACTCAGTAAATAAGGAGAGTATGCCGATCAATCTAGAGTTAGTTATGTAAGATGAAAAATATTAAAGAAATGAATCATACAAACATAACACATGAATTTTAACATGGAAACCCTGTTAATGGAAAAACCACTGGGACTGGTACCCCAAATTTTCACTCTTCTGAAGTGAGCCCTATTAGGAGCCATCCCTGTTAAAGGTTACAAAAAAACTGTTAAGTGCACCCTTGTTAGAGGATTTTATACATAGAGGTTGTCACTTATTAATAGGCATCTATTTATACCATCCTTTAATTAGGAAATTCCAATGCTACTTTCATGAATCAACCTTTTTGGCACTCCTTGAGATGCACCTCAATATATAGAAGGCTTTTAAGTCCTACTCGATTAAGAGACATGATGCTTCAATGGTTAAACTGAAACATTATGACCTGTTCATATTACAACTTTAATTTGAAATTTTTTAGATCTATTTAAGTACATTACCTCTCTGATGAATGTATTAATTCAATCCTTATGTTCCACACTTTCTTCTCTGTGATGCTGTGCTCACTGTTTGTCGGTGTCTACAAAATTCCTTAGCTCTTCCTTTATCTTGTTTTATTAGCACTAAATGAAGTTGTTCTTCATCAGTTGCTTTTCAACATCCTCTTTCTATTCACTCCTGTTAATCCCATTCATAAATTAATTAAGCTTGTCTCTTATATAGATATAATATTCATTATTTCTTGGTTCTTGATTCTTGGCATGATAAACAACTGAGCCAATTAGATTTAAAGCATAACTCCTGATTTGTCTCGTAGATATCTTCTTCCCAACTATACAAATCATGTTTAAATAAATCATGTATCTCTAGTCGAATAATACAAAGTAGACAATTAGTTAAGTCTATATTTAGCTCTGCCAACTAGATATTTTGTCATTTTCTAAACTCTTTGTTCTGTCGTTCACCACTGCAGTTAGTCATTGGTGACAATTGACTGATCCGTTGGTGATACTCTAGTTATCTTTTTGATCACCATCTGTCAAGCATCATTGGAATTTTACTCATTTGGCAACTCTGTATCTTTGGTTATCGGGCACTTTGAGTCTTTAGCTCGTCGGGCAACCTTCTGACTTTGCTCATCGGGCATTCTATGGTTTTTCTTTGTCGGGAAACACTATGCTTCTTATCATCAGGTATCACTATGAATATTCTTCTTTTCTCTATCTGATGGTTTGCACTATGTCAGTGTTGTTTGTCACTTAGTGAATACTTGAATTTTATGCATTGCTGAGAGCATAACTTTAGTCCCTTTGGTTTTGTGAAGTCTTTCGCATTATGTATATGACCATACAAATGATATCAAGTTGACATCAATGACAATACAGTCCATTAACTAATTTAATGACTTGCATTATCTTTCAACTTAACATTATCAAACATTCAATCAGTTACATGTCATCAATCTCTCCCTTTGGCATTGATGGAAACATATTATATTATCACACTATACTGTTTCTAATAGAATATAAAATACAACAGTTGAGATTCATCAAACTATCAATATTTTTGTTATGTTAATTGATAAATGTCCAACCATCAGTAAACTCTGTTTTAGCTTAGATTCTATTCTTGCAACTCTCTTTCTTCTGATGTGTTGTGTTTTCTCCTTGTATCAATTTCTCTCGCTTGACTGTTCTTCTCTGTTGATGTATTTTTCTCTTGTCAGCAATTCTCTTTGTATAATCTTTCCATAGAATTTCTCTCCCCAAGGATATAATCTCTCCCTATTGGAGTAATGTGATAATGGATAATCTCAGTCCCTTTTCTGAAGTATGTGATAGTATGGATAATCCCTCTCTCTTTGACAACAATGCCAAACAAATATCTTACAAATATTTGAAATTAATGTCAAACAATGATTTCTCTCCATCCATAATATATTCCTTGAATTTCCCTTATCCATCAGCAATACACCAATATGCTCTGGTGCTCGGTGATGATATATACCTATCTGTATATAGATGTAGCCTTGAAGTTCATCTCTTTGCTTGCATCAACATTAATGATATTATGATAATATATAGGCTGATGCAGCCTTCTAGTCATTTACTGACTAGTAGACAAGGTTTTGACCCCTAGTCTTTTCCTCAAGTATTCAAATGTGTCCTTGGGAAGTGGATTGGTGAAGATATCAACTAACTATTCTTTGGATTGCACATACTCAAGTGTCACCTCCTTTTCTTGAACTTGTTCTCTCAAATAATGATACTTGATGGCAATGTGTGTAGTCCTAGCATGCATGCCTGGATTCTTGGAAATGTTTATTGCACTGGTGTTATCACAATAGATAATTACTGGTTCTAGGACCTTCATATGCATACCTTCAAATAACTATTTGATCCATGCAATATTTGAGCAACTTGCAGCAGCACCAACATACTCTGCTTCTAGAGTAGACTGAGATATACATCCTTGCTTTTTGCTAGTCCATGTGACAAGTCTATCACCCATAAAGAATTCTCCTCTAGTTGTTCTCTTTTGGTCATCAAGATTTCTAGCCCAATCACTGTCAATAAACACATTACACTCAAATTTGCCTCCTCTTATACACCATAAGTCATTTCCTGGGTATTCTTCAAATATCTTAAAATTATCTTCACAACAGTCACATGTGACTCTTTGGGATTAGCAGAAAATCTTGCAACTATTCCTACTGCATGTCTAATATATGGTCTAGTGTGTACAACATACATGAGGTTTCCAATCATTGATCTATACAAAGTGTGATTTACCTCTGATGTCTTGTCCTCCTTTGTCAACTTACATCCAATAGCCATCGGTGTTCCAATTGGTTTGGAATCTTCGATCTTGAATATTTTTAGGACCTCTTTAATGTATTTGGACTATATAATGAAAATACCTTCACATTGTTGCATGATTTGTAGACCAAGAAAGAACTTGATCTTTCCAAACATAGACATCTCAAACTTTTTGCTCATCTTATTATAAAATGATTTCCATAGCATATCATTGCCTCCAAATATGATGTCACCAACAAATATTTCAGCAATCAAAGTGTTAGCAATGGGTGCAAAGTTTTCTCCATAGTCAATACCTTCCTCTTGTGCATACCCCTTGCATTCTAGTCTTGCTTTGTTTCTTCTAAATTCTCCATTCTTATTCAACTTATTTCTGAATATCCATTTAGTATCAATGACATTCTTATCATCTGGTCTTGGTAAGAGTGACCATGTCTTATTTTTCTCAATCTGCTCAATCTCATCATTCATAGCACTTGTCCATTCTTCATTATCAAGTGCAGCATTGAAATATTTTGGTTCAAAATCACAAATTAAACAACTTGCATTTAGAGACTTAGTTCTTGTTCTTGTACCATCTTTCTTATCTCCTATGATCTAGATCTCTAGATGGTTCCTTCTTACATATCTAGCAAGAACTGGTTCAGCTCTTTGTCTATCATCTTGATCATCATTTTGTCCTTAATTTTGTTCTTCATCGCTCTATACATTATTTTGATTATTATCCTGACCGTCAGTATTTGTAGCCTGACCGTCGGTTACAACATTTTGTTGCTATGGAATTAAGCACTATTTCTCGGGCATAGTGTTAGGTTCTTTATAGTATACAAACTAGTTGTAGTCCTCATGTTCTTTTGTTCTTTCGGGCTCATTCTTTTCTACAAATTCATCTATATTCACATTTGCACTTTGAACAATTTTGTTAGAAGCCTTAATAAGACATTTATAAGACTTGATTTCGGTGGAATACCCTAGAAAGATACCTTCATCACTCTTGGCATCAAGATTTGCATTTCTATCATCCATTAAGATATAATATTGACTAGAAAATATTTTGAGGTAACTTACATTGGATGTTTTATCATACCATAGCTTATAGGGTGTCTTCTTTGTGTCCTTCTTCAATTGTACTATGTTTAATGTTTAGATAGAAGTACTGACAGCTTCCCTCTAGAATATTTGGCTGATGCCTTTCTCTATCGTCGTTGTTCTAGCTCAATCAACTATGGATTTGTTCCTTCTCTCAGCAATCCCATTTTTTTGTGGTGTTCTTGTTGCATAAACCTATCTTTTTATACCATGCTCATTGCAGAAATTAGACAATTCATTTGATATAAACTCTCATCCTCTATCTACTCTCAATAATTTCAAATCCTTACCACTTTGTTTCTCTACCATAGCCTTATACCATTTAAACATCTTGAATGCTTCAGATTATCTTTTAAAAACATAACTGTCATCATTCTAGAGTAATTATCAACAAAGATAATAAAATATCTATGTCCATAATAACTCTTTGTCCTCATTGGTCCACATAGATCAGTATGGACTAATTCTAGAATATCATCAGATGTATGGGTTTTACTTTTGAAACTATACTTTGTCATCTTACCTTTTTGATAATTCTTGCACATGATGTTGTCGATCTTTGACATTGTCGGTAAGCCTCTTACATTTCTCCTTCTGCTTATTTTCATCATGTTGTCAAAATCCACATGACACGATCTTTTGTGGCACAACCATATGTCTTCATTTCTAGTCATTAAGCAAGTGGTTTTAGTATCATTTAGATAGAATAAGTTACCTTTTGTCTGTTCACCGGTACCAATCAATCTTCCCAATTCAATGAAGATCTTTGCCTTCTTATTTTCAAATTCTACTCTGTGACCTGAATTATTCAGCTGAGAAACACTCAACAGATTATAATTCAATCCTATTACCCAACAAGCATTTTTACATTTAATCAAGTTATTCAACATTATAGTTCCTTTTCCTTCAACTAGACAAGTTATATCATTACCCATTCTTACTGTACCACCATTATAATAATCAAAAGTGTTATACTTTTCTTTGTCACCAGTCATGTGGTGAGTGCAACCACTATCTATAATCTAGATGTCATTCTTGCTAGCCTTAGATATAAGTGTATTTTATACATGCCTTTCATCTTCATCTGAATCATCTTTCACAACCACAAACACCATCTCGATGTCTTCATCAAGTTCGGTGTCAATATATCCATCTTTGCAAGTAGCTAGGTAGATGGCTTTCTCACCTTTGTCCTTGTAGCCTCAGATATCTCATCTTTCTGATTTTTGGTAACTTCTATAATCTTTGTTATTGCCTTTGTCAGATTTCTTCTGAAAAGATCTATCACTAACTCTCTCATCTTTTCTTCTATTAGGACATCTTGTAGCAAAGTGTCCAATCTCTTTACTATTAAAGCATACAAGTGGTAACTTGCATTTGTATTTACCTTTGCCTCTTTGCATTCTTCTAGCCATAAGTGCTTTTATTTCATCTAGATCTTCTTCTTCACTTTCACTTTCACTATCTCTTCTAGATGTGTGTCTATGACTTGATTTGCTTATTCGCATATAACATTTAAATATAGAATCTAAGTTTGGTAAGACACTATTATCAAATTTATTCATCTCAAATGAAATCAATCTACCAATTAAATGATCAAGAGTAAATGTATGATTTTCTACCACTCTCATTTCTTCAATGACAGATACTCTAATAGCATATATAGGCAGTAAGGTTCTTAAGATTTTACTTACCAGTATCTCCTCTTCAAGTATACCTCAAACTCCTCATATAGCATTTACTACTTCTTTGATTCTTGTGTGTACTGTGTGATGTTTTCTCCTTCTTTCCTTCTGAGATCATCAAAGTTTCCTCTAAGGATTTCTACCTTGGCTTTGAGAACATTTGTATCACCTCCATGTACAAGCTTTAGTTTGTCCCACATCTTTTAATTCTTTATAGTTTTGCAATCTTTGACATCTTCAAATTTAGCATTAGAGAGTGAGGAAGAAAGATCTATGACCATGCACTTTTTATCATTCTTCTCTCTCAATTGATTTAATATTAATGCTCCTATGGGAAACACATATACAATATCTAGGAATTGAGTAACATCATTAAAAATGCCTGATAAGTGCAGTCTTAGCCTCGTGTTCCACGAAGCAAAGTTATCTTTGTTCAGGTTGGGCACATCTCATCTGTTCATCTTGTGATCTTTGTCTTAGTTCTTGAAACCTTCCTTTCTAAGAACACAAGCTCTAGTACCAATTGTTAGTAATAACTGAGAGGGAGGGGGGGAGGTGAATCATTTGCCTCAAAACCTTATCCTTCAAACTTAATCACCAATCAATAAATCTTAGATTATTATGTCCCTACAAGATGCATACCATGAAATACTAAAAATGATTAACTATCTGTGGGATTTCTCTATCAATCCTTATTCTTTCTTGATTACTGATAAGCAGTTTAACTATTTACCGAAACTCAGTAAATAAGGAGAGTATACCGATCAATCCAGAGTTAGTTATGTAAGATGCAAAATAGTAAATAAATGAATCATACACAAATAACACATGAATTTTAATGTGGAAACCATGTTAAGAGAAAAACCACTATGACCGGTACCCCGAATTTTCACTCTTTTGAAGTGAGTCCTGTTAGGAGCCAACCTTATTAAAGGTTACAAACACACTATTAAGTGCAACCTTGCTAGAGGATTTTATACATAGAGGTTATCACTTAGTATCAGGCATCTATTTCTACTATCCTTGAATCAGCCTCATTCTTAGACTATCAATAGGTATCGGGAAAGTCCAATGCTACTTTCACGAATCAACCTTCTTGGCACTCCTTGAGACGTACCTCAATATATAGAATACTATTAAGTCCTACTCAGTTAAGAGACTTGATGCTTTAATGGTTAAACTAAAACACTGTGACCTATTCATATTGCAACTTGAACTTGCAGATTTTTAGATATATTTAACTACATTACCTCTCTGACCAATGTATCAATTCAATCCGTGTGCTCCACACTTTCTTATCTGTGATGCTTTTTCGGTGTCTGTATAATTCCTTAGCTCTTCCTTTAGCTTGTTTGATTAGCACTGCATGAAGTTTTTCTTCATCAGTTTCTTTTCAGAATCCTCTTTCTATTCACTCCCCTTAATCCCATTCGTAAATGAATTAAGCTTATCTCTTATATAGAAATAATATTCATTGTTTCTTGGTTCTTGATTCTTGGCATGGTAAACAATATAGCCAATTAGATTTAAAGAATAACTCCTGATTTGTCTCTTAGTTATCTTCTTGCCAACTATACAAATCATATTTAAATCAATTTCTTATCTCTAGTCAAATAAAACAAAGTAGACATCTAGTTAAGTCTATATTTAGCTCTGCCAGCTAGATATTTTGTCATTTTTTGAACTCTTTGTTCCATTGGTCACCACTGCAGTTAGTCATCGGTGACAATTGACTAATCTATCGGTGAGACTCCAATTAGCTCTGTGATCTCCGTTCATCAGGTATCATTAGAATTTTACTCATCGGGAAACTCTGTATCTTTGGTCGTTGGGAACTTTGAGTCTTTAGCTCATTGAGAAACCTTCTGACTTTTCTCATTGAGCATTCTATGGTTTTTCTTCATCGGGCAACACTATGCTTCTGATTTTCTGGTATCACTGTGACTATTCTTCTTTGCTTTGTCTGACGGTGTGCACTTTGTCGGTGTTTTTTCTCACTTAGTGAATACTTGACTTTAATGCATTGCTGAAAAGATAACTTTGGTTCCTTTGGTTCTCTAAAGTCTTTGGCAATATGTATATGACTGTACAGATGATATCAAGTTTACATCAATGACAATATATTCCATTAACTGATTTAATGACTTGCATTATCTTTCAACTTAATATTATCAAACATTCAATCAGTTACATGTCATCACCTAGGGCATCACTACAAAAATAGATATTTTTCTTTTCAAGGCCCCAACTCTTGTACCAATAACATACAAGGATTCATATTCCAAATCCCAAGGAACCATAAAAAATCCATGATGGAAAAAGGAGTTATGATTCCATAATAAAAATCTGTCTGCAACAGACCAACAATAGTATACAACAGAAAGTGTTTAAAAGAAGTGTATAAAAATAAACAAAAATACTATCTAATACCACACAAAATTCAGAGATAAACTACCCTACATCATGCACTTGTTACAGTGCTAAAAATATTCCATTCCAATACCTCTATAATGAAAAAATTAAGATTACACACACAGTCGCATATGCTTTCTTGGATTCAAAAATGTAGGTCCGTATAGTGGCAATGAATCTTGCTACAATGTCCAATTTTCCCTTATATAGGGTGGTGAATTCATTATCAACTCCTTAGGTAATCTATTGAACAATTTGTCCAATTCTTGCAAATTCTTTCGGAGCAAAATTGCAAAGTTGCAAAATGCAACTTTGACAACTCTTTCCCATTTCTTGCAAACTATAGAAAAATGCTTCAAAACTTCACTAAAATTCATCAAAGACCCAAATATGGGTAAAAATAATATTATAACCTACCTTAGACTGTACTAACCTCATGATGACATCATCAAGAAACATGTGCCAATTAGAAGGCTTTACAACATATTTTCTCTAATTGCACTTCCAAAAAGGTCCTAAGACTCCATCTGAATACATCCTAACTCAACCATGCTATGGTCAACATGACCTTAAGCTTGACTCAATCTTATTAAAAACAAAAATTCCATAAGGCGCACACACACACAAGCACGCGCGCGCGCACACACACACACATGCGC